>JAJJWW010012450.1:0-551307 GCA_023531295.1 Papaver armeniacum
ACATGAAAATGTAAGGACGTCATGCGATTTCGTCGCAAGACGGCAATGTCATGGGGCTTTATATTCGCAAGAATTTTTAGGCCTGTCATATTGTCGCAACAAAAATATCCTGCAGAGGCAACAATACTAAAGAAATGATAAGGCAAGATCAATGGGTCATTACATGAAAGTGTAAAGACGTCCTGTGATTTTGTCGCAATGACAAGGGGTGGCACAGTAAGACCTTTAACTAGGAAGGAAAAATAAGACCACATAAGAGAAAAAAAAAAAAAAAAAAAACTTGGAAGAAACCAAGGTTTCCTTACTTGCGAAAATTCAGCAGTAACAGCTGCGAGATTGAGGCATGAACACATATCACTATTCGAAAGTAACTTGCTTAATCTCTCATTTGAAAGCAAATAACAGAGGCAAGTATGGCAATGTATAGAATAAAAACATGTTATTTGTCTTCATATGATAGATTTACGCGCTCATAAAATGAAAGGTTGATAATATACTGATTAATTGTATTGCAAAAAAAAGAATTGTTCTTTTAACATGTGCAGAAAGGAACAACAAAAGTAGAACTTATGTCTGAAGATCCAAAAAATTCGCAGCAAAAGATTACAAAAATAGAAGATTAAAAGAATGAATGTACAGATATTACAAAAAGAGAAAGAAGAACACAGAATTATTTCTTGTTTGATTCTTCTTCTTCATTTTCTTCATCTTCATCATATCCTTCTACTTCTTCATCTTCATCAGATTCCTCTTCTTCGCTAGCTTCGCTGTCAGATATATCCAAAGAAGGCACATTCTTGGGGATTTCATCAAGGAGGCAAGGGTATGAAGAATGAGGAATGCTGTTGTCATCGCATACCATCTTAATAGTCTGATTGCGAAAAAGAGTAGCATCATTATTGAAATTTGCAACTGTAATTTGTAGTTGCCTCTTCAATCTAGAATACTTGTCATTTCGAGAAGAAAGATCCTTTTATGAAATGCTCCTTCTCGATTCAAGTTCTTCAATTCTTTTGCGAAATCTCTCTTGACCTCTGCGAACATATGACAATGAATCAAAGAACTTAATGACAACTTCATAAAAACAAACAATTAAATAAAGAAGAATGATCAACAACCTTCTTTGTCGAAATCATATCCCTAATCAAGGCCGTATGCTCACCTTGAAGACTAACGTTAACACCTAAATTATTTCTCGGCATCATCTAGAACCTTCGCAGCCCAAGCGAATTCATCGTCATTGTTTATGAGAAGAAGGAGCGAATTTGATTCTCTCTTTCGCTAAGAATAGCATTTTCGCGGATGGATTCATCCCGTTCAATTTGAACTTCAAGAAGAGTTTTTTGGAATTTCGCTAATGCTTGAGCACCTTGACTAGTAATGCGATCTTTGTCATCTATGAGATCACTGATTTTATTCCTTAAAGTATTAATTTTCTCTTTAGAACTAAGATATAGACGTTTAAATTGGTTGGCTAAGCCTAAACTAGATCTATGATCAATTTCTAAGAGGCGAAATTTGGATTGAAGTTCGTTTAGAGGAAGAGATTTAATCTTGTTATTTGAAAAACTATTCAAAGAATTGTTGAGGTGATCAAGGAGGGCATTGTTATCCATAGGATCGGGGAATGAGTGAAGAAGAATGGCTTCATCAGAAAGGTTATAAACGTCTGCGAAAATGGTAAGTCAGATAAGGGAAGATAATGAGAGAACAAAACAAAGGAAAAGAGAAAAGTCTCATACCATAAAGTTGTTGGTTGGCACTCTGAAGACTAGAAATCTTATTCTTCTGAGTGGAAGAATCAGCTTCTAATTGCTTGGTTTTCTCGCGAAGAGTAGCAACTTCAGTTTCGAATTCTTCATTTCTCTTGCGATGAACAGCAGCTTCAGCCTCCAATTCTTCATTTTTCTTGCGAAATTAAAAATTCTTCTTTTCGAGAATACTGCGGCTTTTCTCAAGATCTGAGGCAACAACAAAGGAAGCTCTCCCGTACTATAAAGGAAAGCCAAAAAATTATCAAGATATAACTTAAAATTGAAATCATGAAGAAATAAGGGAACAAAGACATACCAAGACACCAAGCGCATTTAAGAAGCTGAGAGTCACTGATCTGGAGACCCAATGAAGAGAATCATCACCCTCTAGTAAAGGAGCATCACAGATACTCGCGAGAGCTTCGCATGTACAAGAAAGACGATCATATCCAATTCCTTGCATGGAGTCAGAGAAGATGCTAGACAGTTGCGCCATAGAAGATTCAGTTGGAGGATTCTCCTTTGCGAGAGAAATATCAACATCATCATTATCTTCATCAGAGCTTTCGCTGGATTGAGGGTTTGAAGGAGAAGGGTAATGAATCTTTCGTTTCTTTGAAGGTGGAGCAGTAGGCTTCTCCCTGCGAAGAGAACCTTTACATTTAACTTTGGTCTTCGCAACCTTAGGATTTTCTTCTTCTCCAACAACTTCAGCACCAACCTTCGCTCACGAATGAAGATAAGAAACAGAGGCAACAATATTGTTAAAAATAATAAAGAAAAGTATTTCTCACTTCATCCGTGATCGAACGGAGTGCTGCTAGGGTACTTGCCTTAGCATTTTTTTTGTAGCTCCTTCTCAACTTGATAAGCTGAAAATTTCGCAAGATTAATAGGTATAAAAAAGGAATGAAGATTATGAATTGAGCGAAATTTAGGAAGTATACCTCTTTTGCCTTTTCAGGCCAGTTAAAAAACCAAGGTTGATAGTTGGCGAGATTCGCAGGGAGCACATGTGAACCTGAAATGTAAGGTCCTTTCAAAACCAACGGAAAGACGCACCATCTGTCTTCTTTAGAATGACGAGGAACATTGTTCTTGCCAGAATGCCAGTCGATATCCTGCATGAGTATTTTATCGCTGGCGACATTCTCTTTTTTCTTCAAGCGAGCACCCCAGCAAGTTTTATCATTGTTCATGTTTATTACTTCATAGTTTTCGAAGAAACTTTCCACCATATATTTTTCGGCGAATATCTCTAAGTCCACAAATTTAGGATCTCTGACTTCTTTTGGGTAAAGAGATCCCTTACCAGCACCACGATTGGCGAACTCAAGCATTAAGCGGATACAATCCCCGCTCAGTTGGTAGATGGCTCGCGAGAATTTCGCATGAGCAAGAATTTCATAAAATAAGGGAAGATCAGGGTCATAGAGAGGAATGTGAAGACCAACGAGAATCTGACCTAGCGAAATTATAATTTCCTGATCATCACAACGATGTTCAGGAAATAGTTTGGCAGAAAGAATGGATTTATATTCTTGATTGGGAATGGTGGTCAACGTGAAACCTTTATCTTCGAAATCCTTTTGCACTTTGTCCAGAGAAGCTTCATATTTACGACCAACTGGAGGCATTTTCAAAGTATGGGAATGAAGAGAAACTGAAGATCAAAAGAAGTGAAAAGGAAAAGATTTACGAGAGCGTAAACGGAAGTTACGGAGAGATGTTGAAGAAAAGTTGCTGAAAAAACAAGAAGGAAAGTAAAAAAAGAAGAAGAGAGGAGTAAGAAAAGTATGTATAGAGGGAAGGTTTCTCGAAAAGGCAAACACATTTAATGCGAAGAGTAGACATGAACGGTTGAGAAAAGCAGTTGAAAAGACGTGTCAAGAAATAGATGGAGGAAGAGATACGTGTAATAAATTCTGCGTAAAAGTACAGAATCATGTCAATACAGAAAAATATGAAAAAATGAACAGCTGCGGCATTTTGAAAGTATTAGTTCTCATGACATTCTCTGCTTTGCAGAAAAGACATGAGAAGAGGCAAGATGTAGGATCAGAATATCGCAATACCAAGACCCTTGCAAAATTCATAAACGACACACTGCGAAGATATCGCAGATAAGTAATATAAATGACGCAACGGATGACGACAGCTTGAACACGAGAAAGATGTGAAGACCTAGCGAGATTTAGGAGTGTTGCGAGATTTAACATTTGTACACTCGCAAGAATGTCGCAAGTCAGATCCGAAAATAAAGGACAACTTAGCTGTCATCCACTATGTAATGTCCTATATAAAGAGCCGAATAGGCTTAAGAGAGGAGAGATTTTTTTCAAGTGTTGGGCAAGTTATTAAGAGAGAGAAAGTTTAGAGCGATTGTAAATTCTTTAGCTTATTTCCTTTCCATCTTGTAACATTTGTGAGTTTTAATCAATAAAGAATATAATTGTTCATCTTAAAATGACTTGATTGTGTGAATTCTTGTGAGGGGTGTAATGTGGGATTTCCTGCTACTACAGACTTCAATACCTTGTGGGTTTTTTCAGCAAATATTTCGATCCTTCCCAAAATTAGCGAGTACAATCGGTCAACGAAATAATACTTTCAAGATATAAAGAAGCCCTAATAATGTTGTTGGATTCAAGAGTCGTACTCCATTGACCCAACCAAGAACACATAGTAAATAGAATCTGACGATGCTAAGAGAGGAAAAAAAATCAGAGATTGAATTGGGAGAAAGCCTTCGTAATTTTTTATGTGATATAGAGGGTTTCATGTCTTTTGGAGATGTCTCTTCATCTCCAATAGACGCTTTCAATGGTGTCTCATGGATGCTTGTGGGGTTGTCGCCGCCCGGACCCCCTTACGTAGCGGCAAACATTTATGAAAATATCCAACAAGGAGATCATAATTTGCATGTTGAAAATGATATTTACTACAAGTTGTATTTTGTTTCTTTTTCTGATCTTACCCTTTGATCTTTCTCGATTCATTTTATTTTTGGTACATTCAAACATGCAAAAGTGGAAACAATCTATGAAAACTACAAAGAAATAATATTCCCCAGTTTAGGTTTTGGAGATAGAAACTACAATAAGCATTTGGAACAAATTTTTATTCACGCCCTACTAGCTCGGGAATATTTTATCTAGTAGCAGCCCAACCAAACATAGTGACCTGATTTTTTTTTTGAACCAGAGTCTACAACGTGACATAGGAGGTGCCACAAATAACCAAAAACTTGTTCTATAACAACCAACAAAAAAAGTGCACATACGCAAAATCGACTAAACACATAACTTAATCCTAAATAGATCTTATCCTACCATATCATCCCATATATACTTGTCCCTATTTTCTTCCATCTTAAAACAAAAAGGCTTCAATTCTCTTTTCCTAGTTTCACTCGACACATATCCACCACCACCAACACCTTGTTATACCACCGCCACCTTCATCCCTTTCAAAAAATAATAACAATGGAAGAATTTTATTCCGTGTTTATTAACTTTTTGTTGCAATCGGTGGTGAGTATGTCTAGTTACACATTAGATTGTGGGTATTGCTCATATATTTTCTCTGAAAAATGTTAGCGGGTTTTGTTGCGGTCAAGGTTTTATTACTGAAACATGTTAGTCCTTTACTGTTTTAAATTACGATCAAAAGGAGTTGAGAAGCAGAAGTTGTCCCAGCAAGCGACTTGAGATAGTGGATAATATCTTGGAATTCACGTGCGTAGACCAGATTGGTTGTAGGCGCATGGATACAGAAGGAACTAAGTAACTAGGAGTAGTTTACTTGGTCTCAACTATACGAAATTGTGATAGACAATTTGTATATCGGATTGATTCTGAGGGCTTTCAAAACTGGACTCGGTCCAAGGTTTTTATGCCTTTCAATTTTCCTCATTTACAAAATCTCGTGTGTCATGTGATTTACTTTACTTTCGAATTAAATACACTTGTACGTGAATCAAAATTGATACGATCCGGTAGATTGGTATACTCTCTAACTTAAGCTATTTACCAATTTGCATCTTTGTTTAAATAATATTTTGATATCTTTTGTCTATACAAGATTATACAAGGTGTGTTTATACTAGTCTGTTACAAAAAGGTTGTGGTGTACTTGGTACCCTCGTCATTTCAATTGATATTAGAGCAGGAAAATACGACAAGACCT
This sequence comes from Papaver armeniacum, assembly GCA_023531295.1. Classification (NCBI taxonomy): domain Eukaryota; kingdom Viridiplantae; phylum Streptophyta; class Magnoliopsida; order Ranunculales; family Papaveraceae; genus Papaver; species Papaver armeniacum. The sequence goes on from JAJJWW010012450.1 coordinate 5,943, forward strand.
AACAATTTGTGTTTGGTGTGATTCAATATACAAGACTTGAACCCAAAACATGGTTATGGAAGAACCTAAGTGTTAGAGCATAGCTCGGTTGAACCCACCAAGCGTTGGTATGTCAAGTTTGGTTGTCATATTTTAGTGAATCAAAACTCATTTTAAGAGTCGCTTGATTATGTACTAGAGTCAACTTCGTATAGGTTAGCTTGAAAGTATTAGGATATTGTAGATGGTGGATTTTCGACAAAGGCTAAAATCGTAAACCCATAATTATACGAACTTCTGATCCAGCAATCAGACGTGAGTATTGAGACACGGGTCTCTCATCAAATCTCTCGACCGAGAATACTGTCTCTCGAGTACATGCAGATATGTAGTCTCTACTGGACAACGACATATCTCATGAATCTTTGGACACTTGATAATTATTTCTATATAGAATCACGAGATTGACCGCTCCTAGACAGCTTGCGCTGCTAGTATAGAGCGATAACGTCTTCAGGATACAAACAACAATTTTACCGGACTATATAAAGGATATGAAACTCCAAAGAGGCTCATGTCGAATAATTAATGCTCCTAGACTGACTTGCTCTGCTAGTATAGAGCCATCGAGTGAATTATTCTTAAATTCTTGGATTCATCCACTGAATTTCTGAAAATATTCAAATATTTTCACAATATTTCGTTACTTCAATCTATGGTTCTTCCCAGCAGAATTCCATGGGTTAGTAATAAATATTCAACACACGGAAGTCTGAGCTACCTCCGAGTAAGCCCCGATTTAAATGGTGTAAGTGTACTCAACGACGATGTACTAACCATCACCGCACGAATGAGTATTTCAAAATACGACGAAACGATGAACCTATGCAAATAGGAAGGAAAATAATAAATAATTAAATATTGACCAAGCGCTGGGGATTGGGCTCACCGACCGGCCGGCCGTGCCGTGGCCAATCCCACGCCAGTTTTGTATTTTATCATTTTTTTTTTCATTATTTTCCTTGAGTTCATGAAAATCCTTTCACTTGAACAAATATCCTTCGTTTTGAGGAAACCCCTCAGTTTCATGGTGTTTCCTTCACACTAAGGAAATAATATAAAATTAGGGAAAATATTGTGGGGCCGTGATTATTAGCCAACCGGCCATGTCTTGATCCCGACGGGCCCCACACCCCATGGTTCCTCATTATTTTATTATTGTTTCCCTAATCTCATGAAAACTCCTTAATCTCATGGTATTTTCATAAACCCATGAAAATTATAATATAAAATTAGGGAAACCCGTGGGACCGGGCCCAAGCCGGCCGGCCATTCCCTAGCCGGTCCCACACGTCCGTTTATTTTATTATTATTATTTTAAGGTTTCCTTGATCTCATGAAATTCCTTGATTTCATGATATTTCCTTCAAATTATGAAAATTCCTTCAAATCATGGAAAAATATATCAAAAATACATAAAATTAAAGAAAACTCGTGGGACCGGGACAAGCCGGCCGGCCATGCCCTACCCGGTCCCACACACCCTTATTTTTATTATTTTAATATTATTTGCTTCCTTGATCCCATGGAAACTCCTTCCCTTCAAGGAAAATCCTTGATTTCAACAAATTCCCTAAATTCATGATATTTTCATAAATTCATGAAAAATAATATAAAATTAGGAAAGGCACCACGGGACCATGGTCACTGGCCGTCCGGCCATGCCTTGGCCTAAGCGGTTCCTTTATTTTATAATTATTTTCCTTCATCTCATGAAGTTTTCACGGTTTCAGCAAAAATCCCTGATTTCTTCATATTTTCTCAAATGATTGCTCAAACCACATCAGAAAATATCGAAATTCTCAGGTTTAAGACACGAACACTTTGGTGACGTGAGCATGTTACCTTGACCGACCAAGGTTGGCTCTTTGGCTTGCAAGGAGCCAGTCCCTCGTATTTTCACAATTTGACCTAATTTGCGCAATCGCTCATATTGGGCCCAAACTCTCTCCTACCGTCCCTCTTGAATTCTTCCTGAGTTTTACTCTCGGGCTGTTTTCACCTCCCGAACGAGCTTAAAACCTAAATATTCCCGTTGTGGGAGATAGGAAATTTGTTTTCGTACAGAATGGAGGGGTGGACCATCAAAATCCGAGTTCGTATGAGAATTCTACATCGATTCTAATAAAGGGCGCTAATTAGGGTTTCAACCAATCTGGGGATTGCTCAAACGATCAATATTTGATCCCGTGACCACCCAGGGCCGGTTTCATGACCCCTTAGTCGGTCCCTCATCCCTTCATAATTAATTAGGTTTTATCACCTAAGGTTCAGACGAGCATTATCTTAATAAATGATTAAACCAGCATTTAATCATCCTTTCATCAAATCAACTGGTCTTCATGAGACCTTGATATTTGCTCACATGAGCATCTAGACGCTACATGGTCAACCCATAATCTCATGTAGCCGGTCCTCTTCACTCCATGGTTAATTTTCAATAAACCATCAGTAAATCATTAATTGATTAAATTAGGGTTTTGAGTCCAAGGTTAATGATTCCAGATTCAAACGCTAATAATTTTACGTTGATCCCGTGATCAACATTTTATTTATCATACTTGGTTCAATTGCCAGTATTCTGATTTAATATTTTATTTGGTCATGCTACCATAATTCATCAAACGAGCAATATTTGCTCAGATGAGCAATACTTGCTCAAACCAAAGAATATCGGTTCAACTATCAATATTCAACAATTCATCGAATGAGCAGTATTTGCTCACGTTAACTTATTCACACATCATATCTCTGTCTCAACAGACATGTTCAATTCATGAGTCTCAGAATATTTCCAAACCACGTTCGACTTAACAATACAAGGACTCATCGTCCCATGAAGTCAACAACTGACTAACTAAATACACGTTTGCCTTGCAGACTCCACAATCACACGAGACATCAATCGTGTTACATGGGGGGATATTAACTAGGGTTTTGGTCTGCAGGTCTACGGCATGTGTGTTCATACACACGATGGAATGTGAGCAAGTCATGCAATCAGTTGAAGGAGTTAACAAAGTAGTGGATGGAAAATCAACCAAGTCTCCGCACGATGAGCAACTGGTTTCAAACACGATTTCCATTTCCCCACTCTTTGATTCCATCAACTGTCACACTTCATGGGATCATGGTGTCTATAATTCTAGCAATATAAATAAGTCTCTGAATCATTATTGAATAGACAACGATTTCACGTCTCACAGACAACACGAGATCAACAACTCATCAATTGAGCAATTACTCTCAACTGAACAATTTCAATCATTCAGAACTTATCATATTCAGAATTCTCAACACACCTACAATCTTTGATTACTATTGATTCCACACATTTCTAAGCTTCCCTCCTACAGATCGACCCATCCTCTCTTGTGACCGAATTTACTCTGGAACGACCATTGTCTTGGTTTAGGCCGGAGTATTACAGATTGATCTCTCGAATTCAAAGCACTCCCTTCTTGCAGTGCATCTGTATGAGGTTGAACATTTCGCTCGGTTCAAGGAGTCTCCTCCGTACGGTCGTCTCCTCGATTCCGTAAAAACCAGCAAATCTTTTTGCCTCATCTACAGATTGGCGACCACAGTGGGAGATCATTCTCTCGGTTGCAACTCACAATTTCATTAAAGATGGTAGATTCCGGGGAGGTCTCAGAAACATCCAATCTCAATTTATTATCTCCTATTGGCGAATTTCTTCCAATTACTACTAAACTCGGCTGGCCTGGTCAAGCTCCCACAGAGGCTATGAACACTCAAAGCTCAACCACCAATGCTGATCTGACGAAAATCCTGAATGATATAGTAACAAATGCGGAAATTGTTAAGATACATAACGAGGTGTTCGCCCTTTTGAAAGTTATTACAGATCAGTTATCAAGGGAACCAACATATGATCGCTCTAAAAAGAATGCTGCTGGTAATCCTTCCTATGTTACCAATGGTGTTGATTTCTCTTCTAAGATCCGTACCTTGACCAGCGACGACGAAGAAAAAGTCCACACCCATTCTAAGCGTAAAAGGCCCCACCAATCTAGCTTGGACGTTCGTGAAAGCTCGGAACAATTCTCACGGATTCATAAAGGAGACCGGTCCATTGTGGCACGCTTCAATCAAGACTCTTACGATGAAGGGATAATGTCATTTTATAAATCCATTTTGGAGGATTTACATTCTCGTATCGTAGCCGAAGCAACTGACCGATCGGCTTCTTCTCTACTCAGCAAATCCGAGCCATTCGAGAATAAAGAAGTTTGCAAGGGTATAAGGAAAAACGGGTATTCTTCCAATCCAAAACTCAACCTCCATCCTTCCATGAACGTTGTTGCTGAAAGAAGTAAAAGGAAAATCGAGGCACATCAACACAGGCATGCTTCTCCAGTATCCCAGGCTCTTCCACAAAGGAAGGATAATCAAACCCGAAATGCACAAATGTCGACTCAGCGTCAGCAAAATGACCAGACAGATCCAGACTTCCCTCTTCCCATTGAAAAAGTGATCAAGTTGCTAGAAGGCTGGATCCAAGATGGTGCAATCAAATTTCCATACGTCAGGAAAAAGCCTACTGAAGAAGAAATGGAGAATCCTCGTTATTGTCGCTTTCATAGGTTCGTCAATCATCCAACAAGCGACTGCAAGGTTTTGAAGCGCATCTTCAAGAAAAAGGTCGAATCAGGAGAACTTAACCTGGGGACTGAAGGGGTGCACATGGATCCTCTCTCAGTCAGGACTTTCTCTCTCTGAATAACCTGTCAAAGAAGTGGTTCATGGTAGAACATGTATGTGAAATGTTCTATCCGTCGAAGGCACAAAAGGAAGACATGTTCACAACACTGAATCACATCATTCCAGGGAGAAGACTGTCCATTTCCGGAAATACTCCCTGGGCCTTCATCCACAGACAAGGAGATGCACGACCGTGGACTGCTTACCAAAGTTGATCCCAATGGAAACAAATTTGGAAGAACGTTGATCCGCCATCAACATAATTCCACTGAAGACTCTTAGAGCCGCAGGAATCACTCGAAAATAAGCTACTCATGTTCCATCTCAATTAAGAATCATGAAGGAACGCTCTGAGATGCCTATGGATACATTTCTCTCAACATGAAAATAGACAGCAGCCAAGTTTTCATAGTCAAGGAAGGTCCGGGATATGACATGATCCTCGGACGAACATGAATCCATGCTGAAAAGATAGCTACTGACAAAACGCCTTTTTTTTCACATCTCTCCAACGAAGAAGGTTCGATCTAGGGGATTTGGTGAGCGCTCCGTCATCATGGCACTGGGAGGAATTTCTGATGAGGTTGAAACAAGAACCTGAAGAAGATGCATTGACATTTCTCAAAACATTCTACACTCAGGCAAGTCTTATTCCTCCTATGTCCATATCATATATTCTCCTATATGCTCTCCTAGCATGGGGACTCAATTTTGCTAACAACTTAGCCGCTGCAAGAAATCATGAATGGATATCTTCACCACAACAATATTTTACCAAGTGGTCGTACCTCTTCGAATCGAGCATCTCACTGGAATGTTCATTTTAGAGACAATATGCAATCATGACAAGGAATGTCTTGGATGTACTCCTGTTCCGCGTTCAGGAATGTCCACCGCTGAATTATGGAAAAGTGCTGACGCCTGTACGAGCATGAAATCTCACACGTTAGAGGACTGATGAAGAAAAAGTCGAACAGAAGATATTCGGGGCCAAGACGATCATGCCTAAGAAGTTCTCTCAAGGGGTCTGATGCTTTGAACCTCAAGCATATGAAGTTTGAAGCAGGATTTTCTTAATTTATTCGTGTTTTGATTAGTCCCTCCAAAGCATATGCAATACTTGCATTCAACATCAGTTTATTTAAATGAAAATCTTTATCAAACCAAAAGAAAATTCCTACAACTGTCAGTCGCCTACTTTTCCAAGGCCAACTGAAAATAAAAACCTCTCATCTCTGAGTGTTATATTCTTTGGAAGCCTTCAGATTGTACTCCCAATAAAAGAGTACACCTTCTATAATGACGCCTCTATCTTCATCACAAATATCTCGACGATAATACACTGATTCAACACCAGCATGATCAAAGTGTAACTAAACTACAATCAATAAGTCTTCATTATCTCATAATAAGACTTCTGAAGCAGATGCAACATCATTCATACATGGATGGCACTAACTCCTTCAACATACACTGGGCAACCTGAGGTGATTCTTTGAAACTTAATCAACGGGATTTCTCTACATCACAAGCCCCTGCACGATTGAGGAACTTCCTCTCTTCATAAATCACATCCAGTATGAAAACTGTTGCTGCTATCTACCGCAACAACGTCGAATCACTGACGAAGCCAGTTCATGGTAAAGTTATGCTTTCAGGAGCATTCAGGTTGAACTCTCATTACACCTTCATCTTAGGAATGCTCAACCCACTAACTAGTTCGTGAATGTAAAGGCTCATTAGATGGAGGAGCAACAACTATGTTGATAATCATGGTTCTAGCCTTTTCGATCTCTAGAGCAACTCCGACCATAGTATGACATCAACAAGGATATCTGGTGGAAATACTTTCATGGTCTCAACATCAAAAAGAATTTATGGAGAAAAATCAATCATGATCTCAGCATCAACAACGGTCTCAGGAGCAACATCTTCATGTCAGGGCTTCATTAACTAACCATTCTCTGAAGAGTTACACATGAAGCGGACTTCTCCAAGAACTAATGATTCATATAAATATATGTAGACCTGATAGCATGCTCACATGAAAGTCTTCCCAAAGCTTTCACAACTGGTTGGCACAATCCAAAGTCTTCTATAAGATGTTCTCATCACCTCCACAAATGAGATGCAACACACTTCAGGTTATGGGTTTACAAAAACGTACCAATGTTTAAGGACTGGGACAAGGCTTCCTCAACAAAAGATGTTATTCTATGTCTCTTCTACAACATACCAAAAGGGCACACCAATCGGACATACGATCTGAAAGATATGGCCTTTACCGTCAGGTCTATGAAATCTAAAAAATTTGCACGGGATTACAAATTACAAATGTGCACGCTTCGTTGGCTAACCTCTACAACTCCAAATTGAGTGATTATTTTCTCATATGATAACTCAGTCTCTTAGCTTCAAAAGTTGGGGTCAATCATTGAATTCCGACGTCGTATGAGGTTTCTACAGCTCCCAGAGCGTACAACATGCAAGCAACAATTCTTAGACGGGATTCATAAACTTCCACAGTCGATCGGTGTCCCTTTCCACTAAGTACTTCATCAAGGTACCTCCAACTTCGACCACCTAGGTCTTTACATCAATTTTTCTACCTGGGTCCTCTATCCAAGTCTTGCCAGAAGAAGAGAAAACGAAAAGGAGAGATTTAACAAAATACTGGGGACTGATGGTCCACTAATCATGACGATCAATTTCACGGTCCAAGACTCGTGGTACCAGACTCTCATGTGCTAATCATTCATCATGAAAGGGATGCTACCACCGGGACATGAAACCATGGTCATTACATCACCCCCTCTTGAGAGCAACATCAGCTATGGTCCCGTGACCAGGGTTTTAGAAGTAATGTTTCTATTACTGACAGAAGATGGCGCAGCAAGCACCACCATACTCATGTATCAATCAAGGGTTCCTGACCTCAAATGAATCAATGACATCGAAATCCTTCACCAACAGTTCAAGACACAAGCGAATGGTCCAAAGACACAACAAGAGTGTTTTACAACACGCTCGTCTGAAACAATTTTTTACTGTCATGCACAAAGAGGCGAGCTTGGAGCAATTGTTGAAGAATATAGGGATGGGTAATATACCATTCTCTTCGGATGGATGTCTTCTACAATATATCCAAAACTCACAGCAATTGGAGAAACGAGCGAAGAGTTGTAGCCAAAACATTGGACCACATGCCAGCTGAAAATTTTCTGAAGGTCTCCTGGAAGTTTACTGTTTCATCGATTTAGACCCCTAAACGTTCTCAAAACTTAAAAGTCTTCTTTACTAAAGCTTGGAAATTTCCTGGGCATAAGGATACATGGGTAGACCGAGAAAATACGACTTCGGACGAAGATTCACAGCGTTTCTATTAAAGGATGAAGTCTGAAATTTTCTGGCGACGTATTTCGACGAAATTACTCGTATACTCACATGGATTCTCATTAATTCATTCAAAAATCAGCAATTTCATACTTTTATGAAGAGATTACAGGATATATACTTACTAAGGGAGTCTCTAAATCATTTGAAGGATCGACAATGCCGGGATCTCCATTGATAACGCCGCTAACTCCATTTGGTTCGGGATTTCGGGAATTCTCCATATTCCCATGCCCCAAAGAAGAGTGCGCTTCATCAACATGATGCTTATCTACAATGATTTCTTCCTGGGCTCATCAACAATAATTATTATTATTTCATTCAAGGAGATGCCACGATCGCCTGCACGAAAGAGATGTTTACATCGACTTCTTCATCAGTGCTGGATTGTTTTCCCGGGAACAAGTTGAAGGCCGTCAATCGATGGAGAAAAAGACTAAAAGAAGTAATAATCCTTGGTATCGTGATCCTAATTGCACGGGCAGGTAAAAGTCATGACACAAGGAGCGCTAACAACTCACCAAAGAAACGGCTGGGGACTACGCGTCATTTGCTAACATCCTGTATTCCTTGGGTTCTCCGCTCCCGTAGACTTTCTTCCATTTCTGTGGGATCTACATTTATCCGGGATTTCATTATACAATCATCCCGTGGTAAAGATAATGAAATAAACAGAAGTATAACTCAGTATGAAGGATCTCTCACCATCACTCAGATGTCCTAGGAATACCATTTCTTAAAGTTTCATCTGTAGAGATGTCATCTATGGAAACACCATCTTTGGAAGTATCATCCTTGGAGTCAGTCATTCTTGCAAAGTGGCTATTTAAGCACATCGTTCATACAAGCGCAGGATTCGACAAAACAATGAATCATGGAATTAGGATGCTCACATCAGCGTCTACAAAAATGGTAACTCTCAACTCTTACTTATTTACAATTTCATTAGTTGTAGTGATTATAACGTCATAATTTCGAAAACTTGCTCGTTCCTTCAAACCTGCAAAGACGAGCAAAACTCATTATTCAAAATCATAACTTGATTTTCATAAAACCGTGAACAACCCACGTGAATTTTAACATCCACTGGTTTTTCAAAAAATTGGACAGACGTCCATTCTACAATTGTGAAAACTCACATACAGACATTATTTCACCATGTATAATTGTCTACTTTCAATAGTTGTTCAAAATCAAAACATTGATTTTACAAAAATATGTTTTAACGTGAAACTCACGTATATATATATTTTTTCTCTCTTGAGAGTATATTTTAAAAAATTTGTGATAGCTTACATATCGAAAATAAAAAATTTCATGAAAGCTCATAAACAAATTTTTTAACAGACGCACGTCTATTTAAAAAAAAAAAAACCTTTTTCTCTCATACAAGCATCCACCTTTGAAACGAGAGTTTATTAAAATCTCACATATTTATAAAAAAAGAACTCTCTCGTACATTAAGGATTATTGCTAGTTTCTTAAACTAACAATCAAACGAACGTTCGTTCCTAAAACAAAGGTTTTTACAAAACACACGTCTATACATGCATATGTATATATAATTTTAACACGAACAAGTTATCAACTTTTGAAAAAGAAAGCGGTGCTGCACCAATTTACGCTCGTCAGACGATGCTCTATCATTCCACTGGGATCTTCGTTCAAGTCGTGGTTTGCTCGCGCAATCGAAAATCCGGTAATGTCTTAACTTACGACTAAGTTCAATTACTTGCACTATTCATAGCCGGAAAATCACCATTCAATGCTGACTGAGGAACACGGCTTTCCTCACTAAGCAGGGGACTTAATGTAGATGGTGGATTTTCGACAAAGGCTAAAATCGTAAACCCATAATTATACGAACTTTTATCCAGCAATCAGACGTGAGTATTGAGACACGGGTCTCTCATCAAATCTCTGACTGAGAATACTGTCTCTCAGAGTACATGCAGATATGTAGTCTCTCGGCTAGACAACGGCATATCTCATGAATATTGGACACTTCAGTAATTATTTCTATATAGAATCACGAGATTGACCACTCCTAGACAGCTTGCTCTGCTAGTATAGAGCGATAACGTCTTCAGGATACAAACAACAATTTTACCGGACTATATAAAGGATATGAAACTCCAGCAGGCTCATGTCAGAATAATTAATGCTCCTAGACAGCTTGCTCTGCTAGTAAAGAGCCATCAGTTAATTATTCTTAAATTCTTGGATTCATTCACTGAATTTCTGAAAATATTCAAATATTTTCACAATATTTCGTTACTTAAATCTATGGTTCTTCCCAGCAGAATTCCACGGGTTAGTAATAAATATTCAACACACGGGCGTCTGAGCTACCTCCGAGTAAGCCCCGATTTAAATGGTGTAAGTGTACTCAACGACGATGTACTAACAATCACCGCACGAATGAGTATTTCAAAATACGACGAAATGATGAACCTATGCAAATAGGAAGGAAAATAATAAATAATTAAATATTGACCAAGGCGCTGGGGATTGGGCTCACCGACCGGCCGGCCGTGCCGTGGCCAATCCCACGCCAGTTTTGTATTTTATCATATTTTTTTTTTCATTATTTTCCTTGAGTTCATGAAAATCCTTTCACTTGAACAAATATCCTTCGTTTTGAGAAAACCCCTCAGTTTCATGGTGTTTCCTTCACACTAAGGAAATAATATAGAATATGATATCTTGATCATTTGACTGATAATGATTCCACATAGATCGAATTGCGAATCTTATTTCAACAGAAAGTATACAAGTTCTGTGAAATCCTTATTCCAAACCGACTTATCTCTTGTACTTGCAAATAGAGTTGTTATAGCAAGTTTTCCGAAAACCCTTAAGTAAAAAGGTATTTCTTTGGTTGGTAATCTACCATCTTCCCAGTCAATATTTTTTCCAATGAGACGTGTTGAAACGGTATCTTGTTCAATTTCAACTCCGGTAATCATGTGATTACATTCCACATTGTACTTGATGATGTTTGAAATCGTCTTACGATCGACACAGTAAATACCACAACCAACAAGAGTAACAAAGATAAGATTTTCATGATTAATATTGTGAATATTAGCATAGAAAATTCTTACCAAATCAGATGAATATTTTTCAAAATCAAAAAGTTTTCCCCAGTTTCGATCTTGAACAAATTTCACATAATCATTATCTTGGACTTCTGGATCAAATCTCTTTTCACTAGTAAACTCTATTCTTTTAAGAGTTTTGCATTTCTCAAAACATGAACTGTCAACAAAGGAAGTGAGTTCATGCTTATCTTCTATTTTGTAAGGAAATCTAATCCTGTCAATCTCATCGTATCTAACATGATCATCGGAAAATTTGTTATTTCTTGATTTTATCTTTCTCATATTTTCATATATATGATAAACCCTAGTTACGGTTCCGAACAATCTCTCTCATGATGTTTGTAAAAACAACACAAAATAATCTTCTTTTATAGGGAGTGAAGATATCAAATTCCGGAAATAACTAGTTTTAAGAAATCTTTTCAAAATCGGTAACCTTAATTTGTGGGGAAACAAATCCGATTTTGCAACTAGGTCTTTTTTTTGGAAAACCGTTTTTCCTTGGACCGGATCTGTATTATGGATCAATTCTATATTTATGTCCAAGTGTTTGTAAACTCTATAATTACCAGAACTTGATAATTTTTGAAATTTGTATAATAATTTTCCAACAGAGTATACAAAAACACAATTGAGCATAACAAGACATTTGTAAAAAATATCTTTAGAATCACAAATCCAGTAATACTTTAAAAGATCACTTGCTTCATTAAAACAGTTGTGGGGTGTATGAAGCAATCCATTTTTAATAGAATTATTAACTGAAAAATCATTCTTTGTATAATCACAAAAATTCCAAAATCGCATACTAACCAGCGATACATTGACAGTCTTCGATGTGAAAATGTACATATATATATTTGGGTAACTAATCCAAAATATATTTAAGATCCCAGATTTTTCAAGAACAAAGTAGTCATGGTTCATACATAAAAAAATCTTATGTGGAATCTTATGCATTTTCAATATAGAACATGTCACATAGAATATTGTATCACTGTTACTAAACTGGTTAGTATTCAATACCATGAGATACAGTCTTGTGATAACCGAGGGATTATGTAAGTCGACCATGACATACATAGACATAATTCCACTTCCTAACAAATTAAGGAACAAGAGTATCATATACTTCATTCGTGTCTTCCACCACTAGTCTTTGAAGTAGTCAAATCCTGCTACTACGTTAACTGAATCAGCCATGGGATTCAATTCTTATAGGTTGGATCGCACCATACACATATTGTTAGATTTTTTTCGTGTTTGCCTGATCTGATACCAATTGAAAAGATGAGGGTACCCAAATACACCACAATATTTTTGTTTCAACCTATAAGTCCTCTTACCAAGTGTGATTGTCTATGGACAAAGTCGATACAATACAACAACTTCGGTATTCACACTTTGTGTGATCGTCTATGGATACGAGATTGAGATAATACGACAAACAATGTGTGATACTTGATAATAGGTTCAGACTTAACCAAACTCTATAGGATCACTATCAAGTATATCGGAGTTAACGTAAATGTGTTTTAATTTAAATTATACAAACAAATATAATTGCAGAAAACTAAAGTAAATCACACAGCAAGATTTTGTTAACGAGGAAACTGCAAATACAGAAAAACTCCGGGACCTAGTCCAGAATTGAATACTCTCAGAATTAAGTCTTTATACAAAATCTACACCAACTCCGTATAGTTGAGACCAAGCAACTACCCCTAGTTCACTTAGTTTCCTCAGTATACCTGCACTTCCGACTTCAAGAGTCACGCATTGGTACAATTCGTTTGGATTTTATTCCAAACATCAAAGGAACAACGAATCTGTTTGGTAACAACTCTATTGTTTCTTTCAAGATAAATATATCTCAAGTCATACGTAAAGGCTCTTCCGTTTAATCTAATAAACTCTTTTGCCTGGTTAGATCAATCTATCCAATAACTACCAAAGTAGTCAAGTTTAGATTCGCAATCAATCAATATAAATCTCAAAGAGAAACTATAAAGCGATGCCGATCTCACGCAACTAATCAATTGAATAAATCCGATTCTAGTTGGATCCCAGTCGATCAAGGTTTGTGCACACAATAAGATACGAAAACCAATAAGAAATCTTCTTTGTATTTAAATCTTCTTTAATCTTCAAATAACCTGCACAACACCACTTGAATCTCTTGTGATCAATCACACACAGTACGGAGTCTGTTAACAATGGATTATCACAAGATGTCTTAAGATCTAACAACAGTTCTAAAGATCCTGTCGATACTTCGATCTAGTTTGAGTGAATCTTATATCATAAGAGAAGATTCTCAAGAATAAACAAACTAGGTGGAATCAAAGTTTCAACAACCGTTAGTCAATCAAATCAACCGAAAACTAATAACACTGCAATTATCTAGTTTCCCACCAACGGTACTCGTAGAGCTTCTTGATCCCACAAAAGATTTTAAACGAGCGGTCGTAAGAGATTTCACCTAATTAGGATACTTTCCTCTCCGAATAGACGGCTCCACCAGAAACGACAAGAAATGAAGTTTGCCTGGCTTATAGGATATTTTGCTAGAAATGCAAACTTAGGTGTTTATAGACCAAGGATGTTTGGACATTAAGGAATTTCCAAAACCGAAAATACTCTCAAGATATGCAATGAATGGCAAAATTCGGTTTTCCTAATTCCAATAAATGCTTGTCCAATACTTCCGAAATCTCTCAATAGAAATCTCCAATTAGTAAATGCACATTACTAATTTTTATTCTAGAGAGATATGCATTTAATTGTTGGTTATTAAAGCATATAAAACCAAAAACCTTAATTAAAAGATTCTTAATTTATCTCGGCACAGGATCTCCTTGAGTACTAAGGAATATATTTGAACAATAAATGATAAGATTTAATGTACGTGTTCGAAGTATGTTGACATCTTTTCACTGTGAATCCTTATTTCATATTCACATGGATTTACATTCTTGGAATCGGTCATACCACACTTCCAAACAAGTTTAAAATTGGTTTCCTTGTATTCCAAGATAACTATGTGATTGATCAAATACCAAATCACATACATGGGTTCAATCGGTTCTACCAATCACTAGGATCAGTTATACCTTATTATGGAAATACTTGTGATCGGTCATACCACTAGGATCGGTTACACCAGTTACAATGATCGGTTCCATATTCCCATGGTATTGCTTGTGATCGGTCACACCAGTTACCAGGACCGGTTACCAATTATAAGGATCGATTACACAACACTCGTGATCGGTCACACCAATTACTAGGATCGGTCACACCAATTACAAGGATAGATCATACCTGCATATATTCAATCAATAAATGTCGTTGTTGACATTTGAATAACAAAAGCTTTTACTCCCCCTAAAGGTAAGCTAGGTAAATATTCACTCCGAACATCTTTGTTATTCCCCTTTTTGTAGTCAGAAATACTACAACAACAATATAATATGTTTCTCCCTCTTAGTCAATGCTTTACTCTCTCGTTAGATATAACGTTTAAATACAATTGTCATTTCTTTAGTAATTGCAAATCACTTGTTTACTCCATATATTTCTTCCCCTTTTTGTCACAAAATGACAAAAGTTCGAGCAAATAAAGGACAAACCGAAAGGATCTTACAAATCTAAAAGACTTGTAAACAACCTATAAGAGTTAAGCACGAAGGTTTCACATACCACTTTAGATAACCAATATTAAAACCGAAACTACATGTAATTTAGTTTTAATTTGTTATCAAGGAAACAATTTCCCGAAGCAATTTTCCCTAATAGTTTAACAAATCGACTAAGAAACTTAATTCCCTTGTTAAACCGATTGCGTATGTGCAATCGCTTATTTCGATAAGACCAAAATAAAGATCAGAATTAACTTTATTTCTCTCATCGGGCTCTAATTATTCAGACAATAACTTAGACATTTCTCTTTAGACAAGACAAACACTAGGTTAGTTAACTAGTTTTTCTTGTCAAGGCATTCGATTAGACTTAAATAACCGAATCCTCCAATTTGATTAGTCTAACTAAGATCAGAATTAACTTAGTTTCTCTTATCCGGAATCGATTTGGACTAAACAAATGATCCCGTATTTTGTTAAGCCATAAACAATACATACAAACCAAAATAAATTGACTTGCACAATTATTTTCTTAACCGGGGGCAATTGAAACAAACATAGACATTATAGCACCGCAATTTCACCGAATTTTGTAAAGCAAAAACACTTGGTACCCAACAATAAAGAAGATACAAACAATAATCCAAAATAAATTGACACAGTTTTTCTTAACCGGAAACAATTGAATCGGTCATACCAGTTACCAGGACCGGTTACCAATTACAAGGATCGATTACACAACACTCGTGATCGGTCACTAGGATCGGTCACACCAATTACAAGGATCGATCATACCAACACATGGTGATTACTTAGGATGGGTTACACCAATTAATAAAAACCAGTCATACCAAATCATAAGTCAGGCATTGTGATTTGTTATACCAAGATACCTAACCAAGGTTAGGATTGGTTCTACCTTCTCACACATATTGGTCATCCAAAGATTTGCAATAAATAGCCGGACCAATAAGCCTAATGATTTCCCTTTCGATTCACAAAACAAGTTCATGATTATACTTCCTTTAAACGAATGTAAAACATTATTTCCTGGGATGAAATCTTCACCCTACCCCATTCACATAATCATAACAGTATATACAGCTTCACAGTTATGTTTTCAATATAGCACGACTTGAAAGATACGTTAGGAATGAAACAGTTCAAGTCAATATTACTAACCTCAAGTGGAAGGATGATGTCGTCGTTGTAGTTATTTACTTCATAACATTCTTCAGGTCTTCAGAGTGATACTTGTATGTCTCAACATTCCCAGACTTTCTAGTCTAACATAAACGAAGTTGACTCTTGTATTTAATCAAGCGAATTTGATTATATGAGTTTTGACACAGTAAAATATGACAACCAAACTTGACATACCAACGCTTGGTGAGTTCAACTGAACTATGCTCTAATAGTGGAAATTACGTGGGGTATGAGAAGAGATACTTTTGGAAGATTCGATCCAGAGTTTTGGAAGTTTTGAAGAAAGGAAGATACGTCGAGTTTGGAAAGAACAGAGGAGGTGGAAATATTATCATAATTTTGTGGAGATTTGGGAGATATCTGAGACTCGAGAGAGGATGAACTATTGCAGGATTAGATTTTATATCTCTACGGAGTTGGATTAACATAGTTGACCCGTAAACAAGATAAGGAAGGAACGAAAAGTCTGAAACTTACGAGGAAGGAAAAGATAAAATAATTGAAGATATTCTCGTGATATCTTTCACCTGTTGTGTATAAATAAGACCTTTGGGACTCAACAGGCGAAGATCGAGAGTTTGGGGGAAGTTCTAGAAGAGAACCGAACTAGAAAAATCAAGTTGCAGGATCGATCTCTCTGCTGCCGTTGTGTTGAAGACGAAGAACATTTGACTCCAAAGAACTGTCGTTATGCTACAGTAAATATGACAGAAAATTGTAACAGTTATTTTCAAATCTGCAACAATTAACTCAAACTTACAACACATATTTAGGGTTTTCTTTGTAACAGATAGAACTGCAGCGTTTATGAACGTTGCAGTTCCCTGCTTTACACATTTTTCCATCCTTTCAATCAACTTTTGATCTATGAACTAATATTTTGAGAAAGTGATTAATATGAGGAGATAAACCCCTTAGCTGAGGCGACGAAGGAATCCATTTTTCCAATATTTGTGTGGTAATTTCTATTTAATCAATTACTGCAATTCTTTTTATGATTATTTGCCTTGGTTGAAAATTGATTAAATGATTTTTGTTAAGAAATTGTGATTTCTTTTGATAGAGAATACTTAGCCCTAGGTTTTTCATGTTCTATGCTTTCGATTTACAATTGTTATTATGATAATCTACTTGTTGCAACATAATATAATCACTTTGAATGTATGAGTTGCATGATTATTATTGATTGAATCACATAAAATTTGGAAATTAGTGCAACCCTTAGAGCATCTCCAATGGAACATCCGCGGGCTTCCTTTGTGGATGTTGTGGGAAGAAAACCTATTTTGATTTAAACTCAAGTTTACCTTAATTTTAGGAAGTTAAACAAAAACATCTCCAACCGATTGAATTTGATAGTAAGTTTTAATACACTTGTCAACGCTTTATAGGATGAAAAAGAGATCTACAATTATTCTTAAAATTTTAATTCACTTTAATATGACATAGACTCTTTAAATCCTCTAAGAGATCCTCTAAAACTAGAGGATGGGTTAGTCAGGTAATACTCACATTCTCTCTTAAAGTTCCCATTGAAGATGAAATTGTTGCAAAAGTTAGACAATTCCTACGTGGCCTTAGAAATAGGACATACAATTTCTCCCGTTGGAGATGCTCTTAGTCTCAGTCCTTTTTACAATCTAGATAACAACTTTTAGTTGAGTTTTCTCTATTTGGTTTTAGAAATTTAAATTTTACAAGTCTGAGAATCGAACTACCTTTTACCGCTTTCTACAATACATCATATAGCAATGAAGCACAAGTTCAAAATTGAACTCTGCCTCCATTTGATATCATTCTTAAGAGAACAACATGAGCGACCTTTCTCTAACATCAATAGAAGGATTTCTTGGACAATAACAAATTTACAAGTAAATTTGTATCCATATTTTTTTCTCTCTTCTCGACTGTCACGAACAAAGAAGTTAAAAACAATGATTTTAATATTAGAGGTGCTAAGGAAAATTACTTTCGTGAGCATACCATCGACACAAATTATTTCTCTAGGCCAATTACGAACAAATAGCATAATTTGAGCGATATGACTCACATAAGAATTATATCTTCCTTAGCCATATACAGACATAGAGATTCAAGTTCTCAAACTTATTCCCTGGCGGTTATGCATTCAGAGAGTAAGGCGACAACTAAGACCATGTTATGGAATCCCTGCAATATATTCACAAAGTGATCGCGAGAAGATCAATACTGCAATTCTTAAAATAGTTTACTCCTATTTATCCATTTACAAACAAAAAGAGCTAAGAGCTTAACCTATGAGAACATATGAGATATCCATTCTAATCACCAGAAATATGGTAGCGAAGAGCAAATCTCACAAAATAAGCAATATACATAATATTCAATAAAGATTAGGTATTGCAATCATCTTCAAAATAAAATTTAATTAAATAAACTTCAATAATTGAAATATGATAATATTTGAAGTAGATAATGTAGAATGCATAAATAGGCCACTTCAAAATCTAGTGTTCCTCATTAACTAAAATGAAAACCAGATATCAGTGACATCTTCATACCTTTCAAGAAGTCCATGTAGAAGGTTTCCTTAGTGTCTTTAACTCGCTTGATGATAGTAGGTTGGTTATGCTCGTGATTTAGAACATTTACCTTTCAAATGCGATGCTAACAAATTCCTTGTTCTTCTTGCTTTCCGAAATAAGCTTCTTTCGGTTTCGAATCATAACTCTATGTTGTTCAAGTATTTTGGCTTGAATATCAACCGTATTGGCTAGCAACAATAAAGATTTGTTATTTCTGCAGTAAATCATTACAGGTATCAACTATATTTTCGATTTATACATACCAGAAGTTTTGTTCTTTCATGCTGAAAGCCATCCTTTTTCTCGAAGATCCTTGTACTTTATCTTCTTTGACATTCTCTTCTTCATTAAGAACAATTGTTTTGTGAGATCTCTTGGAGTTGCTCATTCTTATAGGTATCAAAATATTTGAAGAGATACTATAAACTATATACTTTTTTATAGCCAAGAGTTAGAAGCCGGCTAGGAAACTGATTACTTCCTTATAAAGACAAGCAAGGGTTTCAGAGAGAGTTTCCTAATAGGATACGTGAACCAGTTAGCAAACCCAAGGTTCGTGAACTGTCATTGTGGATATACAACAAGGTCCTTTAATACTAAGCCCATAATCATAAGAAAAAACTTATTTTTCATGAATTATTATAATTACCAGTTGTTATGTGAAGGAAAGATGTACAAATATTCTCCTTAATTTTTAAGTTTAAGTATCAAAACTTATGATTAGATAGGAATTTAAGAGCATAAATTGCATATTAGCTTGTTATATATATAGAAATCTTATGGGTCATGTTCTCGTCTCTAGCTTAGCAGTAATATAAGAGGGAGAACTCTTTTTAGGAGCATAATATGCTTTGAAACCCACATCGAGTCATTATATTTTAAACTCACTATTAGGATGTGGTTACACCAAGTCAAGGGATGTCTGACTTAATTTTTGGTGTAATAAAGACAGCAAAGACGGCATCAGAGAGATTTACAGTCGTTTTGCATAATTAATAGGTCATCTCACATAATTAATTGAAAAACGGTTCGTTTCAATGGAGCAGAGCTTAACAAGGCAGAACCGTTTACAATCTTTATTTTTAAAGACAAGAAATTATAACATGAATCCCAAAATAACATGTAGTAAGAGCTATTCAAACTCGAAAGGAAAATTAACTTGAGCAACCTCATAATCAGAAAAGTTATAAACAGTCCTGACATCTGTGAAATCCTCACAATTATGAAGTCAATGTTGAGGATGAACCCATCAATACAACTAAGTAATTATGGGTTGGATTGAGACTCGCCACTTGTATCCCAAGGGGCACTCTGAGTTTTTTTTGTCTTATGATAACTGGTTAGATTCTTTCGTTTTGCTTCCTTTCCTTTAGTAATCTCTTTAGAATGAGTCATGATCCTCATATTTCCATTCAGTGAAGATTTTGACAATTTCCTCTGCCTCGTGAACATGTTATTGTCAATTAATTATCTTTCAGAAGGATTTTCACTCAAGAACGAATTCCTTATATCTTTTGAAAATCCATGTTCGTGTACATGAGCCTTTCGGATTCCGTATCCAGGATTTAGAGTGAGTAAACTCTTTTTATCAGTAAGAATTTAGATATTGGAAATGTCATTTTTATGTTTGGACATTGTACCATGAAAGTTACTTGACTTATGAATATTCGAGGCGAGTAATCTCGAATATTCTTGTCATAAGTTCTTTGGCTGAACGTGCAACCAGGATCAGTTAGAGATGTTGGAAGAATAGTTACCTCCTCGATTACAAAAGATAAAATTTTTAAAGATTATTAATTTGTTTCTTCCTTTGGAAGCATTCCGTTGCAAGATGGCCCCTTTTACCACAATGAGAACAAAATCACAAAATACTATGAGAGGTGTTCATCACATGATCATGATTAGAATCTCTCTTTGGCTCTGATTTTTTATGTATATTTCGCTATCATTTATCAGCTGAAGCAGGAGTGACTCTATAACTATCAGATAATATCTCTGGAGGAATATCAAAGGCTTTATCAAATATTTAGCTGAATTTGCACTTTAAGTTTGTATTTTCCTTTTTCAAAGAAATACACTGCTCATGTGCCAATGTGAGATCTGATCATATTTTTCTTTCGACAGATGTGAGTTATCCATGGCTGAGGAGTAAGTCTCAACCAGCTATTCTCGTATAACGCCTTTCTGACAGTATCCTCAAGTACACGAACCTTTTCCCTAGTTAGGATTCAGTTCTTGGATAAGTTTATTGATATTGTCATAAAAAGACTCAACAACTTCATAGATACATCTTCGGTTGAGAGATTGGTTGATATCATCAGCACACTAAACATACTTCTCTTGGAGGTCGTTTATCTCAGAGACTTGATGTTCAAGGACCTTAGATAGATCATCGAAATTTCTTGCAGGTTCCCTTTTAGATTCTAAATCAGAATCTTTAGGAAGCTTGGAGAACATATCTACATCAACTGAAGACATTACACGTTCTTTACTTTTGGATTTGGAAGAATCAACTAAGGAGTTATCCTTTGAGGTAATTCCCAAACACTTGGCATAATTAAAGACAGAGGAAGCCATATCAGTACACATAATCACAGGTTTAGATTGCTTATAAAAACAGACTTATTAGGTCTAACGGTGTTTTCCTGTTGCGGTACCAATTGAAAAGGAGAGGGTACCAAATACACCACCAACTTTTTCGTTCGCCGACCTATATGGACAAAGCCTAATACAATCACAAGTAGTTCAAAGCAGAGACCCTTGAATAAGATTATATAAAAAAAATTTCCTATTTCTGCTCCACAATCAATATGTTTAGACTAAAAGTTCGTGAACATGATTGTGTAGAAGAGTTCTTGAACGATCTCAAAACTCAATATCGGATATCAATCTAGTCGTATCCAAATTCTTATAAGTATGAAAATTGGTTACAAGTCTTATTTTTTATCTCAATTAATAAGGATTTAAACTATCTAGATTGATTACGCACTACTTGTGTTATTCCTTTTATAAATTTAAAACAATATAATGCGGAAAAGGAAAAACATAGTACACCATAAATTTTGTTAACGAGGAAAATTGCACCTGCATAAAATATTAAACCACTACAGACACTAGTTTATTATCTGACTTCGGACTGGAATGTAGTTGATACCAAATTATCTCTCCAAGAAATTCAGCTGCAGTCGTGTTCATTACGTCTCTTGAACCTCGCAAGATTCTATGCACTTGATTCCCTTAGATGACGTCCTTTACATCCTAAGAGTTGCTTCAACCTCAGTGAAGAATTTTTAGGCAAATCTGCCTTTAACGGACAAGCCTATTTCTTTTGATATGTTTCAATCTAGGTTTGGGAATATATTTGCTAGATAAATTCTAGCAAACTTCATGAATCCGGAATACTTACACTCACTTAGATGAGAAGCCTAAATTACTAACAACCTCTCAAGAACAATCCAAACAAATCAGAGAATAGTTTAGATTACATATCTTGAGGAATCACAGACAAAAAGAACTTTGTGATTTCTATTTATCTCGCTCCTGATCCAAGATTACGAAAACCTCAAAGATCAATAAGAACAAGATCCAGATTCAAGAACTAGTTAGGTAAAAGATAGTCTGGACGGGATTCATGAATACTGAACTGAACTTTTTAAAGTCGTAACCTATAATAAAGTTCTATGAAGAACCTAGGTTATAGAGGATGACTCTATCTTAGCAACTAGAATACAAGAGTGCCAGGAATTAAGAAATCCTGTTGCAAAAGTCTCTCTATTTATATATTTTCAAGGCTCCATGTAGCATTGAGTTCAAGCTAGGGTTGCTTGGAATTCAAGAAAAAACTTTCTCAGTTTAGATGAAATTCTTATTAGGAATTCATGTAATCATGTGAGATGCCTGCCTTGAAATTACACAGAAGAATATGCACTATAGTCCAGGCTTCAGGAATAGTGCACAATGATAGTTCATAGCAGTTAATTAACCTTTGAGCTTACAAGAACTAACGGTGTTCGGTAACACTCAAAACTTAACCAATGATCCACAAGCACAAAGTGATTAAAGTTATCTTATAAGTGTCTATTAGAGTTGTAGCAAAAGAGAACATAGTCATAGAGTAGTTCGTGGGCTTCTGCTAATATTGAAATAGGACAGTTTTGCACATCGGGTTTGAAAACAACTGGCAGTTCACGAAGTCAGGTCCTAGAGGTTTGAAAACCTTGGAAGTTCGCTAAGTCGGATTCAAGGGGTTTGCACCCATTCCTTAACTCAAATTAACACGGTTCAAAAATCGGGTTTGCAAACCTCTACAATGTGCGCAATTTAAACAGACTTAGGTTATAATACAAGTATGTTTACCTTACGCCAAGCAATTCCATATCTCTCATAATTAAACTCGAAACATATCCAATAGCCATAGACAGTATGCTCTGTTGTTTGGGAAATTTCCAAATGATCAACTTGAAACAAAAATAATTGGTGAACAATAAAATGTTCTAACTAAGATTGTTAAAGACAAGCTTGAACTCGAAATTTCTTCTTTGCAATATTAAATCTACTAAAATCATACGACAAAATCTCATAAGATAGAATGGAAAACGCCGTGAGTAAATAGAGTAAGTCAGTCTTCACATACCTCTTTGTTGATGAAGTTCTCGCAAATGTCCTTGTTATTTCTTCAGTATTCAACCGTTGAAGGTTATTCAGTGATGTCTGATACTCAATTACCATACTCTAATCCTAGTTAGAGACTTGAGTTTAGTAGAAGAGAAATCAAAATATAGTTTTGTACATCTAACATTGATAACAAGCTTGAGATATCAAAACTTGAGAGTTCGACCGAGCGACGCTCTGATATAAAGTAATTTAATAAAAAAATACATGTAAAAGTTCCATTGATCACGTTGAATTTCTTCGAGTACGGCTAAAAATAAAACATTACTCTGATCTTAATGTAACAGCCCTACTTTCCATATAACCCCGGCTGATGATTAAATAGAAAATATGTCGTTAATTTCTTGCAACAAGGTACGTAACCCACAGAAAACTAGGAACACAGTTCCATTACAATTGAATATGCAGAAGGGAAGTTTATTTCTTAACGAAAATAACGATGTCAAATAAAATGGTGTTCTTGACTTCAATAATATAATCCACCTTTTAAAAAGAACAAGCAAAAGAAAAAAAGAAAAAAATAATGAAGTGTACCCAAAAGCAAGTATCCCCACTGCCTCACAACTAAATAACGGAAGGTAAATAAAAGAAGAAGTGTAGATGTCCACCCTCAGTTAGATATCTTCAGAATATCCACCGGAACTGGAATCAATCAAACTCCTTCACGATCCCTACTACCACCTCAAAATAATCAACGGGAGTTAAACTCCAAGCAAGTTCGCCCGATCACCGAGTCACGGAAAATATAGAAAGGAAATTGAATAAAACATCTACTATTTTGTAGGTCACATAGAAAAAAAACAAGCAGGTGATAAATATAAGCATATTTGTCACCACGTTAAGAAAACCAAGGACTTCCCTAATCAGCAACCATGAACAGTAAGTCCAATCCTCTTCCATGTTTTAAGATCCTAATTTAGTACCTTATTAGAACATATCAGTAATCAACCAAAATGATCTTCCAGAACAAATCAACAACGACTTCCTCACATATATATGGCTATACCTAGCTCATACATAACGACGCCTGAGAACGCATCACCTGTATCAATTTTCCTTGTTTGGAAATGAGATTTAAGACTTACATAAAGCCAAGTTTCCTTTTTTAGGAATGAAATCAGAGACTTACGAAAAGCCTCCTGATCTGTACGTGATTTTATTTCATAGATAAATCACCACATCCGAACCCCTACTATTTTGAGGTAACTAAAACTTGATGTTACAGAGTACAGGTCAAGTCCCAACATTCCAACTCACAAAAATTTCATTGCCAATAGTTAAGCATATAATATTCCCTATTACAGTCGAAAATACATGAGAAAATTCAACTACAAATCTCATGTTACCGTAACTAACCTGTTTAGCACATCCCATGATAAATCTCCACTAATGGGTGAGAGTTCTCAACCTCTTTGTAACCTGAACTTTAAGAATCTCCACTAACCATTCAAATCTAGTGCTCACCCAAAATCCACTTAAATCTAAGCATTTGGTGTTTAATACCACGCACA
This sequence comes from Papaver armeniacum, assembly GCA_023531295.1. Lineage (NCBI taxonomy): Eukaryota > Viridiplantae > Streptophyta > Magnoliopsida > Ranunculales > Papaveraceae > Papaver > Papaver armeniacum. The sequence goes on from JAJJWW010012450.1 coordinate 30,797, forward strand.
TTTGGACCTAGTACTCAACTGACTATTTTCACAAAACAATCATGACATTTCAAAACATTAAGCATTAACAATCATGTCCAATGCAATACACTCACAAGTACAGTTAGCATGGAACCTAATCATTAGATTTGTATAGCTATAGTAAAGGTTTAGAAATCATGTTATGTGTTACAAAGATTGAGCAACCAAAATATCTAAACTGAAACCATACTACCCTGCTCATCATGACACATATTAAATTAACCCTACGTTTTGGCGACAACAGATTTCCAATTTATATACTATTGAGAATTCAGATTTTGGCAGTTCCTAGAATAGATTGCATATATACATTCACGTACACACCAAACAATTTAAGGAATATTCAATTGCCAATTCTACATTTATCACAGACTGACGGATCGAATAAACTTGCCTGAACTTTTCGGCAAGCGACCTGATTGATCCCTTATGAAGAAGTTTTCTCAACCATCAAGCCCTAAAGTATAATACAACAATAAATAGAGAAGAATACACAACAGTGAGTACAAGCCAAGATCATTACAAAAGAAATATATATAAATATCTAAAATCAAATCAAATCCTTACCACCTCCACCACTGGTCTTTCTTCTCTCTAATTATTTTCTTCTAACTCTTCTTTGTTTAACCGCCGCACTCTTAAGGGATGTATCTCAAAACCTCAATCTAATCATGTACGTGGAATATATAAACAGATTTCACTAACCCTATTATACTAAGTCAAAATCTAGGGTTAATAAGCAAAATACCATTATTGATACGGGGTACCTACCAACAACTAAAGTGACCGGTACCATATTATTCTAGTAAAATTTTATTTACGCAAGGAAAACGAAAATCGAAGGGTATTACAGTCTACCCCACTAGGAAAAAGGATTCCGTCCTCGGAATCAGATTTACCTCATTATTAAAAAGATGCGGGTGAGAACGACAAACAACATCCTCACGCTCCCAAGAAGCTTCTCGCTCGTCTTGTGGATTCCATTGCACTTTCACAAATGGTATTGCCCGAGACCTTAGTTGCCTAACTTGTCGTTCCACGATACGAATAACCTTATCTTCATAGGTGGCATCCGGTTTCACCACCAACTCACTAAGGTCTGCTTGTTGAGCTCGCTCCTCATCTCTTAAGTGTCTACGTAACATGGAAACATGAAATACGTTGTGCACACCAGACAACTGTGGTGGTAAATCCAGCTGGTATGCCACATTTCCAATCTTCTTAGTTATAGGAAAAGGTCCAATAAATCTAGGAGCCAATTTACCTTTCTTCCCAAACCTCATTACTCCTTTCATAGGAGACACCTTGAGTAATACCTCATCTCCGACTTCAAGAGGTAATGGTCGACGCTTCCTGTCTGCATAACTTTTCTGTCTACTCTGAGCTTTACGAAGACAATCCTTAACTACTAGGATCTTCTCCGTAGTGAGCTGAACCAAATCAGGCCCCAAAAATCTCTTTTCACCAACTTCTACCCAACATGCCGGTGAACGACAAGGTCTTCCATAAAGAGCTTCAAAAGGAGCCATACCAATACTCGACTGATAACTATTATTGTAAGCAAATTCTGCCCATGGTAAATAATCATCCCAATTTCCTTGGAAATGTAGCACACATGCTCGAAGCATATCCTCCAATATTTGATTAACTCTCTCTGTCTGACCATCAGTCTGAGGATGAAATGAAGTACTAAAATCCAAATCTGAACCCAAAGCTTGCTGAAAGCTTCTCCAAAATTTGGAAGTGAATTTGAGCACCCCTATCAGAAATAATTGAGACCGGCGTTCCATGAAATACCACAATCTTCTCTACATAGAGCTTACATAATCTATCCACGCTGTAGGTAGTATGCACTGGTAAAAAGTGTGTCGACTTAGTCAACCGATCCACTATTACCCAAATAGAATCATGTCCTCTCTTTGATCTCGGTAGTCCAACTATAAAATCCATGGAAATATTTTCCCATTTCCATTCTGGTATTGGGAGTAGTTGTAATTCTCCAGCTGGCTTTTGGTGCTCAATCTTAACTTGCTGACATGTTCGGCATTTAGAAATATATTCTGCAATATCTCGCTTCATACTTTCCACCAAAACTATCTACGCAAATCCTTATACATTTTTGTAGCTCCAGGATGGATAGTGTAGTGACTACAGTGAGCTCCTTCTAATACCTCACGTCTCAACTGGGTGTCCACGGGTACACATAACCTGCCTCGAATCCGAATCCCACCATCCATCCCAACATCAAAATCTTCACTTAAGTCTCCAGATCCAAGTAGTTTCACACACCAATCATCCTTGGACTGAGCCTGAACAATACGTCTAATAAGTGCAGGTTGTACCACAAGATTTTCACAAAAATGCTTGAGAAGTAGAAGAATTCTTAACGTCTAAGAAAAACTCAGCGACTGTCTCTAACATCTTCCACTCTTCCGCCATCATGAAAGCTAACAAACCCCTTGGTTTTCGACTCAAGGCATCAGGTACAACATTCTCCTTACCAGGGTGATATTGTAAGCCGAAAGTATAATCATTGATGAGCTCCATCCATCAACGTTGTTTCATATTCAAATCCTTCTGGGAAAATAGATACTTTAGACTCTTATGATCAGTGAAAAGCTCAAATCTCTCGCCATACAAGTAATAACGCCACAACTTCAGAGCAAAAACTACCGCTGCCAACTCCAAGTCGTGGGTTGGATAATTCTTCTCATGAACATGCAATTGCCTAGATGCATAAGCAATAACCTTACCTTCCTGCATCAAAACACATCCCAATCCTAGAAGTGAGGCATCTGTGTAAACCACTAGATCCTTTCCTTCTTCGGTAAGGTCAAATCGAGTCAAGTAAGCTTAATCTTAAGCTCCCGAAAAGCGTCTTCACACTTAGAATCCCAAACAAACAATACTCCCTTCTTAGTTAGCCTAGTAAGAGGTCCCGAAATATGAGAAAAATCTTTAATGAAACGACGGTAATATCCAGCTAAACCAAGAAAACTTCGAATCTCTGAAACCGTTGTAGGTTGTTTCCAACTCAACACTGCCTCAATCTTGTAAGGGTCTACAGAAACTCCGGATTCATATATCACATGCCCCAAAAACTTAACTGATTGTTGCCAAAATTCACATTTCGAGAATTTTGCAAACAACTGATGCTCTCTTAAAGTCTGCATCACTAAGCGTAAGTGTTCCATGTGTTGTTCCCGAGTCTTAGAGTACACAAGAATAACATCGATAAAAACAATAACAAACCGATCAAGAAAATCTCTAAATACTCGATTCATCAAGTCCATAAATACCCCAGGTGCATTCGTAAGCCCAAAAGGCATCACCAGAAACTCATAAGAACCATAACGAGTCAGGTATGCAGTCTTAGAAATATCTTGCTCTCTAACAAGAAGCTGATGATAGCCTGATCACAAATCGATCATTGAAAACCATATAGCCCCTTTCAACTGGTCAAATAGATCATTAATCCTAGGAAAAGGATACTTGTTTCTTATCGTGACCTTGTTCAGTTCACGGTAGTCAACACACAATCGTAAAGAACCGTCTTTCTTTTTCACAAATAAAACAGGAGCACCCCATGGTGAAGAACTACGTCGAATAAATCTTTGACTTAAAAGCTGGTCAATCTGAGACTTCAACTCCTGCATTTCCTTTGGATCCATTCTGTAAGGAGCTCGAGCAATTGGTGTCGTACCTGGTTGAAGTTCAATGCAGAACTCCAATTGCCTATTTGGAGGTAAACCAGGAACCTCTCGGAACAAATCCGCAAAATCAGACACAACTAGTATACTCGCAATTTGTAGAGACTCATTATCTACTACTTCACCCTCAATATGGCTAAGGAAAGCTTCTACAAATAGACTTCGAGATGTAGTCTGCACTACTACCTTAGATTGCCCCGGCTTTGCAAAAGTGATTGTCTTATTAGCACAATCCAATTGCACAAAATTAGAAGATAACCAGTCCATTCCTAATATTACATCATAAGGAACCATCTCCAGCACATAAAGATCCGCCAAATGCTCAACATCACCAATCATAATAGGAAAAGCATCAACCTTGTTACACAACTCTACCATACTACTCGTAGGAGTAGCAACACATAAAGGAAAATCACACACTTTCACAGAAAGATTTACCATGCGAACTAACTTAGTAGAAATGAAAGAATGAGTAGCTCCGGTATCAATTAAAATACTAACAGGCTCTCCTAAAATAAAGAAAGTACCTCCCAAAGTAGCATTCTCCGTCTCAGAAGGTTGCACAGCAAAGAGTTGACCCTGGCCACGAGGCTGCACATTACGGTTTGCAACCCCAGTGTTTGGTTGCTCACGTCTATCGGCTGTCTGAACTTTATCTTTGGTACATTCTGATGCCTTATGCCCCCTTTCACGACAGTTATAACAATACCCATAGAAGTTAATTGGTTTGGAAGCAAGAGCCTCGCCCCCAGCTGGCAATCCTGCCCCTTCATTACCACCATTCTTATGACTACGATTCCCTTGATTCCAATACCCCTTCCTTTTCTTCCCTGGTTGATCACCTTTTTGATTGACATTCTGGGTCTGCTGTTTCTTACCACTTCCATGTTGACCTGAAGAAATATTTGATGTATGGTCAACCTTATTGTCCTTCTTCAAGTATTCCTCATCCCTCTTATGAGCCAAGAAATCTTGCTCAAGCTCTCTGGCACATTCAACAGCCCTAACATATGTGTCAATCATATGATTTGCAACAATATGCCTCCGATACATAGCATTCAGACCATAAACAAACATACGTCTATTTTTCTCTTCAGTATCCACCAAGTGAGGTACAAACATCGACAATCTTGACTATTCAATCTCGTACTCGAATGAGATAAAGTACCCGCTTAAATGAAAGAAACTCTCTCTCCTTAGCATTTAAAATTCTCTGAGGGAAATACTTGTCATCAAACATACGAATGAAGTCTGTCCATGTCATGGTGGCATGATCCAATCCACGTGAAGCTGAATTCCACCAAGTATGAGCATCTCCAAAGTGAGCTCAAAGGTAGCTAATCTCGCTTGAAGACTTCTCAGTGCAAGAAGGTCCTATGGCCCTAAAAATCTTGACCATCTCATCCTTCCATTCATGGGTTATCATTGGGTTATCAGACTTTCCAGAAAATTCTTTCGGGTTCAACTTCTTGAACTGAAACTGAACCTTTCTATACCTATCTTCCTCAGTTTCAGATGGTGGTCCTTGGTTCTGATGATTGTTGACTTGTCCAGCATTTTGGTTCATAACAGAAGTAGCGACTGCTTGGGCTATTAACTGGGTTAGATGTGCCATATTCACATTCACAGTCTGATTTCCTAATTGTGGTTCATCTCCATCAATAGGACCTCCATTTCCGGCACTACCTCTTCCAGTACCAGTACGTCTCCTAGTACCACACCTTGACATTCCTATATAAGTCAATGATAATCTTAGAAAAGAATACAGTAAATATACTAATATTTATAAAGCATATCCAAACCATGAATATACCTAACGAAACGTCCTAGGCTCACTCCCCCCAAGTCCTAGAGTTACTCTAACCTAAGCTCTGATACCAACTATAACAGCCCTACTTTCCATATAACCCCGGCCGATGATTAAATAGAAAATATGTCGTTAATTTCCTGCAACAAGGTACATAACCCACAGAAAACTAGGAACACAGTTCCATTACAATTGAATATGCAGAAGGGAATTTTATTTCTTAGCGAAAATAACGATGTCAAATAAAATGGTGTTTTTGACTTCAATAATATAATCCACCTTTAAAAAGAACTAGCAAAAGAAAAAGAAAAAAAAAATAATAAAGTCTACCCAAAAGAAAGTATCCCCACTGCCTCACAACTAAATAACGGAAGGTAAATAAAAGAAGAAGTGTAGATGTCCACCCTCAGTTAGATATCTTCAGAATATCCACCGGAACTGGAATCAATCAAACTCCTTCACGATCCCTACTACCACCTGAAAATAATCAACGGGAGTTAAACTCCAAGCAAGTTCGCTCGCTCACCGAGTCACGGAAAATATAGAAAGGAAATTAAATAAAACATATACTATTTTGTAGGTCACATACAAAAAAAAAGCATGTGATAAATATAAGCATATTTGTCACCACGTTAAGAAAACCAAGGACTTCCCTAATCAGCAACCATGAACAGTAAGTCCAATCCTCTTCCATGTTTTAAGATCCTAATTTAGTACCTTATTAGAACATATCAATAATCAACCAAAATGATCGTCCAGAACAAATCAACAACGACTTCCTCACATATATATGGCTATACCTGGCTCATACATAACGGCGCCTGAGAACGCATCACCTGTATCAATTTTCCTTGTTTGGAAATGAGATTTAAGACTTACATAAAGCAAAGTTTCCTTTTTTAGGAATGAAATCAGAGACTTACGAAAAGCCTCCTGATCTGTACGTGATTTTATTTCATAGATAAATCACCACATCCGAACCCCTACTATTTTGAGGTAACAAAAACTTGATGTTACAGAGTACAGGTCAAGTCCCAACATTCCAACTCACAAAAACTTCATTGCCAATAGTTAAGCATATAATATTCCTTATTACAGTCGGACATACTTCAACTAAAGATCTCATGTTACTATAACTAACCTGTTTAGCACATCCCATAATAAATCTCCACTAATGGGTGAGAGTTCTCAACCTCTTTGTAACTTGAACTTTAAGAATCTCCACTAACCATTCAAATCTAGTGCTCACCCAAAATCCACTTAAATCTAAGCATTTGGTGTTTAATACCGCGCACATTTGGACCTAGTACTCAACTGACTATTTTCACAAAACAATCATGACATTTCAAAACATTAATCATTAACAATCACGTCCAGTGCAATACACTCAAAAGTACAGTTAGCATGGAACCTAATCATTAGATTTGTATAGCTATAGTAAAGGTTTAGAAATCACGTTATGTGTTACAGAGATTGAGCAACCAAAATATCTAAACTGAAACCATACTACCATGCTCATCATGACACATATTAAATTAACCCTACGTTATGGCTACAACAGATTTCCAATTTATATACTATTGAGAATTCAGATTTTGGCAGTTTCTAGAATAGATTGCATATATACATTCACGTACACACCAAACAATTTAAGGATTATTCAATTGCCAATTCTACATTTATCAGAGACTAACGGATCGAATAAACTTGCCTGAACTTTTCGGCAAGCGACCTGATTGATCCCTTATGAAGAAGTTTTCTCAACTATCAAGCCCTAAAGTATAATACAACAATAAATAGAGAAGAATACACAACAGTGAGTACAAGCCAAGATCAATACAAAAGAAATATATATAAATATCTAAAATCAAATCAAATCCTTACCACCTCCACCACTGGTCTTTCTTCTCTCTAATTATTTTCTTCTAACTCTTCTTTGTTTAACCGCCGCACTCTTAAGGGATGTATCTCAAAACCTCAATCTAATCATGTACGTGGAATATATAAACAGATTTCACTAACCTTATTATACTAAGTCAAAATCTAGGGTTAATAAGCAAAATACCATTATTGATACGGGGTACCTACCAACAACTAAAGTGACCGGTACCATATTGTTCTAGTAAAATTTTATTTACGCAAGGAAAATGAAAATCGAAGGGTATTACACTTAAGGCCTCCAAAGTTTGAATGAGGAATTGCTTGTAGCCCGATAAATCTAACAACTAAATTCAAATATTGCAAGTTATCAATAAAAGTTCAGTTTATTCGGAAAAAAAAATAGTGATAAAAGATGTAATGAATTCATAGTTAGGGATCCAAGACTTGACTTTAGTAGACTAGAAATCAAAATTTAGTTTTGTACATGTAACATTGATAACAAGCTTGAGATAGCAAAACTTCTGAGTTCGACCGAGCGACGCTCTAACAGAAAGTAATTTAATAAAAAAATACATGTAAAAGTTCCATTGATCACGTTGAATGTCTTCAAGTACGGCCAAAAATAAAACATTACTCTGACATTAAGGCCTCCGAAGTTTGAATGAGGAACTGTTTGTAGCCTGGTAATTACAAGAACTAAATTCAAATATTGCAAGCTATCAATAAAAGTTTAGTTTATTCGGGAAAAAAAAATAGTGATAGAAGATACAATGAGTTCATAGTTGGGGAAATAGTTGGTTGATTTGGCTCTCCGGGATGGAGTGTATCACCTATGTCCATTCCACCAAAACGGCAGATTTGAAAAGTTCGTTAACTCCACCAATAGCCCCATCGAGTATCTACCCACCAAATTACGGATTCAGTCGAGTGAAACTTGTAACATGTTGCTGTAAATAAACTTTATAGACTTTGGAGGACCAAATCCAAGCTCAACATATACAATACAGAGACGTGAATAGTTGAACTCATCTTTGAGCCCTTGATAACATTAAAAGCACATGTCCTATGTTTCTTAAGAAGTCCTTGGTAGAGCGTAGACTGTTAGGAAAACTGTTGATACTTGCTAGTGCAGTCAGGGTTGAGCCTGGTTGAATCCATTTTAGTCTCATCCGCATCCAATCAAATACATAATGTATTTCAAGTTTAGGATTCGCATTCGATCCTGTAATACCCCGATATTCGGCAGTGGTTGGCCAAATGGAATATAAGTAATGGTTTGTCCTTTCCTAACACCAAGGCATTTTCAGCACAATTGGCTCCAGAGTTGGCAGAAAACTCTGCAGTTAAGCGTGCTCGGGCTGGAGTAATCCAGGGATGGGTGACCTCTCGGGAAGTTGTTGTGGATTACCACAGCGATGCACGTTGAAAACCCCACACTGCCGGATGACCGCAGTGGGTAAGTGGGAACAATATGGGTGTTAGTTGGGACAAAGTTGGGACACAACTAGGGACGGTTCGCTTGTGCTCGGATGGGATAGTATGCTAGGACGATGAGCTAGATACTGGTCTAATAAGAGGCAATGCACATCTACATTACACCGAGGCCTGGTGGGTTCACTTGGTTGAGTTGTGAGAAAACTTCTCAGTTAAGCGTGCTCGGCAGGGAGTAGTCACAGGATGGGTGACCTCTCGGGAAGCTGCTGCCGCAGTAGTGCCATTAAAATCTCACACTGCTGGATAACCGCAGTGGGTAAGTGGGAACAATATCGGTGTTAGTTAGGATACAATTAGGGGTCGTTCGCTTGTGCTCGGATGGGGGAGTATGCTGGGGGATTATGCCATATACTTCTCTCATAGGAGACAAGGAACGTCTACATTATACAGAGGACTGATGGGTACACTTGACTGAGTTGTGGGAAAAACTTCTCAATTAAGCGTGCTCGGCCGAGAGTAGTCACAGGATGGTGACCTCTCGGGAAGCTGCTGCTGGATAACCGTTGTAGCGCTGTTAAAAATCCTACATTACTGGATAACCGCAGTGGTAAGTGGGAACAATATCGGTGTTAGTTGGGATACAACTAGGGGTCGTTCGCTTGTGCTCGGATGGGGGAGTATGCTGTAGGATTATGCCAGATACTGCTCTCATAGGAGACAAGGAACGTCTACATTATACCGAGGCCTGATGGGTACACTTGACTGAGTTGTGGGAAAAACTTGACAGTTAAGCGTGCTCGGCCGAGAGTAGTCACAGGATGGGTGACCTCTCGGGAAGCTGTTGCTGGATAACCGCAGTAGCGCCGTTAAAAATCCTACACTACTGGATAACCGCAGTGGGTAAGTGGGAACAATATCGGTGTTAGTTGGGATACAACTAGGGACGGTTCGCTTGTGCTCGGATGGGATAGTATGCTAGGACGTTGAGCTAGATACTGGTCTCATAAGAGGCAAGAAACGTCTACATTATACCGAGGCCTTTTCAGCATAATAGATTTGGCAAAAAACTCTGCAGTTAAGCGTGCTCGGGATGGAGTAATCCAAGGATGGGTGACCATCAGGGAAGTTTCTGCTGGATTACCGCAGCGATGCCCGTTGAAAACCTCACACTGCCGGATATACGCAGTGGTTAAGTGGGGACAATATCGGTGGAGGGACGGGTCATTACAGATCCAGCATCCAATGGATGTGCCGATGGACGGACTGGATGTGAATCAATGGATTTTTACAAATACTACAATTGATAACCAAAATAATATCACAATAAACCGTTATCACAAAGTAAAAAATGCAGTTATTATCTATTTTCTCTGTGCCTCTCAATTTCAAGTTCTAAATATTCGATGTAAGCAAATGATGAAGAAATAAGATGCATTTAAGTGGATCTTATGTCACCGATTCTACACTCATATTTGTAAGACTTAGTCTTATGGGGTGCTAGTCTAGCAACTAGATTAGCAGTCAGGACTACCTCCTAAGTCTTATGGGAGTGCTAATCTAGCTGCTAGATTAGCAGTTCATGTCAGCCCAGCGCTGAACCATTCAGCGTCCAACGCTAAATGGTTCAGCGCTTTAAATCTCGGCAAATCGTCGATCAAAAATAAATCTCTCAATAACGAACCATTCCGCGAAAAGGTGGGTTTTCAAGCGTTGAATCATTCAGCGTAACTATCTAGCATGCTAGTTCACATACTAGCAACTGGTAGGAGAGAGAACTAGTGTTAACTTTTTTGCCACACTTTTTTTTGAATTGCAACACTTAAGTGCTAATCTAGCACCTCCAATCTAGCCTATAAGACTTAGTCTAAAGGGTCTGGGTGTCCAATAGATTTTTAAAATAGCATCAACATCTAATCCAAAATTCGTTGGATCCCACAAATGCATCCACATCCAATCCATTAGTGTACAGTCCGGACACCACCAGCAAAAAAAAAAAAATGGACGGGCCGGATTGAATCTGCCGTCTCAAATGCTCACCCCATACAGCCCAGTCAAATACTGCACCCTGACCCGTTGACAATTGACACCTTACCTAAGTGACTGTTAGTTAATCCTTTCTCTCTCTGGAAATTTTCTGCAACCCCAAAACACTATGAAGAAGATGAATTCTCATGGACCTACAACCAAAATCATCAAAATCAAACAACACCCCGTTTCTCAAATTTCAGTGCTGATTCTACTGATCTCCTTATCCCCATTTAATCCTCACTCTACACGATTAGCATCTGCAACAACTCTCTTAAAACCCCCTCCACTTCCCATTTTACCAATCCCTTCATCCGCACAAATCTCGTGGCAACTTGATGAAATGGCGCTGTTTCTTCATTTTGGTACAAATACTTTCACTGATTCTGAATGGGGTACTGGTCATATTAGTCCTTCAATTTTTAACCCAACTGAACTTGATGCTCGTCAATGGGTTACTGTAGCTAAAAATGCTGGATTTTCTCGTGTAATTCTTACTGTTAAACATCACGAAGGGTTTTGTTTATGGCCTTCTGCTTATACTGATTATTCTGTTAAGTCTAGTCCTTGGAAGAATGGTACTGGTGATGTGCTGTTTGAATTGGCTATTGCTGCGAAGGAAGCAGGTATTGGTTTGGGTGTTTATCTTTCACCATGGGATCGACATGAAGGTTGTTATGGGAAAACGATGGATTATAATGAATTTTACATGGGGCAAATGACTGAATTGCTCACTGGGTAAGATAGGATTTACTGCTTTTGTGATAATGTTAATACAATCTATGAGAATTGAATTTTGTGGTTTTGTATAGGGGTATATTGTTTTCAAAGAATTGGTGTTCTTTTTCATATGCCTGATTGAGTTGATTACTTATACTTAAGATACATTATAGTCTTTGAAGAATTAATGTTCTTGATTGACCAACGCTTGTGTGTAAAAGGAGTCATCTGATTCATTTGTGGTGTAAAAGGAGTCATCTGATTCAGTTGTGGGATAGACTAATTGAAATGTTCTATTACATTAGACTTCAGATTTGTGAAATATGTTGTAATAGCAGTTCGTTTGAGATTGGAGCAGATATGGGGAGATCAGGGAAGTATTTTTGGATGGTGCTAAGGGCGAGGGAGAAAAGGACATGAAGTATTTCTTCAGGTCTTGGTTTAGTCTCATACATCAGCTCCAGCCTGGAGCAACGATATTTTCAGATGCCGGTCCCGATACTAGATGGGTTGGGGATGAGGCTGGTGTTGCTGGCTCCACTTGCTGGTCTCTTGTCAATGAGAGCTCCCTCACAATCGGACACAATGATGCCAAGTGAGTTTTCTTCTTTTAACATCCGTTTTGCATTGTACAAAATTTGCTTGGAATATTAGTTTGAGGTTGCTGAACTTATTCAAGATGCCAATAGCTTGGAGAAACTGAGAGTTTTGCTTATTTCTGGCCTTAATTGGAGCTAGATTTCCTTTTAATTGAACAAACTCCAGGCTAGACTCTCCTATCTGTGGACTGCTGCCAAAAGAAGTTCAATCTTGATAAGCTTACAAAACAGGAGTAGATTTCAGATAGGAATTGTGTTGTTTAATTTTCTTTATTACTGAAATTCTGCAATAGGTATTCAGGTGAAGGAGACCCACAAGGACAAGATTGGATTCCTGCCGAATGTGATGTATCGATAAGACCTGGTTGGTTCTGGCACCCATCAGAACTCCCCAAGTCCGCACTCACTCTTCTTGATATATATTACAAATCAGCAGGCAGAAACTGCCTTCTGTTACTAAATGTACCTCCCAATTCATCAGGCCTTATATCAGATGAAGATGTTCAAGTGCTCCGAGAATTCACAGAGCTCCGACGTGCCATTTTCTCCCATAACCTGGCAGTCGATGCAGTTCTTACTGCAAGCAGCACACGTGGAAGCAGCTTTGGTGATTCCCGATTTAAGCCATCTCATGTTCTTGAAGAGGGAATCTATCATTATTGGGCCCCTGAGGAAGACCAATCAGATTGGATAATATATCTAGACTTCGCAAAATCAATATCCTTTAACATGATTCAAATTCAGGAGCCAATTCACATGGGTCAACGTGTGGTCACCTTCCATCTTGATATTTTAAGTCAAGGGATCTGGCAGACTGTAATAAAGGGCACAACCATTGGGTACAGAAGGTTGGTGCGCTTTCCCACTGTAAAGTCGCAACAACTGAGGCTTGTTATTGATAAGGCTCGAGCTGATCCACTGATTTCTTACTTGGGCATATATTCTGACCCATTCTCGGTTGTGAGTGATGCACCTGATGTGAGCTCAACGTCATACTTCAATGCCAGTCGAATTATTCAGCCAGTGGTTGGCAACCACTCTTCCAGTACTTCGGTGTAGATATGAGTTTCACGTTTGCATAACAAGTTCTCAGAGTTTCTGATTACCCAATGGTTGGCGACCACTCTTCCAGTACTTCGGTGTGGATTTGAGTTTCAGGGTTGCATAAAAAGTTTCCAGAGTTTCTGGTTATTAGAGATTGCTGTAGTTCATTCATATCATGTCCGATTTGTTGTAGCCCCTTCAATCCCTTCTTCTTTTAGGAGTGATGAAGAGATTGATGATGCAAGTAAGGGAAATCATGTGCCTTGGGGCCAGGCCAGACTTTTGTATTACAAGAAAGTGATGAAGAGATTGATGATGCAAGGGAAATCATGTGCCTTGGGGCCAGGCCAGACTTTTGTATTACAAGAAAGTTTGTTGTTCATTGCATGATATTGCTCTTGTATAGTACAAAAAATCAAATAAAATTCTTTGTTGTTCGGTTGTGCAATCCTCGATATAATGTGTTGTGTTTGTCCAAATTCAAAAAGCTAAAGCTTCAAAAGGTGCCAAATCAAAAAAATGTACAATAGAATTATGAACTTTTGGGCAAAATGACGCTTATGGAACAAAAATTCTTCTCATTTATTCTGACAAAATACAGGAAACTAACATGGTTGAATACTCGAACATATAATATGTTACAAACAATTTAATAAATAAAGAAAGACTGATTTGAATGTATATGTATGTACCTCAGACCCTACAGCTATAACATTACAAAAAATAAGCCCTCACATAGCCAAGAAGCAACAAATACAAAACCCTAACCATGAACGAATTAGAAATAAGAAGGAAAAAATATAGATGAACAAATCGGCAGAAACTTGTCCCTACTGAAGATAGATCACCACATCACAGACGGTGCTGAAACACCTTACACTCGTATCCTTTACAACTGTCTGCACCTCCATCTCCTCAAAAACTCCTCGAGGAAAGAGCCCAACAATTCCTGCCCTGCCCCATTGTATGTAAGATCAATGAAATGCTTCAGGGGGGGACTAGTGGGACAGAATCTCAGATACCCGTTCCTCAGCATCAGTAGGGATCTCCCTGCCTGGTACCTTGACCTTAAGAAGACTTGAATACCTGTCAAAACCACTTAAAATTGTTAAAATTGTTTGCTATACTATGTCTTGTGAATATTTTTATTTAATTTTTTGGATATCTTAGTAAAAAGCGCAAATTATCATATCAATCATGATTTCTACGCGTGTCCTTTTTAACAAGGATATGTACTCCAGTACTGCAACAAGAGACAAGGTAGAGCAACTTACTCTGCAGCTGTAAACAAGTACTCATGCTCCGCAATAAAGGCAAGCAAAGCCTGCAAAAACAAACCAAAATATGAGAACTTTGAAAGCAGCTCAGAGAGAAGAAAAAATCTTTCCGGTAAATGCTTACTTCAAATGGCAAGTTCAGCAGTTCATAATAAGTCCGAACACGGTCTAATCTTTGCTGAACAGCTTCGCTATCGATCGACGGGATTGCTGCTATTGCCTGCAACAAGAAGTGTGTAGAACAAGAGTTGAACAGATTTCAAGAGAAATAAATACTGAACTTGAAATAATTGTTGTTTCATTGGTAAACCATTTAAACATAGCAGCCAAAAGATGAATGCTAATACATTATGGATTAGTTGGGGAATCTGAACCTTTTCCTATACTGATCATTTACATTTCATAGTTAAGCACAAGATCTCTGAATTGACAGAAGCAACACAAGACAAACTTATTACTTATCTTCTTCAATGTTCAAATAAAGAACATAGAATCTCCAATATAAGACACCAGAAGCCTAGTAGAGAGAAGGTAAAAAGCTATAAAATAATTGTGTCAAGGGCATTGGTGTATCATAAGCCTATGCCGGAGAGATCATGGCCAGACATCATAAATAGTTGACTTTTTCACTTTTCACCAGCCAAATAACAGATTTACATAAAAAGTAGCAGCTTTTTTAGGAAATATTAAGAACTAATATATAAACAGTTCTAGTGTTTGATGTGAAGGTGTTTCTTTTCTGAGGGTATTACGAAAGATATAAAATGAGTTGCCGAAGAAAAACAAACCTGTTCTAATGCAATGGAATTCCGGCATATCTGTTGAACCCCAAAAAGGTTGATAGACTTAATATCCCCCAAAGCCTGATAAGAGATTTAAAATTCAACTTCATGAGAACTTAATAAGCGAGGAAGTGACCATTTGCTGAAAAAACTACAACCTGTATAGTGAAGAGATATTATATTCAAATCATTATTAGCAACATGGCACCTTGATAGATGCATTTGCTGCCACACCACATATTCCACCAAATATGTAAGTCCGCTTTTTCTCCGCAACAAAAGGTGCCATCTCCTCATCCCTACGTGTTATCTGTAGGACAGAATGAAAATTAGTAAAATATCATTATATGATTTCTTTTGTAAGAGTAAGATGTCTTCTTCTAAAAGTTTACATTCTGCTTTTTTAATAGGGAGATAAAATACCAACCTGCGCTGTAAGGGAGATAATGAAATCATCTGGCTCTTCCGCATCTTGATCCTCCACATATTCTCTACTACTCATTTCCTGTTTGAAATTGAAAATGTTTAGCTTCTTTATAATGGGAAAATGTCAGATCCACATTGATGTGAAGAATTAAATTAAGCGCCCACAAACCTGCATATGAAAGATAGTCTCTAGCTGCATCTCTACACGTAGAACCTTAAGACAATCAATCGCGAGTCTCCTGTACTCTTCAGCATATGATGCCAAATCCCTGGTAGGTACACTGCTAGTTCGTTTATGGTGATGAGCTTGTTTCTTGTGGTTCTCCTCTTCTAATTGATTTGATGACCTTGAGGATGCTTGTCCAAGCCTGTAATACGTGCCATATCAGATATTGTGCTTGCAGGTATAAACATAGATAGCATTTTACTCCTACTATGCAACAAAATGTTGAAGTTTAGAAGAAGTTTGTCAGAAGATAGACAGCAAAATAATACTGGTAGCATGAAGGTCAGAAGCATACTCATCTCTACTTCATAATAATGCAGAACTGCTACTTTTTAAGTCCATAGAGTAAGAATATAATAATCACCTTTGGATTTCAAACAAAAATCTTAAAGGCATTCTATTATACTATAGAGTGTTCTGCCAATCTGGACACTTCATTTACTTTTGGTATTTACACATAACATGAATAGTATGGTATAACGAAAACGGTACATACTTGTAAGATGAGAATTCTTACCTTTCGATGGAGTCGGCTACATATTCCAATGAATCACTAAGAGAAGCCAGCAGAATGAGTTTGTTATCATCACGAATTAAATTCTCCTGCAAAAAGAATTATGAAACAGAAGAAAGGAAAATGGTCACAGCATGCAACCTCTACTTAACAACATATTTCAACAGAACTTCTTAGGGACTACATTTGCTAACTTTACAAATAGATGACAAAATACAGTAAGAGTCACTGTTACTAGACTTACACCCAACTTAATCAATGAACTGCTTTTAGAAAAGAGAGCTACCTGCTTAATTGGCCTCAAATTTAATAACAAATCACTCATCTCTATCTCCACCTCAACGGTCTCAGCATCTGTACCGCTATTTTCAAGGTGTGACTGACCAGCTGAATTTGGTAAATAGACACTTGCTGGATCAACTCGCATGAGACCCTCGACATCATGCCTTCCGATGAGCATATAGCTCTGTTTCTCAAGAACTGCCTGGAAAATAATCAACCACATATAATGAATAGTCAGGGTTAGGCAAGCAGGCAACTCGCAACGCAAATCTTTCTGGTGAAGCTGTTGCAGCGAGTTTTTTTTTATGTACCAACTTATTATGGCTTCATCTAGAAGAGTTGTAATATAACTCTACAAATTATACAACATACTTTTCTTTATTTCTTTATGGTGCATGTTATCTATTGACACAAAATTCAAATGTCTGGATATCCTACAACCAACTGACAATGAGACAGTAACAGTATCATCACTAGCTTTACCAGCAAAGCCGAGAATTGTAAAAATGGTAACGATAAAATATTCTATGTGGACCCGAGAAATTCTCCCCAAATAAACGACCCATATAGAATGCAACCAAACCAGTCGACAAAACTTTAAAATCAGAAAAGGAAGAACCACGTGCCTCCATATATGACGTCCGGCATCTTTCATATGTCCGCTCAAGAAAAGTTTGTACATACTTTGCGAGGTCGCCAGCATACTTAGGCATGGCTTGAGCCCAGCCAAGCACCTACAGTCAACAATATCTACTATAGCATATTACAGAAGCCAGAGATAAAATGGATTCCATCACTGTAGCTCATACTGCATTGTACACGTTTCTATATATAAGAGATTCTTAAGTTACCTCCTTCGCTAAGAAATCAATAGCCAACAGGCCTTGTAAGACAGGACGTCCCTTCTCAATCAGTGGATTATAAGTTGTAGTAGCATGCGCTCGTGGTCTGAATGCAGCAGGACCTACAGAAGTTTAGTTGTGGATGTTAGTCCCTGATCACCAAATAAAGAGAAAAGAATAGAACGTAGGTATTTCAAGCATGCCAGTGTCTTTCGGTTATAAATTAAAATAGTAAGTAGTAGAATACTAGTTGCAACAATAAATTGATTTCCCAGCAAAAGAACCTTCGTAACTCCTAGTTCACAACAACAAAAAAAAATTTGTACTTCAGTCAAGGGAGGTTTTGCCACTGAATATGTACAAGTACTAAGTTCTTGACAACAAAGGCTCTTTATTGAATCTTTGTAGGAAGTGAAATTGGTTTCACAAATAGCATAACTGTCCAGTTGTGAATTAATCTTCCTCGAAACAGAATCACAATTTAACTTGAAACTTGAAAGGACGCCTAATTCACAGACCTGTAGATCAACTAAACAGTAGTATATCGTTTGATATAAGTAAGAATCATACTTGATATAGCTTGCTGGACGCTTTTGCGATAATCCACAAACATGGTGGGTAAGAAATGATCCTTCAGAAAATTCTCCACGAACGCTAGTAATCCATCATTACTGAAAATTTGGGAAGATCACACAACAAGTTAACATGGAATCTACATGAGATATATACACTCATTGAGCCGCCAACTCAAGCCTTCCAGATTAATCTCTTTAATAATCTATTAAAACGGATGGCCTTTTTTTAATGTGAGTCTGAAAATGAGAATGTGAGCTTACCCAAGCTGAGAATACTTTTGGGGCAGCAATGATGCAACCTTATCTGTAAACTGCAAACTTCACCAAATCAACAGAAGCAACAAAAATATTGAAGTATGATGAATGAATAATACAGTGTGGCTAGTAGAAAAACCTGAAGCACAGGACGGTATATTGCGGCTGCTAGATAGATTCCTTGCTCAGGAAGGACACCTGTAGTACCATATCCCTCTTGCTGCACATTTGACCCCCTCCTCCACCCTTGACGAATAAGATCCGCTCCTACATTAACGAATGAAGCATCAAGCGGCCATCAAAGCAAATGAAAACTCGGACATTATTCAAAAGCATATAATTATGAAGATGAAACAAATGTAAAGTATAACTTAGAATGGAAAGGTCAATAAAAAAATAATAATATTGAGATCTTGGCGTGTATGAAATGCAGGTTGACATCTTTATAAGGGCCATATGGTTCAAGGGGAGGCAACTCTTAAAAGCTCAACGAAATACAACTTACACTCAACATCAACAACCAAATTATATTTAGGATCCAAGGAGGAGAAAGTTACAACCATCTTACTTATATAAGGTGGTGGCTGTTGTCATATGATTTCAAGACAAAAATATGCCAAACTACAAATAATAGTGCAAATGTTATTTCAAAAGAAGAAGAGAAAAACAACACCAAACATATTTCAAGATCAGCACCTTGGTTTGGGAGGGAGGACGTTGTTTCTGTAAAGCGAAAAGCAAATGTGAGACCATCTTCCGAGCCATCTCTGTAACCATCAAATTCAAAATGAGAAAATTCCCAACCTATGTGATAGTTAAACATGTTGATGGTATTTATTTTTAATAGATTGGTGGACAAGGCGATGCATGCTTCGGGCCTCCGAAAGAAAGTATTCGGCAGCTACTCAGAATAAATGTCCACCCAAATTGGATAACTTGGTAACTAACTTGACTAATTTTTCTAAGACATGTAAATGCATAAGAACCAAGTTCTCGAATAAACATCAGATAAAAATAATATTCTATTTTCTGAGGATGTATAGGATTTTACTAATAACTAAAACTCCGATTCATCAAGTAGAAATCTAAACTCTAACAAATTTTTCTAAGACATGAAAATGCCTAAGAACCAGTTATCGAATAAATTCCAGATAAAGATAATATTCTATTTTCTGAGCATCTGTAGGATTTTACTGATAACTAACTCCGATTCATCAAGTAGAAATCTATCTGGAACAACAAGAAAATCCAGCCAATATCACAACCTTGTAGCAAATTTTCAGCCATAAGAATTGTATGCATTTTATAGGTGTTGGCGTGTTGCTTTGATAGAGAAATCGACAGGCAAGATTCCACTTATGTGTCTCGAATTCATGTTTAAACTAATGATACAGGAGAGAGCGTCTATATTTTATCAACAGAATATATGACCTTAAGAATATTCCATTATTGGGGCAAACATAAAATTGAAAGCAAAAACTTGTACTTACCTCTTTTCCTTTGAAGGGCCCTTATTTGCAAGTCGAGCTGTTTGTACAGCAGCATCTGCTGATGCAGCTTCTGGAGTTGCTCGTAGAATCTCACATATCACTTGCTGGCATTCACTCTTTTGCAAGCATGTAGAGAAAATATAATAGCATATAAGAGGAGACATTACATGAAGAAATGGAACATTTAGTAGCAGTCAAATCAACCATTAGGTTATATAGATAATCATCAGAAAGTACCAGAAGGTTAAAAAAAAAAATATACCTGCAAGACTGTCAAGGAAAATCCTACACTATAACCTCCAGTGTTCTGAGATGACTCAGAATCATTGTTCCAGCTCATGTCGCCGTTCATGGATTTTGGTGTGCTCAAGTCACTGTGTTGTCCTGATTTAGATTCCAGAAGTTCCCCAACGATAACATGATTCTCTGGAATATGGTGATTGCAAGATTAATTCCACTATTCCAGAAAAGTAATAAGAAGCAAATGCTGCAGTAGACATGTAGTCATATCTTACCAAGTATTCGTACAATATCATCCAATACCGCCTCAAGAAGTTCATTGGCTGCAGCTTGAGCTGCACCAAGTGGAGCCATTGTAGGTGAGACTGGACTAACTGCTAATAGTGTCCCAGCCTTCTGCATTATCCCATTGGGACGCTTTTCTTTCTGCAACTGGAAGCTTTCCATTTGTTTTTTGAAACAATGCAAACCTGGACTTGTAGTTTTAGCCGAGTCACCAATACCAGGTCTAGAAGAATTAACAACAGCTGCATGAGCTTTAATCTTTGATGTGATAATCTCATGTATAGTGGGTCGCAATCTTTGGCTATTAAACAGTGAGAAAAATCAACAAGGATCATTGTAAAGAGGAAAAAAGAGAACAGGAGTCCTAATCAAAATGAAGGAAAAGGAAACAAAGACACTTTCCCCTTTTGCTAGCCAATATAAACCAAACAGCATACCATATAATAGCTCCAGCAGCAGCAACCTTTCCAAGCATACAAAGACACTCAACCATGGTCTGTAAATACTTCACATGAAGAGGAGCATCACTTTTTTTTCACTGCTTCCTACAACCAAAAATGAAGCCAGCAATCATAGTTATCAGTTATCACCAAATACAAAAGTAACACAACATATGTTTACAAGTTTAAGATATGGAAATCGTACAAGGAACTCGTTTGGAGTGGAATAGGCAAGCCAGGTTGGAATTTGACGTGAAGCAACTTTACCATCAGCACCATTAACCTTACCATCTGACACAGATCCGTCAAGTATATCGACACTATCATCATCTTGGCCATCAAATGAAGACCTAAAAAGAGATCCAAAATTAAATTAAAATAGTGCGCTTTAAAAAAACTAGCCGACTTTACGAAACTCTAGATTTACATTCTTTAAACTAGAATCTAATATATTTCCAGAGTTAGTCTTGAATTTTTATTAGTAATGGATTAATGTTGAGCTTGAGGGCCAAATGCAAGAGTGGTTATCCAAATAAGAGTGTACGTAGATGGCATATGTAAATGTGGAAGACTGCAAATGATACTTTGAAAGTCTTTTCTATGGTGACTTGAAGGAAAGAAAGAGAAGCTTCTATTACCCTCCCTCAGCTGAATTCCGCCTATAAAATCCATCTCCAAGCCCTGAGGCACCAAACTGGTTGTCGCCTTTAAACAATCTAGTTCTTCGAGACAGAGGTTGCAAATTATTCATTGATGAAGCATGTGCTGTGGTAGTAGGCAGGTCATCATCTCTTTCATCTATGCTCGCTGTAACTGAGCTGCAGACAATGATTAGCTCAGCGATGATAAGGTTGATCAAAAACGAGAAACTTTGTGATTTGGTAGACTACAACTGATATATGAGTTAAAACTTTGGAATCTATGTACCTGTATTCACCCTTATCATACAAATGGCTATGCAATTCCTCCAAAACCTTATAAAATAGAGCTCCACGCAACTTAGTTAATTCATTACGAACATCTTGCAAAGCACCAACCTAACCACAACAACATTTTCTACATTACGAATAGGAGAAGCCAAAGGAACCAACGTTTCGGAGCTCATGAGTTTATCATACATTTTGCGGAATGCATCAAGTGTTAAAATGATTTGGCTATGTATTTTTTGAAAGACCCAAGCAGTAGTCCAGGATGAGATCTTAAACAGAGAACTCATGGAGTCAATGAACGACAGAGATGGTTTTACGAGTTTAACAAAGTTTTCGAAAAAAGAAAGAAAAATGCTTTGATATTGGGAATATATATCTAAGTTTTTACACAATAATCATAAACTTTTAAGCAACCAACCGCTTGAAGGCCCTCTCTCTCAAGCATCAATGTTGACTGGATATGCAATTGAACCGCAGCATAGAACTGCTTTTCAGCAATAAGCTTCTCGATACGAGATGGAACCTGACCACATCAATAATAGTTTATGACAAATCATTTTCAAGATACGAGTATGAGAATATTTAAATGATTTGTGTTAGACATTATCAACTGGAAGTAAAACTGCAGAGGCGCAAGGAGTCCATTACATATTTTAGGTTGGATAACTGAAGGCTCGAGTAGTTGCTTCCTATTCATAGGAAGCTAAAGAAAGAATAATGAGAGAGTACAGATAGAGAATCACGGCAACACAAACCTTAGCTATGCCTTCAATTTGATCCAGCAACGAGATTATATGGCGCAATGTGACAGACCTAGACCACAACTGATGCAATTGCTTATTACGGGTGCCAAGGCGCTTCTTTGCCTCTGCCAAGTCAACCTTTAAAATGGCAATACCTTCGGCCGATTCACTGAACAGTCGCAGGATCTAGAAGAAGAAAGTATATTAACTTCGTTTAGTAAAACTTTGCTGGTGATTGATTGACAGAAAAGAGGGTGTCAACTGGCTTTCCTAATAAGACTAAGATACAGCAGAAAACGATAGTTCAAAAGAAAGATAGTTGACTGTGTATTAGTTTGAGAGGGTGTGCATGTAAAAAAATAGTCAGTAATCCACTAATACAAAAACTAAAGAAAGAGAAGTTACAAACTTGGGAATAATTCTGAATTGCTTTGTTAAAGCCGCTATGATATGCATGCACGACTTCATCGACAACTTCCTCAACCACATCACTTTGTTCCTTCAAAGACCGTACTTCCCCTTCACGATCCTTTGATGTCAAAATATGTACAACATGAGGTAATGAATCGAAACGAGCAGCTGCCCAGCTTTCATCTATTGTAGATATCTCGTCTTTCAGATACTGGGTTAATCAGAAAACATTAAAAAGTTAGAAAGGTGTCATAACAACTTATACATACTCTAGGTGCTGAGAAACCAACACCAAACTACATTAGCAAGATTTAATTAGACAAAAAAGGGAAGCCCACAATAACCTAAATCAATGTAATGTAGCTTTTATCCAACAATTCAATGAGTTCTTATGGCACGAGTCACAGTAGAAAATTCTATCGATTATACTTCTATTAGGAACCGCACTATCAGAAGTTGGGCAACAATTGCGGAGGTATTGGTAAAGAGCAATGTACAATCATTGAATAATAACAGCGGGGAATTGAAGGTAAGTAAAGAGTGTACTTATCAGTTAGTTTAACGCAAAATACATTACTAAAACTAAAATTCAGTATAGACTTACAGCTTTCTCAGAGGAAATAGGCAATCCATCAAAAATACCCATTTCACGAAAATCAACAGAACACAGTTGAAATCATCAACCTGCACAAACATAACACTAACGTCAACACATAGATACGCATGAAATTCACAGCAATTCAACTCCTGTAAACCCTAGATTCAACAAAATATTGGACGAAATCAAATTTTTACGATTCTGAATAAGAAATTAATGAAATTGGATCTATCCATATCAAAAAGTGGTAGAAGAGATCTTGATATAATAATTTGAACGGGCACTACAAGAGAGAAAGAGATCGTACCGATGGATCCACGGGAACTAGACAGTTTAGAAAGAGGAATTAGATAGTTTTAACAGGGGCAGGGATGAGTAGAAGGAAGTGAAAGATTGAAATGGTTTGATTTTTCC
Source organism: Papaver armeniacum (assembly GCA_023531295.1). NCBI lineage: Eukaryota > Viridiplantae > Streptophyta > Magnoliopsida > Ranunculales > Papaveraceae > Papaver > Papaver armeniacum. Next base: position 54,767 of record JAJJWW010012450.1, read on the forward strand.
TTTTGTTTATTTTCTCTAGGAAAATACTTGTACTTGTCATAATTCTGTGCAAAAGAGAAGACTATGATGATTGGCACGTGAGAGATGATTAGGGAAGATATAAATGTGAAATCTCGAGGAAGGTAATATTAACGGTCAACTTAAATCAGAACATTCTTTTTTGGTGCAAGCCAAAAAAAAAAAAAAAAAAATTGTTTTCTTTTTGTTTTTACAAGGTTCCACCTCCAAGTCCAAAGACAATTCCTATTGAATGATTCAAATACAAAATATAGAGAAGCCAGGTAGGTGGCCAAATCCGTTTTTCCACCGTGGTAAACGTGAAAAATATTGATGTTCTGCTGAGCAACAATGTTGTTAGTGGTTGAGAAAATACCATTCGGGAGTTTATATATCGTCGATGAAAATATTTCTCATAACGGGTTTTTTTTTTCTGTAATTTTTACATCATTTTCTATTTTCAAATCACACTAGTCCTGGTATGAATCAACCTGCAACTCCAAATCCAAATAATGATATGTTCATATTCTACGCAAAAGTTGTAGAATTACTTATTCCAGACGGTAATCCATGGAATGTCAACCTCTTGAATCAATTGTTTGAAGCTTCAGGGTTAATTAGAGCACTGCTCGGTAGATCTCGCAAGTCTTGTTATCTCAAGCTTGTTGTCAATGTTATATGCACAAAGTTATATATTGATTTCTAGTTTACTTAAGTCAAGTATCGGACTTGGATTAGAGTACGGTAGTTGAATATCAGGCATCACTGAATAACCCTCGAAAATTGAAGATTGAAGATCAAATGAAGACATTTAGGATAACTTCATCAATAAAGATATATGTGAAGATTGTACCATTCTATTTACTTATAGCATTATAATTTTATCTATAAAAGACTATGTCGTACAACTTCTAGTAGATTTAGTATTACAAATAAAAAGTTTTGAGTCAAGCTTGTCTTGATAAACATCTCGAAATATGATTCAAGCAATGGATGTTCATAGATCCTTAGCAATCTTAGTTTCAAATAGATCATTTTGAAATTGCCCAAGCAATGATATTTATATCTATGGCGATTGGGAATGATTCAAACATCAAAAGAGAGTTCTCGGAACTACTGAAATTTGGACACATGGTAGGTACGAATACCCAGTACGCGTACCCTAGATATTTGAAATTCCATAATGTAGGTAGGTACGCATACTATGCAGTTTTGAATTCATGAATGGGGAGGTATGCATACCCGAGTACGCGTAACTCAAGGGACTCGAGCTCGTAAATAGCTTAAGGGTAAGCATACCCAAGACTCGTACTTTAACAACCTGGATTCACGAACTAGTTCATATGTACGCGTACCCTTTTGCATACCTACCAGTACGAATTAAGCAGAAGCTCATGAACTATTTTCACAAATATGTTTGCCATTGCTACAACTAGGGCTGCACAATGGTCGGTCGGTTCAGTTTTATGGAAAAATCGTTGACCGAGCCGACCATGTACCGATTTCAGTTTTCCAACCGTCACCAAGCCGACCAATAGACAGTTAGGTTTAAAACTGTTCCGAGTAGGCTCGGTCGGTTACGGTTTTTAGCCGGTTTATAAGATCTCTTCATTTTAATTACTTCCAAACATAGAGAAATGGGTTACAAGGTCATTAAGATTGGACAAGGAATTTATCGATAGGACATTGGAATACATTAACAACATCAGGAGGATGAGATAAAGACATTCAACTAAAGAATTTACTAAACACAAAATTATAAAATTGCAGATACCCATTTATTATTGAAGTGGTAAAAATCATAAATTATCAAAGAGATATCTGAATCAAGCAATCATTAACCAGACAGATTAACACAATTATAACCCATAGTTCAAAACGGAAGGAAAAAAACCCTACCTGTTTAATTGAAGAAGAAAAAAATAGAACCCTAAATTTCTAATAGTCGTCTTTAATTTTTTTTATTTCCCGAATCAAAAGGTGTTGGTGATGCTGGTGATGGGACGTAGCAGTTCGTGATATTGGTAACGGTGGTGTAACAAGTGGTTGTGGTGGTGTAGCAGGTGGTGGTGTTGTAGGGTGAAAAGAAGGAAGAAGAAAAAGAAGCAATCAAAGAAGGAAAATAAGAATATGGTGATTGTGGTGGTGATCGTGGTGATAAATGGTGGAAGTCACTGTAATAGGAACATAGAAAGAAAAAAAGAGAGTCAGAGGCGAGAAGAAAAATGAAGCTGCTACATATCTACCGGTTTCATACACCGGATAGATACACCCCTATGTGGCAATGATATCCACCATTCATTGCTCTCACACCCAACCCCACCAGGAAAAACAGGGGGTCCCTTTTAAAGGATGAACCAATGCAAACTTGACACACAGGCGGGGTATAATTTTGGTGTACAAATCCGGGGTATAAGTAGCATTTTCGGAAGAAAAAAAAGAAAAGGAAGGCGTGAGAGAGTACTGCAGAATTTAGGATTTAGGTTAGTTTATGTTATATGTAAAGAAATGAAGGGTTGTGATTAAAAGAAATAGTGAAATCAATGGCTAAGGATCACCGGTTTTATCGGTTCGGCTCGGTCGGTTTAAAGGTCAAACTGTTGACCGAGGCGAGGATATAACGGTTCTGGAAATTCAAACTGTGACCAACTGTTGGATGAACGGTTCAGTTTCGGTCCAGTTTACTTGGTTTCGGCTCTCGGTTTCTGTGCAGTCCTAGCTACAACTCTCATGAACACCTCTTAGACATCTTTTATTACTAAGCCACTTTGTGTTTGTGTATCATGATTCAACTCATAAGTTTTAAACGAACATGATATTGCTTATACGTTCATAAGGCATATTTGTCATGAACTATCATTATACACAGTTCTGGTACCATGGACCATATAGTGTATATTTTATAACGTAATTTCGAGACAAACTTCTCACATGCTTACATGAACTTCTGACAAGAGTTTCATCTAAACTGAGAAAGCGTTTGCTTGATTCCCATGTTATCTTAGCTTGGATTCTAAGTAATCCCTAATCTTTTTTTTTTGATCAGCAAAGTGAATAATAATCCCTAATCTTGAAAGTCTATAAATAAAGAGGCTCAAACAAATGAGAAATTCAATCCGGCCCTGACATTTTTGTGTCCTAGTTGTATGCTAGAGTCGTCCTTTATTAATTAAACTAGGTTTCCTCTAGAAACATATTTAGGTTTATGACTTGAAAACTTGACCTAGGGATTCGTGAAGCCAGGTCTGAATATCTTTACATTGATAGTTCGTATATCCCGACCTTGTTCTTTCTGTTTGTCAAGGTTTTCGCCAATCACCTTCAGGAACGAGATAAATAAAATTCACAAAGTTTTCTCCGTTTCAGACTTGTGATTCCTCGAGATAGATATCTAAAACTCTTTTTTATTAATCAGTTTAAGATTGTTATTGAAAGGAGGTTAATAATCTAGGATTCTCAGCTAACTAGGTGTAAGTGTTCCGGATTTGTGAGGTTTGTAGCTTTGTCTATTGCAAACATATTTCCAAGTCTTGATATGTTTGATCTAAAGGGAATAATCAAATAGGATTATTTGTTAGAGGCATATTGGTATCAGAACTCTACACTGAGGTTGAAGAAACTCCTAAGCTATAAAGGACGTCAGCTAAGAGAGTCAACTGCGTAGACCCTTGTGGGGTTTAAGAGACGTAAGGAGCACAACTGTAACTGAATTGCTTGGAGGGTTAATTCGGTCTTGTTGAGGGATGAATATGAGATTGGTCCTACACGTCCTAGTGTTTATGGGTGAAAACTATTTCTGCCGGTTTTGGTAATTTGGGGTATGTGTGGATGAGAAATGAGCCTAAACCTTAAACAAATGCACTGCACGGGAGTGTTTGTAGATTCGAGAAATAAATCTGTGCAAATCTGGCCTAAACCAAGAAATGGCCATTCCAGACTTGTTTCGGTCACAAAGTGAAGGAGATGGGGTTGATCTTAGGGAGGGAAGCGAAGAAGGTGTTGAGATTGTGAAGGTGTTGGCTATGTATGACTTGTATCAGAAAGCTGGACTGGCTTGCAGGATGTAATCTATCATTTCCGGTGTTTGAATACGATGGTATCAACACTTGCCTCTGTTGTCTGGACTTGTTCTTGTTTTTGGGAATAGGGAGGAGAACCTATTTATACAAGTCATTCGAGCCTTATTCACGTCTCTCATGGGAAGTGGAGGAAGTGGAGTGATGGAGTAGTGGAGTTGTGTGTTAGTGTTACACGACCAGTCTTGCCCACTTATCCTGTCATCTCTAAACGTCCATGACTTCCTGACACGTTCTTGTGATGGCGCGTTGCGTTGCACGCCGCACGCCGTAAACCGCCAGACCAATACCCCAAAGTATGTATCCCCGATTTGTGACATGATTGATGTCTCGAGTGTGTGGATCGTGGGACCCACATAAAGTAGCATGTAATGCTAGACTAAATAACTAAGTTATTTAGGAAGTCGATACTTGTGAAGTATCGTGTGTATTCTATGAAGTCTCGCATCATGGTGTGGTAAAGTGACGGGTGGTGATCACCATGACACCTCACCGACCAATTAACTCCCGACTGGGTTGTATAACCAAGCCGGTGAAGTTGGACGGACGAGATGATCTTTGAGACACTCATCTGCGACCATTGATGGAATTAGGGTTTTTGAAGAGGTGCGCAAGCATCACTCTTCAACTTGGTCGAATCCAAGCTTGGGATATAATTTTGACAGGGCCGATCGTGCATGTGTGTAGACGACATGACGGTGTAGGCGCCCATATCTCATTGTCTCGTGAAAGTGTGATCCGGGGCCACTCAATTTGTCCGGCGAAGTGGAGTGGTCCAGATCGATTTGCAAATGCAAATCTGGTGCCGCAAAAGCCGCGCATCATGCCAATTTTGTGCGCGCGTTCCAAGACGACCAAGCTTGGTCGGTCTTGGCCGATCAGCCCAGCGTGCATACGGTGGGATGGTGTATATACTTGTACTTCATCGTCCCGTAGAAACGTGATCTAAGCCACTCAATTTGTCCGGTAAACTTGAGCGGTCGAGATCAGTTTGTGGTCGGGAAGTGTGACCACGCCTAGCTTGGGCGTGCGAATCGAGGTGTATAGCCAAGTTTGGTCTTGGCCGATCGGGTGTGGAGATAGATGGGCCCACGTTGGTCATGTTGATATGCACCGGACCTGCTTAGTCTAATCCTGGACTCTTCATTCGCGCAGGAGAAAATGGACGCTCGTGATTGTTCAAACCCTAATTAGGGTTTCACCGGCCGTGCGTCATGCCTTGTTTGGGCGCACGAACTGGAACGACCAACTATAGTTGGTCCTGACCGATCGGTCATGTATGTAGGCGGGCCAGCGGTATTTGTGTTGACATGCTCTGAGCCCTTTGAATCTACATCTACACCCTCCATCTATGCCTGCGAAGATGGACGCCTGAGACTGTTTTGCGATACATGTAATGTGCCGCAAACCCTAATTTAGGGTTTATCGTCCATACTGCTTTGGTTTGGACGGTTTTGCAAGCTATGCCACCCTTCTAGGGAGACCGACCATGCGGGGCCCGCGTTGGGTCGGTAGTGAATATTCCAATACCTGCTTGGGGTCATGGATTCAATCTAAGCCATCCAATCATGCTGGTGAAGTTGGATGGTTGTGATCGTTTTTGAGACTGATATGAAAAATCCAGGTTCAAACATGCTCAATCGGGCTAGTATAACACACCGAGAGTTGCAACCTGTACGGGTATTTCGTACATGCTTCATTATTAATGCTTGGAGGTTCGTGTTGCTCTGCTGAGAACAACACTCAGTCGTCATGCCGCACCCGGTAATGAGTACGGAAATACAAATTTGGATATGCATTAATTAATAATGTTTGTAAATTCACATGGTATATGGGATTGTTGCCACATGCTCCAACCTGGATGAATTTCGGGTATTTAATTCACATAATACTGGGATTGTTGCCACATGCTCCATTCTAGGTGAATTATTAAAGTGAAGAAGTATTCATCACTCATTAATGGCTTTATCTTTTGCAAGATGTTAGCGCATAATTTTGGCTTTTACAATTTTAGTCTTAAATGAAAATCCACCACCAACATTAAGTCCCCTGCCTAGCACGTAATGGTTACACCATTGTGGGGTAGGCATGAGATGGTGACAGTTAAAGACAAAGCTTATGATTAGATGTTACCAGGAGAGATGGGTCATCCTGTCCTTGGAGCATGTCACGTTCAAGAGGCGTCCAGGCGAGTGTTCCCCTAGCATGATGTCGGTCTTGCCTGCTTCGATGGACTGTTACGCCTGTTTCGTTCGTGGGGCTACTGCACCTGCTTGATTGAACGTGGGCTTGATGTATCTGTTTTGGTTAATCGTGGGTTCGCTACGTCTGCTTGATCGAACGTGGGACCCGATGTAAGCATGCTTGATTCGAACATGGGCAGATGTGCATGCTTCGATCAAACACGGGACCACCGTGTACATGTTTCAAACGTCGGCCATGTCATGTGCCTACTTTGACCGTATGGTTGATGTACTTGCTCGAGTGTCATCTTGCTACTTCGACCAAACACCGACCCAGCTAGCTTGACTAAACACCGGACTTGATTGCTTTGACCAAACACCGGCCTTGCTGTTTGCTTTGCTCGAACGTGGGACCCGATGTGAGCAAGCTTGGTTTTTTTTTTTTTTTTTAAAAATGAACCTTGTGTGCTCAAATGTAAATGTGGGTCCTGTAGAAAGCATTGAAGCAGCTTCTGGAGCAGGCCCGGGAGAGCGTTGAAGTGTTGGAGCTGAAACGCCTTCTTCTGGGAGAGAGCTTTGATTGGGGACGGTTGTGTGCCTTCAACCAACTGGGGCTGGGATCAAGTGGGACCCACCGCGTGCTGACTGAACGTCGACCCGTGTTTCGACCGAAAACCGCCCTGCTTGCATGCGCTGTTTTATTCGAATACCAGCCTTGTGACTTTGATCAATACCAGACTTGGAACTTGAGCAATACCGGACTTGTGACTTGATCAATACCGGACTTGTGACTTGATCAACACCGGACTTGAAACTTGAGCAATACCGGACTTGTGACTTGATCAATACCGGACTTGTGACTTGATCAAAACCGGACTTGTGACTTGATCAACACCGGACTTGAGACTTGAGCAATACCGGACTTGTGACTTGATCAACACCGGACTTGAGACTTGAGCAATACCGGACTTGTGACTTGATCAACACCGGACTTGAGACTTGAGCAATACCGGACTTGTGACTTGATCAACACCGGACTTGAGACTTGAGCAATACCGGACTTGTGACTTGATCAACACCGGACTTGAGACTTGAACAATACCGGACTTGTGACTTGATCAACACCGGACTTGAGACTTGAGCAATACCGGACTTATGACTTGATCAATACCGGACTTGTGACTTGATCAACACCGGACTTGTGACTTGATCAACACCGGACTTGAGACTTGAGCAATACCGGACTTGTGACTTGATCAACACCGGACTTGAGACTTGAGAAATACCGGACTTGTGACTTGATCAATACCGGACTTGTGACTTGATCAACACCGGACTTGTGACTTGATCAACACCGGACTTGAAACTTGATCAATACCGGTGTTTGGACCCAATACCAGCCTTGTGTACTCCAACGTGAATGTGTGTTCTGTCGTGTGTGATTACACATCTCACGCGAGTACTGACTCATGTCTTTTATTGTAGAATGAAGAAAAGAACTCCTGTTGAGATGTCTTCTGGGGATAATGCTGGTGCCAAGTCAGGAGGTGTTGATTGCTTCAAAGATATGCCGAACATTGATGATGAGTTGTTCACCGTGCCCTTTCAACTATATGAAAATATCTGTTCCACAAGATAACCCTTCTCCTATCGACTTCAAGGTTTTTCATGCTCCGCTGGGTCCTCATGAAGGATGGATGAGACGCATGTTGAGCAATGAGTACATCAAAGATAACTTGACCAGAGCGCAGATTATTGATGCAGCTTGAGTGTTGAAACGGCTCGAGAGGATGTTAAAGTGGTTTCTGGTGCGAACGTTGAGGTGGATCCTGGAGAGAGTGTTGAAGAAGGATTCTGAAACGAACGTGGGTCCCGGAGAGAGCGTTAAGGCGGCTCTTGAATAGACCATTGAAGTAGCTTCTACTAGAGGGAGCGTTGAAGTGTTTCCCTCTTCAGTTCGATTTACCCTTGCGAATTCCATGCTTCTTGACTGACCATCTCTCTCATGTTGAAGAATTCCTTGACTGACGGTGAAGGAATTTCATCCGAGCCCGATCCCCAAGCGTGGTTTACATGGTTTGTTCGTAGTGGTTGTTGTCGAGCCGGATATGGAATATCTTGGACATTGTTTCCTCATTGTGGGAGTCGTGCATGTGGTACTTTGGAGTTGGAGTTGACGGACTCGCGAGGATGTTGTATCTCGGTGGTTTTTCTCTTGTCGCTTCGAGGAACCGCACTGAAAGGTGAAGGTTGTATCGCTTGTTGGTGAGATATATGCCCTTGCATCATGCTCGTACATCCTTATCCGGTTGTAGCCGCTACATCCATCCATGGAGGAGAACATGTCGTGTCATTTGGTTGCATCTACTAACATGTCGATGTTAGGTAGAGGAGGATCGTTTTCGGAGCAAAGACTGTTTATGTCTCCGAAGTCTATGCAAAGACTTTGATTTATCCATTTTCCTCGTGTCTGAACTACAACTGTTTAACCAACTTGGATCCAGGTATGACATGTAGATGATGGGTGACCAATTTTCATCTAAATCCGGCATTTCTTCATATCTCCAAGCGAATATGTCATGGTACTCTTTGAGAAGTTCCACGAGCTTCGTGCGTTTATCCGTACACAAGGTTGAGCTGATGGGGATAGGCCTAGGAGATTCCTCAACGATTTCAATCTCATCAGTTGCGGAGTTGGTGCCATCTTGCAGCTGTTGTGGAGCATCTAGCACTTGTTCTTGAGGTTCGTTACTGTTGTAGCATTCCATTGGGTGGAGAGACTGGGTAACAGTCTCCCCTGCTAATTGATAATGGCAATGTCGGTATACCGTTTTCCCTTTCTGGCCACGACTCGCCACAAAAATTCGTTCCCTCTTCGTGTGAACGTGGGTCGTGGCTTCACAGGATGGAGAAGAATGCTTCGTCAGCAAAGATGCATCGTGGGTTTTAGCCCTCAATGATGCAAGCCGGTCTTCTTCCTGAATTGACGCCCACGTGGGGAGTGGGACGCAACGAACTTGTATGATTCTTTCCATGGAGCTTCTCCCGTATGTGCTGGTTTGGTTTCCCTCGAAGTCCGTCATTGTGGTAGGCTTCCGTACTACCTTGCCTGGGAGAACCTTGGATGTCTTGAGAGTCTTGAGAGTAATCACATTCGAAGACGCTCCTGTGTAGATAAGGGCCCTCTTGAACTCTGAATCCTTGATGTGTGCAGTGGTAGGAGCTTAAAAGTGATTTTCCTACGACTATGTCTTAATCTGCAAGTGCACAGAGCCTTTGGAGGCAGTGGCAAGTACAGGTCTTTCCACAGAGAACTAGTGTGTGCTAGGTTATTCTAAGGCTTTCTCAACAATTTTCGGGGGTAAGTGATGAAATTTATGCTTTTGTTTATAGTCTTTACGACTGAGTTGGAGATTACACAACTAAGGCAAGATGAAATACAAATGATGATATGACAGGCACTAGGATTATCAAATCCACCCTATTTCAAGTTATGAGCTTCAACTAACTTGAGAATTCTTGTTCCTATTACAGGCAAAGGAAGTGTGTCGGGCTACCATATACCTAAGGGGTTTCACCAATTGAGGTTTCAATTATCACTCGAATACTACTACTCGAGCATTAGATGTCTAGTTAAGCACAACTAATCTAAAAGATAGCAATAACAATTAAAATATGAGTGAACACACTCAACACAATGTAAACCTAACTACAATGGATGCATGACATTCATTGTGAGAGCGAGGCATTGAGGTGTTAACATTGAAACTCTCTTATCATTTAAACATACACAAGATAATTCAAGTGGAGTTGAAAATCAGAACATTAAATTAGGGTTTCATATCAATCCTAGCTAAGTAAATTTAGCACATGATGAACATAAAAACAGACTTTGAATTAAAATTGTAAACTAAAAACTAAGAACCCTAAAACTCACTCTGTTTTCTCTTTCATATCAAACCTCAATTTATACTCTCAAAACACTCAAAATAATCAATAATCCATGACCCATGACCCAAACCTGCTGCCTCTGCCTTGTTGCGTCTCTGACCTCTCAATCGATCATGCAGGGGGGTTGTTGGATAAAACCCTAATCCCAACTGCCTCAACCCTAGCTTCTAGGGTTGGAGAAGCTAAAGGTGGAGACAGTGCGAACTAGGGCATGGAGATGACTGCAGGAGCTTCTGGTGTTGTTGTCGGGCAAGGTGATGATGGAGATGGTGATGGCTCAGTGAAAGGTGTGGGTGAAGGTGAAGGTAAGGCATGGATTTTCTCTGAGAAATCGTGGGAGAAGAAAGAGAAAGATGGGAGTGAAAATGGATTTGCTCGAGTGGTATAGGTGTAGGGTGTTTTGTTGTGAAGCGGGTGCAGCGAGGAGACGATGCGAAGGATGGAGCGAGCGTTGGATTTGGCAGGGGAAGATCCGAGCAGGCAGAAGGCGACTCGGGCGATTTGGTGTTGAGCGGAGGCATCAAGAAATGATGTAAGTGATGGAGCGACCGTAGGATGCAGCAAAGACGAGATCTCAACGGCTCGGGGTGAGCGGGTTCGGATCCGGGTCATGGGTAGCTCTAGCCCATGTCTTCCTTGTTGGGTTGCAACCGATTCGCCGCGCGGGCTTTGGCTCTGTTCCATAGATGCTTGTCTCCAATTCTTTGCTCTTTTGGTTCCGCATTTTCTCCGAGCTTTATTTATTACCTAAAAACACAAAATTAATTAGTACAAATATTTATTCTTGAAAACAAAGAAAATACGAGAACTGGGATAATATCGATTCTTGAGCACAAAAGATGAGTAAAATGCCAATAAAAATGTGTATAAATATGCAATATTTGGCACTCATCAAATACCCCCAAACCTGAATTTTACTTGTCCTCAAGTGAAACAGAAAATAAGAAATCCTAACTATACCCCGTCGCAGTCTCTCGAATGCATTTAGCGTATGCACTAAGCCTTTAAACCCCCAGGTGTCCCTAGTGGACGAGTTGTAGTCTCGTGAGGGTTTACAAGAGGTGTACCCACAAAACCTTCTCCAATTTCAGAGTGTAAAAGAGTCTCAAGCATCCAAGGAGCTATGAGGACATAGAGTTTATGCATGCTAGTAACACGAAGTTAGAACTACTAAAGAACGCATTCTCATCCTTAAGTCTTTGAGCGAGAAGTAACCATACCATATGAAAGAATTCGGATTCGATTTGTGATCATAAGTCTCAACTTCACGCCTCACCATTAGGGTTTTATGATAATTGCACTCAAAAAGATCGCTTTTTTAGTCTCTCATGTGTGCAGGTAGGAATAAAGAGAGAAATCCTGCACACGTTGTAGGTAAGAAGGATAACCTTCCGAAATAAAATCTGGAGACTCCACAGAAGTGTGGACAAAAAGAATCTTTTCTGATGATCTCTAAGAAAGGAAATCAACCATTAGCAAGGGTGGGAGTACTCACTTACCTTCTCACCCGATCGGCAATTAATATCACTCTCTCATAAGAAACCATAGAAACGTCTTCAATCTTCGGTCTTCGGTCTCCAACTATTGATGACGAACTTCTGAACTTTACAAAAACTTGATGATTTTTTTTTTTTTTTTTTTTTTAAGTTACAATAAAACGATAAACTCAATTTTTCACAAACTTCATTAATTCTCATCCTATTTTCTTTTCTTTGTTTTGTTGCATATAAACCTTGGACTATATCAACTTTTCTTTCAAATATTTTGATGTTGCTCCGCTTGCTGACGATGATGTGTTTCTATGAATCTGTTGATTGAGAGGGAGAGAGTGATGCTAACTGCAAATCGGTATTTAGAAGTAGTTTTCATCTTTAGATGTCACCCTCATGATTGACGGAATTAGCACTCAAGAGATCAAAAATAGTGCGGAAAGTGGTGCGAAGTTGGGTAGCTCACCATTCCTACCCGGAATTGACGTACGGTGACACACACTCTAAAAGCTTTTCTAGAAAGTCATAAAGAGTGAAGGTCGGTACCTCGCTTGATGTAAAATGGGTAGTCTCCACTATGGTTGATCACAATTCTACTACCGAATATCTAAACAGCACCTAATTCGCCCTCCGGTATGGTTAAATCCAATTTTAACGCTCTAATCAACTAAGAAACCCGATTGCGTTCTCCAGTACTTCCAAGTTATGTTATTTGGTCAAGAATCTCTATGTAAACATAGCTAGAAGCATGCTAGTGACTCTAAAATCTCTAAAATTTGGAGGTTTTTATGCAAATTTTTGAGTTTTTCGATTTTTTTTTTTTTTTTTTTTTTTTTTTTTTTTTGTAAAAGATGTAAAATAAAAAGACTAAAAACTCTATATGCAAATCACACCCCCAAACCTAAATCAAACATTGTCCTCAATGTGTCGACGGATACAAAGAATTTAAACAGTCACGTACCAAGAGAACTATGTTGAGAGGGGAAAAGGGAAGAGATTACCGGATGCAAGAGGGTGTTGCTAAACCATAGAAAGATGAATGCTTTGAAAGCAAACCATCACGAGCGCAAGACAAAAAGGTTGGTTAGCACATATCAAAAATATGCAAAAAGAAAAATAAAAGGGAAAGAGAATGGATTTTTAGTCCATATGTATGTACAAAAGTGAACTAGGTCAGTCCACATAGATGGGGTCTTCCAAGTCAACGGTCTCAACTTCTGGTGGAAGATGCTCCGAGAAATGGTTTCAATCTCTCGAGCATTGACTTTGAAAATGTTCTTGTTTCTCGGGTTTTCAACTTCTACAGCTCCATGGGGAAAGGCAGTACGTACCAAGAATGGTCACGACCATCGAGAACGTAGCTTTCACGGAAACAAGTGCAAACGAGTGTTGTACAATAAAACTTTCGACCTGGTGTGAAAGACTTGCGAGAACGCGCTTGTCGTGAAACACTTTCATCCTATGTTTGTACGTTTTGGCACTATCATATGCATCGTTTCTCAATTCTTCTAACTCATTGAGTTGAAGTTTTCTACATGTTCGACCTTATCAAGATCAAAATTCAACTTCTTCATGACCCAATATGCACGGTGTTCTAACTCAACGGAGTAAATGACATGCTTTCCGTACACAAGTCTGTAAGGAGACATCCCAATGGGAGTCTTGTATGCAGATCCTATAGGCCCATAAAGCATCGTTTAGCGTAAAGACCAATCTTTCCTAGAAGGATTGATGGTCTTCTCAAGGATATGCTTAATTTCCCTATTGGAAACTTCCACTTGGCCACTGGTTTGAGGATGGTAAGGTGTTGCGACCTTGTGAGTGATTCCATACTTGCGCACTAGTGATTCAAAGGGTCTATTGCAGAAATGACTACCTCCATCACTGATTATTGCCCTAGGGGTTCCAAAACGGGAGAAAATGTTCTCCTTAAGAAAAGAAAGAACAACTTTATGGTCGTTGGTTTTGGATGCAATGGCCTCTACCCACTTAGAGACATAATCGACAACAACAAGAATGTATAACTTACCTTCAGAGTTAGGAAATGGTCCCATGAAATCAATACCCCAAACATCAAACAGCTCAACAATCAAAATGGGTTGTAAGGGCATCATGTTTCTCCTAGAGATACTTCCTAATTTCTCGGCATCGGTCACAAGCAACACAAAAAGCATGGCAATCCTTAAACAAAGTGTTGGCCAATAGAAACCGCTTTGCAAGATCTTTGCAGCAGTTTTCTTGGCACTAAAGTGGCCTCCACATGCATGGTCATGACAAAAAGAAATGACGTCCCTTTGTTGAAGTGGGGACACATCTCCTAATGATTTGGTCTTGGCGTACTTAAACAAATATGGGTCGTCCCAAAGGAAGTGTTTAACTTGACCAAGAATTTAGAACGGTCTTGTTTAGACCAATGCAAGGGCATTCTACCCGTAGCAAGGTAGTTCACAATATCGACAAACCAAGGCATCTCGGACACAAGCATCGGTTGCTCATCGGGGAATGATTCCCTAATCAACACAGACTCATCGAAGATTCAACATTCAACCTAGACAAGTGATCAACAACAACATTTTCTGACCCTTTCTTATCTCGAATTTCGAGGTTAAACTCTTGTAGCAAGAGTATCCATCGAATTAGACGAGCCTTAGCATCTTTCTTAGACAAAAGATATCTCAATGCAAAGCATGATCGAATAAATGATGACCTTAGACCCTATCAAATAAGATCTAAACTTGTCTAATGCAAACACAACAGCTAGCAACTCCTTCTCAGTAGTGGAATAATTCAATTGAGCATCGTTAAGTGTTTTACTAGCATAGTAGATCACATAAGGGAGTTTGTCTACTCGTTGGCCCAAAACAGCTCCTACATCATAGTCAGACGCATCACACATAATCTAAAATGGTAATGACCAATCAGGAGTCGACTATAGGGGCAGATGTAAGGAGAGCCTTAAGTTGCTCCCATGCTTCCTTACAAGCATCATCAAAGACAAATGCAACATCTTTTGCAAGAAGATTGCACAAAGGTCGTGAAATTTTACTAAAGTCTTCGATGAATCGGCGGTAAAAACCCGCATGGCCTAGAAATGATCTGATGTCCCTCACAGAACGAGGTTGAGGCAAGTGTTGAATGAGATCTACCTTGGCTTTATCTACTTCTATGCCTTTTTCCGAGATGATATGCCCTAGAACAATGCCTGAATTAACCATGAAATGACATTTTTCCCAATTCAAGACCAAACTCTTCTCCTTACACCTAATCAGCACACAAGTGAGGTGATGCAAACACTCATCAAATGAAGATCCAAACACAGAAAAATCATCCATAAAAATCTCAAGAAACTTATCTACCATGTCGGAAAATATGCTCATCATGCAACGTTGAAAAGTAGCGGGTGCATTGCACAGCCCAAAAGGCATACGACGATAAGCAAATGTTCCATAGGGACATGTAAACGTGGTCTTTTGTTGGTCTTCGGGTGCTATGTGAATTTGGTTGTAGCCAGAATAGTCATCTAAGAAGCAGTAGTGACTATGTTTTCTAACCTTTCCAGCATTTGGTCAATGAAGGGAAGGGGAAAATGGTCTTTCTTGGTGACTGTGTTCAGTTTTCTATAATCAATACAAACTCGCCACCCTGTGGTCACACGGGTGGGAACGAGTTCATTCATCTCATTTTGAACTACAGTAATGCCAGACTTCTTGGGTACTACCTGAATGGGACTGACCCACTGGCTATCAGGGACGGGGTAAATGATACCCGCATCAAGCAATTTCAGAATCTCACCCTTGACAACATCTCTCATGTTGGGGTTAAGTCTCCTTTGCATTTCCCTAGATGGTTTAGTGTTTTCCTCAAGGTTTATGTGATGCATGCAAATTGTGGGACTTATACCCTTAAGGTCGGAGATGGTCCAACCTAAGGCTCCTTTATGTTATTGAAGTACTTCTAAGAGTCTACTTTCCTGTTCCGTGTCTAAACATGATGCAATAATCACGGGTAAAGTGTCAGAAGGACCTAAGAAAGCATACTTCAAGGTATCAGGTAATGGTTTCAAATCAAGCTTAGGTGGTGTATCAAGAGGTGGGGCAGATTTGGTATCAGAGAGTGGAAGTGGTTCCACTGCATTCTGCCACTTAGCAATATCCATGGGTGGCACATACTCTAGCAATGAGTGGACTTCACCAATGTACTCAGACTCAAAGAGATCTAAGTCAAAGTTATCTAAACATGCTTGCACAGGGTCCACTGACAAAATGTCGGGCAATGAGTCTTGAATCAGACTCTCAATCATGTTAACCTCGTGCAATTCATCATCATCACACTCTATGGGTTGTTGGTTCACACGAAAGACATTCAGTTCTACTGTCATGTTGCCAAAAGACAAATTCAATATCCCGCTACGACAATTTATGATAGCGTTTGACGTTGCCAAGAAGGGACGTCCTAAGATAACGGGAATATGATTTTCAGGATTATGCACAGGTTGTGTATCTAACACAATGAAGTCCACAGGGAAATAAAATTTATCAACCTTGATTAGCACATCTTCAACGATTTCCCAAGGGACTTTCACGAGATCTGTCCGCTAATTGTAGCGTGACGGGGGTGGGTTGCAATTCCCCAAGACCTAACCGCATATACAGAATATGGCAATACATTCACACTAGCTCCTAAGTCCAATAAAGCTTTTTGATTGTATGCTCACCTATAGTACAAGAGATAGTTGGGCTACCTGGGTCTTTAAACTTAGGTGGTGTTTTGTTTTGAATAATTGAACTTACTTGCTCGGTGAGAAAGGCACGCTTATGCACATGAAGCTTTCGCTTTTGTGTGCACAGGTCCTTCAAAACTTAGCATAGGCGGTATTTGCACGATTGCTTCGAGAAATGGAATGTTTATGTTAACTCTTTTGAACAATTCCAACATCTCGTTGTATTGGGTACCCCCTTATGTTGCACCAACCGTTGTGGAAATGGAGCAACAGGAACATGACTTGGCACAGGAACATCTATATTAGTAGGACTCTTGGTTTTCTCAATGGGCTCGATTCTTTCTCTACTGTAGATGTTTAGGTGGTGTTGTGTGTACTTGGGAGTCTGATGTAGACTCGCTTGAAGGTGGTACACCTACATGGTTCTCAACAATTCTACCACTACGGAGAGTGGTGACAGCATTCGCTTGACTATGTGAAGTTTCATTGCAGGTAGAGGAGCCTGCTTGAAACACAGTCTTTGGATTTTGTTGGGGTTGACTAGGGAATTTTCCTTTCTCTCTCTCATTCAATGCATCACAGATTTGCCCTATCTTAAGATCTAGGTTTGTGAGACGTTGGTCGGTAGTTTTCTCAAGTTTTGAAAGGCCTTGGGTTAACAGAACGACACAGTCTTCCAAACTAGTCTTTTTCTCTACATGGTACTGAGGATGTGGTTGTACTTGGGGGTTTCTAGGATATGAGTATCCTTGGTTGTTATTTGTTGGTCCCCCTTGTACAGGTCCTTTGGACCATGAGAAGTTAGGGTGATTCCTCCACCCTGGGTTGTAGGTTTGAGAATAAGGGTTGTTCTCTTGCCTTTGGTATAATGCATTGGCTTGCTCGGCTTTAGACTCTTGAAATGCATGCAAGTCTGGACAGCTGTCCACTAAGTGGTCAGAACTATGGCATGCGGCACAAGTGGCCATATCAATTTGGTCACGGAGAGTAGGGGCATTAGATTTTACATTCTTTTCCAACTCAAACACTTCTATTCTCCGGGCCAAAGATGCTATTTTTGCATTTCCCTCAAAGTCAGACTCGATTCTATGAACATTTTGTGCAGGGGTAGTCCTTCTCGGTTCACGGATGGACTCCCACTGTTGAGTCTTTTCAGCGACTTCGATTAAGAAAGTCCAAGCGTCATCAGCACTCTTGTCAATAAATGCACCATTGCACATTGACTCGGCGTGGTACGGGTTCTAACATCTAGACCCTCATACAAGATTTGGACGAGTCTCCATTTTTCAAAACCATGGTGGGGACATTGGAGTAATAATTCATTGAATCTCTCCAAGTATTTTGCTAGAGTTTCGTCTTCTAATTGCACAAAACCATTTAGACTTTGGCGAATTGTCGCCGTCTTATGGTTGGGGAAAAACTTTTTGAAAAACTCTTTTGTGAGATCATCCCAGGTTCTAATGGATTGTGGTTGTAGAGCATGTAGCCAAGACTTGGCTTTGTCTTTCAGAGAAAAAGGAAACAATCTCAATTTGAGGGACTCCTCTGGCATTTGGTTAAAACGCAGAGTCCCACAAATATCCTCAAAGTCTCTCACGTGATGGTAGGGGTTCTCGCATTGACCCCTCTAAACACGGGTAGCATATGAATGGTGCTTGCTTTCGGTTCAACCGACAAGCATCGGGGTAGAATGATGCAAGAGGGCTGGCTTGCCCTAGTTGGGTACATGTAGTCCTTGAGACTACGGGGTGGGTTTGGTTCATCACCCATGGTCTCTGTTTCAGATAGGTCTGGGCTTGGGTTTTCGGTTGAAGAACTGGGTATGCTTACGATTTCGTCCGGGCGGATTCTAACTAGTCGATTTGTTTGGTCTCTAAATAATGCAGAACGGAAGCGTGAATAAAGAATTTTGATAGTAAAGTAGAAGAATTGTTGAGTAAACTCTGTTTTTGATTGATAATAATAATGTGTTTATACATAGGACTTGTCTCATATTTAAATAACTCTAAGACTCAAACTTGGAAAATAAGAAATCCCTAAAATAAATAATGTTCTAGAATTTTATAACTTCTAAAGATAAGTAATTCTAATAATAAAACACTTCCAAAAATAATAAGGCCTAAACATAGAATGTCCTACATCAGGCCCGCCAGCTTGAAAAGAACTCGTCCACGAGTGTATTACCAAAATTAGATCAATCGACGTAATCACTGACGTCGCCGATTTCGCCATAAATGTTTATTCCCTCCATATCAGGGGGATCTTCAGTTAAAGAATTATCACTTGCTTGAATCACGTGATGCGAGATTGATTGCCACGACACTCGTGAGATTGATGACCTGGTTGTCTGCACTTGTTACATCGGCCGGTAGTCGGACGAGCATATGGATTTGATTTGGATGCGCCAACTTGAAGTGGAGGATTAGTAATAGGTGTCGATGAAGTACGAGCATTACTTGATTGAGACGAATTCACAACAACAGATGGAGTAAATGAAGGTGTAGGTAAAAGGGGTGGAAGAGGTTTAGTACTCATAGGTGTATGGGATTGATTGTAATTGAAAGTTGGGGTGTATTCCATGTTTTGTGAAGATGACACCGAAACATAATGGTTATCCACAACGGACTCGCTTTTATTTCCAAACACACAAGACATCATTCAAAGTATGGATAGATTGTAAAGCTAAGCGTTCTTGGATATTTTCCTCAAACCATTCATAAACGTGCAACTTGTTGGGAGTCATTTTCAAGCAAACCATTACGAGCAGATAAACGATAAAATTGATTGCATAAACCGGGACGATCGATTACCTTGTACGCAATTATGATACTCACGGAATAAGACTTGATCGTAATCCACGGGGAAGGAAGTGAGCCTTTAACAAACGACGCATCTTTGGCCAAGAACGAACAAAGTTGTTTTCCAACACGAGTGCGAGAAAATTGCACATGTTCCCACCATGCGAAAGCACTTTTGAGTTTAGAGGCGACACAAACAACTTGTTGATCTTGGAATATTGTAAAACTTGAAAAGATTTTCAACTTGATTATCCAATCAAGAAAGCCTTCAATATCACGGTTGCCATTAAATTGAGGAAGAGCATTCGCCATTCGATAATTAACCTGATTATTAATTGGCACTTGAACAACTTCATCATCATCACTATCTTGCTGTCTTTGATGTTGAATAATACGACCATTCAAATTGGCTTCTCCGTCGCGAGTTTGATGGTTATTATTTTCTCCGTCATTGCGATGTTGATGGTTATTATTTTCACCGTTTTGATGGTTATTATTTTCACCATTACGAGGTTGATGGACCTCATTATGAACAGGTTCACGGGTAGCATTGAGGTTCACGATAAGAGTGGTTAAGCTGGTCGAGAGTAATTCAAGCTGACGTTGCGTCGCTGCTTGAGATTCGGCGAGACCACGCACAGTGTCTTCAAGGCTGGGACGACTTTATTTTCCACCGTCTTTCTCTTTGCCAGTCATGATTAACCAACGGATTAATACGGCGGGTTTTATAACAGAAGAAAAAGATTTTAATTAAGGAATAGGAATGGAACAGGACGTGGAGACGCTTGCGAAGAAGTAAAGATTGAGAAGTGGTGGGAAAGAAAAACTGGTGGACAGAATTAATTAATTAATTAATGATTGAGAGGAGGAAAAGGGAACAGATGGGAGTTAACTAATTAACAAGCGAAGACTGTACGTACCAAATAAAGATGGAACAGAGAAAAGAGAAAGTGGGACCTTTGGTGGTGAAGTTCGTGGAGAAGAATTAAGTAGGAGGTGATGATGTCTTTGTGGGTAGTGGTGAGGAATTTAAGGGTTTGGTAAAAACTTGCAGACGCTTTTTTTTTTTTTTTTTTTTTTGCTAAAAAAAACAAAAGGATAGTTGATAATAGGGTTTGGAAGAAGAGATGCGGAGATCTCGATAAGTAAAGGTGACGAAAGGGTAAAGGGAGTTTAGAAGAAAAGAATAAGAGGATCGAAGCCGAAGCTCGTGATGCCACTTAATGCAAAACGGAAGCGTGAATAAAGAATTTTGATAGTAAAGTAGAAGAATTGTTGAGTAAACTCTGTTTTTGATTGATAATAATAATGTGTTTATACATAGGACTTGTCTCATATTTAAATAAATCTAAGACTCAAACTTGGAAAATAATAAATCCCTAAAATAAATAATTTTCTAGAATTTTATAACTTCTAAAGATAAGTAATTCTAATAATAAAACACTTCCAAAAATAATAAGGCCTAAACATAGAATGTCCTACATCACTAAAAGACACAATCATAGCCTAGCTAGCGCCCCTAGCATGTTAACATACAAACAATTTCAACACAGAAAAGCAAAAACTCAAAAATGACCCACTAACACAAGACTTAAGCCTCAAAAGATGGCTTCTTGATGTTATAAAGCCCAGTGAGTGTGGGTTCTAGCCCGAGATGATTTGGGTTCGAGATGGTTGCACGGCCCACCTGGTTGAAATTGTGTAGCCAGGTTGTTTGCAAAGCCTAGTGGGTGTGGGCTTAGTTTTGTGCACAAACCAATGAGTTAGGCGATGTGGGTTGAAGGTTGGCGAGGTTACTGAGCGAGGCCTAGTTTTGGTTTCGGACTTCGGTAACACTCGGTTCTAGCTTGATTGATTTGGCACGTGGTTCTGTTGGTGCTAGGATATGTTCGGCCTAGTTTGTTGCACTGAGATCAGTGCAATCTTGTGCTATCAATACAAGACTTTGGCCGGTCACGAGGTTGTGAGGGTTGGTTAAAACTCAGCATGATTTATGTGCTCATACAACACACACAAGACAGCCTAAGTTGGCGGTTCTCACGGGACTAAGCACACAGAGAAGTGCTTCTATTGTTGGAGACAGACAAAGCAAACTCATCGAACAAGAGACACAAAGACAGACTTGGGTTGACAGATTACCTGATCGGACACTTTGAATCAAAGAGTTAAAAATTGTGTGGTGCATTGGGTTGAGGTTGTGCTCACTCAATGGTGAAGCATGTGCCCAGGGTAGTGTGTTTGAAAAACAGTCTAAATGCTAACTCTACTTCGCTACTCAACACTCAATCACAAACCACAAGATCACACGAGAGATTGTAGCAAATGATGCTATCACGAGATAATGTCAACTGGGTCGATTGACCTCGGTTGTTAGAGATCAAATACACAGGAATGCACGAGATATCGGCGAGTTATAAAAAATTCACAGCATGCACAAAGTTAATCATTTCTGATTATAGTTGCCACGAGATGTTGCATAGCTATTCAAAATATCATATGTTCACGAGATGCAACTTGGTTACCGATTGCGGCTCGGTCTCTCTCATTGCGAGGACTGGAGCCGAGCACAAGGCGAGTGGCGAGATAAGCACGAGATTCAAGTGTGAGCAATGCTTGGGATAATAGCTAAGTTATCATGCAAAGAACCCAGTCGATGATCGAGGCACGGTGTAAGGCTTGCAATCAGCCAAGGCAATACGGAGTTTGCAAAATGGGTTATGCTCGTGGTGCGGGACAGCGGAAGTCAATCGGCTCGGTTGAGTTTGTGGCATCAACTCATTCAGATACCTGTGATCCGAGTTGATGTCAAACTCGAGCTCGGGAATTATCCGATTTATGGTTCAAACTGTCTCAAAATCGGCCGCCTACGAGAGGGCTGTTTATGCACCACAAAATACATGCTTACAAATGCTCGGATGCACGGGGATTGGCTAATGGTTGTGAGTCAAGGGGCTAGCAAGGAATTACAGACTCATGCACAGTTGGCTAGGTCGGATGGTTTGCAGAGTCGGCTCGGGGTTGATAACAATCTTGGCAGATGATAACTAACACAAAATCTCATGTAAGGTTTACTAACTAGCATGCACAAGAGTAGAGGGTGTGTGGCATCAACTCACTCAGTTGATGTCACTTGAGCTTTCGACCAACTAGGCTATCCAAGTTATGGCTTACTGACTTGGAGCTTCAGGGGCTTGCAAGGTAGCATATGGCTCAACAGATCTGTGGGTTCAAGTCACTGCAGCTACAAGGGCTTGCAGCTAAGCACAGATGCACAAGAATATGCTCAGGCAATACAAGGTTCAGCACAAGGTGAACAAATCAGCATATCATATTCTTCATTCATTCATTCAAGGTTAGAAATACATTACCACCAGTGCAATACTGGGTTTAGGCAATTCCACCAGTTCTGCTCCGTGGTTTATCTTCCTTGGGTTTGCTTCAGCTTCTCAAGTACACAGTATCTCAACAAGGAGTTTTAGTTTCCAAGCTTGAATAGTTAAAGCAAGAAATTTCAAGTGCTACTAAAATTTCAAAATAAAGATTTTTGCAAAGCAACAAGATGAGTAAGCTCAATGTACGAGATGTGACAAAGTACTTTGAGATGCAAATAACAGCAAGTATACAAGGTTAAGAATGAAACTCGAGTGATGATTCAAGGTAAGAAGATGAACACATATGATGCAAAGCAATTATGTACGGGCGGGGTTTAAAACAGTAAAATGAAGCTTTAAAAAACAAGTAGCAGCTACCAGTTCCCCGGCAGCGGCGCCAAAAACTTGGTAGGAGCTTAAAAGTGATTTTCCTACGACTATGTCTTAATCTGCAAGTGCACAGAGCCTTTGGAGGCAGTGGCAAGTACGAGTCTTTCCACGAGAGAACTAGTGTGTGCTAGGTTATTCTAAGGCTTTCTCAACAATTTTCGGGGGTAAGTGACGAGAAATTTATGCTTTTGTTTATAGTCTTTACGACTAAGTTGGAGATTACACAACTAAGGCAAGATGAAATACAAATGATGATATGGCGAGGCACTAGGATTATCAAATCCACCCTATTTCAAGTTATGAGCTTCAACTAACTTGAGAATTCTTGTTCCTATTACGGTGCAAAGGAAGTGTGTCGGGCTACCATATACCTAAGGGGTTTCACCAATTGAGGTTTCAATTATCACTCAGAATACTACTCATAGCATTAGATGTCTAGTTAAGCACAACTAATCTAAAAGATAGCAATAACAATTAAAATATGAGTGAACACACTCAACACAATGTAAACCTAACTACAATGGATGCATGACATTCATTGTGAGAGCAGAGGCATTGAGGTGTTAACATTGAAACTCTCTTATCATTTAAACATACACAAGATAATTCAAGTGGAGTTGAAAATCGAACATTAAATTAGGGTTTCATATCAATCCTAGCTAAGTAAATTTAGCACATGATGAACATAAAAACAGACTTTGAATTAAAATTGTAAACTAAAAACTAAGAACCCTAAAACTCACTCTGTTTTCTCTTTCATATCAAACCTCAATTTATACTCTCAAAACACTCAAAATAATCAATAATCCATGACCCAAACCTGCTGCCTCTGCCTTGTTGCGTCTCTGACCTCTCAATCGATCATGCGGGGGGTTGTTGGATAAAACCCTAATCCCAATCTGCCTCAACCCTAGCTTCTAGGGTTGGAGAAGCTAAAGGTGGAGACGGTGCGAACTAGGGCATGGAGATGACTGCGGGAGCTTACGGTGTGTTGTTGTCGGGCAAGGTGATGATGGAGATGGTGATGGCTCGGTGAAAGGTGTGGGTGAAGGTGAAGGTAAGGCATGGGTTTTCTCCGAGAAATCGTGGGGGAGAAGAAAGAGAAAGATGGGAGTGAAAATGGATTTGCTCGAGTGGTATAGGTGTAGGGTGTTTTGTTGTGAAGCGGGTGCGGCGAGGAGACGATGCGAAGGATGGAGCGAGCGTTGGATTTGGCCGGGGGAAGATCCGAACAGTGAAGGCGACTCGGGCGATTTGGTGTTGAGCGGAGGCATCAAGAAATGATGTAAGTGATGGAGCGACCGTAGGATGCAGCAAGACGAGATCTCAACGGCTCGGGGTGAGCGGGTTCGGATCGGGTCATGGGTAGCTCTAGCCCATGTCTTCCTTGTTGGGTTGCAACTGATTCACGCGCGGGCTTTGGCTCTCTGTTCCATAGATGCTTGTCTCTAATTCTTTGCTCTTTTGGTTCCGCATTTTCTCCGAGCTTTATTTATTACCTAAAAACACAAAATTAATTAGTACAAATATTTATTCTTGAAAACAAAGAAAATACAGAATCTGGGATAATATCTGATTCTTGAGCACAAAAGATGAGTAAAATGCCAATAAAAATGTGTATAAATATGCAATATTTGGCACTCATCATGCAGTGGCATGTAGGGCCCGGTTGTTCCCTTCTTCTGGTTGATTGCAATAAAACGTCTCTGCCCACTGATTGTTCGAGAGGTGTAAAAGTTCGCATAAACTTTCCACTAGAGAAACCACTTCCTGATCCACCGGCCTATGGATCATAGTGAGACTATTGACTTGAGGAGGATCGTTGTGAGGATCAGTCCCTAGTGTAGGAGTCTCCATGACAGGACCGCTCATATCTGATGTCGCTTCTTTGATCGGGTCCATGGAGGTCCGCGCCATTGAAGTACCTTCTCCGGTGCGTTGAATGCGTTCATTTTTTCTCCGGGGCTGTCGCGGCTCTTGTGGCAATCGATCGATTAATGTCTTAAGAAAAGTGAGTACCTCTTTTCCGAGTTTCGGCCATATCCGTTTGAGTCTTAGCAAGAACTTCATGCTTCTCCATCAAGTCCGCAATGGTAATGGGGATGGTCCTCCTCTCGTCCCTCCGTCTCCTCGTCCTGATGAAGGAGTGCAAGTTGTTGCTCTGGTGACTACCAGAGGTGTTACACTTGATGAGATGCCGGGATTTGCAGCTTCTCCGCTCTCGGTGATGGGAGGTGTTACACTTCTTTGGAACATCTCTGCTACTTGGCAACCTGGTGGTAGAAGTGACGGCTCCATAATATGTATTGACCACGGTAGCTCCACTGACAGGTACATCGACATCGGGAGTGTTATCCATACTAGCTTCATAAGGATTGATTGCTGATCCAG
The DNA here is from genome assembly GCA_023531295.1 of Papaver armeniacum. Classification (NCBI taxonomy): domain Eukaryota; kingdom Viridiplantae; phylum Streptophyta; class Magnoliopsida; order Ranunculales; family Papaveraceae; genus Papaver; species Papaver armeniacum. The sequence goes on from JAJJWW010012450.1 coordinate 80,134, forward strand.
ACCTGAGTTCTACCATCTTGAAATGAATCGTTGATTGAATTGGTTCTAAGATCTACCCTTTTTTGAAATTGATGAAATTGAATCGGATTTCGAAGAAATTGACTTTACAACCGAGAGATTAACCTCCCACTGTGGTCGCCAATTGTTTATGGGTGAAAACTATTTCTGCCGGTTTTGGTAATTTGGGGTATGTGTGGATGAGAAATGATCCTAAACCTTAAACAAATGCACTGCATGGGAGTGCTTGTAGATTCGAGAAATCAATCTGTGCAAATCCGGCCTAAACCAAGAAATGGCCGTTCCAGACTTGTTTCGGTCACAAAGTGAAGGAGATGGGGTTGATCTTAGGGAGGGAAGCGAAGAAGGTGTTGAGATTGTGAAGGTGTTGGCTATGTATGACTTGTATCCGAAAGCTGGACTGGCTTGCAGGATGTAAGCTATCAGTTCTGGTGTTTGAATACGATGGTATCAACACTTGCCTCTGTTGTCTGGACTTGTTCTTGTTTTTGGAAATAGGGAGGAGAACCTATTTATACAAGTCATTTGAGCCTTATTCACGTCTCTCATGGGAAGTGGAGGAAGTGGAGTGATGGAGTAGTGGAGTTGTGTGTTAGTGTTACACGACCAGTCTTGCCCACTTCTCCTGTCATCTCTAACCGTACATGACTTCCTGACACGTTCTTGTGATGGCGCGTTGCACGCTCCACGTTGTAAACCGCCGGACCAATAACCCAAAATATGTATCCCCAAGTTTGTGACATGATTGATGTCTCGAGTGTGTGGATCGTGGGACCCACAGAAAGTAGCATGTAATGCTAGACTAAATAACTAAGTTATTTAGGAAGTCGATACTTGTGAAGTATCGTGTGTATTGTATGCAGGTATTGCATCATGGTGTGGTAAAGTGACGGGTGGTGATCACCATGACGCCTCACTGACCAATTAACTCCTGACCAGGGTTGTATAACCAAGCCGGTGAAGTTGGACGGACGAGATGATCTTTGAGACACTCATCTGCGACCGTTGATGGAATTAGGGTTTTTGAAGAGGTGCGCAAGCATCACTCTTGACTTGGTCGAATCCAAGCTTGGGATATAATTTTGACAAAGGGGCCGATTGTGCATGTGTGTAGACGACATGACGGTGTAGGCGCCCATATCTCATTGTCTCGTGAAAGTGTGATCTGTGCCACTCAATTTTTCCGGCGAAGTTGAGTGATCGAGATCGATTTGCAACAGAAATCTGGTGCCGCAAAAGCCGCGCATCATGCCTATTTTGGGTGCGCGTTCCAAGACAACCAAGCTTGGTCGGTCTTGGCCGATCATCCTGGCGTGCATACGGTGGGATGGTGTATATACATGTACTTCATCGTCCCATAGAAACGTGATCTAAGCCACTCAATTTGTCCGGTAAACTTGAGCGGTCGAGATCAGTTTGTGGTCGGGAAGTGTGACCACGCCTAGCTTGGGCGTGTGAATCGAGGTGTATAGCCAAGTTTGGTCTTGGCCGATCGGGTGTGGAGATAGATGGGCCCACGGTGGTCATGTTGATACGCACCGGACCTGCTTAGTCTAATCCTGGACCCTTCATTCGCGCAAGAGAAAATGGACGCTCGTGATTGTTCAAACCCTAATTAGGGTTTCACCGGCCGTGCGTCATGCCTTGTTTGGGCGCACTTAATCGGAACGACCAACTATAGTTGGTCCTGACCGATCGGTCATGTATGTAGGCGGGCCCACGGTGTTTATGTTGACATGCTCTGGGCCCTTTGAATCTACATCTACACCCTCCATCTATGCCTGCGAAAATGGACGGTTGAGACTGTTTTGCGATACATGTAATGTGCCGCAAACCCTAATTTAGGGTTTTTCGTCCATACTGCTTTGGTTTGGACGGTTTGGCAAGCTATGCCACCCTTCTGGGGAGACCGACCATGCGGGGCCCGTATTGGGTCGGTAGTGAATATTCCAATACCTGCTTGGGGTCATGGATTCAATCTAAGCCATCCAATCATGCTGGTGAAGTTGGATGGTTGTGATCGTTTTTTGAGACTGATATGAAAAATCCAGGTTCAAACATGCTCAATAGGGCTAGTATAACACACCGAGAGTTGCAACCTGTACGGGTATTTCGTACATGCTTCATTATTAATGCTTGGAGGTTCGTGTTGCTCTGCTGAGAACAACACTCAGTCGTCATGCCGCACCGGTAATGAGTACAGGAAATACAAGGCTGGATATGCATTAATTAATAATGTTTTAAATTCACAGGGTATATGGGATTGTTGCCACATGCTCCAACCTGGATGAATTTCGTGTATTTAATTCACATAATACTGTGATTGTTGCCACATGCTCCATTCTAGGTGAATTAGTAAAGTGAAGAAGTATTCATCACTCATTAATGGCTTTATCTTTTGCAAGATGTTAGCGCATAATTTTGGCTTTTACAATTTTAGCCTTAAATGAAAATCCACCATCAACACCTAGTCACAACAATGACAACACCTTTTCCTAGAATAACATGAGAGAGAGCTTGCCCTCCATTGTACTATGTCCTTCCTTTTATAGGCTTTTCCCCAAAACTCTTCTTTTCATGACATCATGCCACATGTCATAAGAACCTTCTTATTTACCATTATTGTCATTCCGCCCAATATTACCTTCCATTCCTCATTAATTACTTCCCTATCATAGGCATCCCCATAGATATACCTTATCGAATGGAACTTTTGTATCTCAAAATGTTATCCATCTGTCCAAGCTCAAAAACCCACTCTGTTTTGTATTATAGATGATCTTAATCATCAAATGTTTCTTAATGATTCCCTGTATTTAATGTCATATTCATCTTCAATTTCTAATACTTGTATCAAAAAAAAAAAAAAAAATTAGTGTTATGTTCTCATTCAAATGATAGTTTTAAACCAAATAAAATGTAATATTATTTTGTGTTTACTGACTTTTTGATAGAGAAAGAAAGTGATTGTTGAATGGTTTATCGATAATACATCAAATATTAATTATATGCTTAATTCGTTATTGGTTCGGGCTAGAATTATTGTTCTCATTTGAATTAGTTTTGGGAGAACCGTCAAGTGGTATGAGGGTTCTCATGCTCCATCCCATTGCATGGTAGGGGTTTGAATCCCGTAATTGCCAGAATCCACTTCAATTTAAGGAGTTTGGAAGTAATCTAGGAACCACTAGTCTAGGGTATCAAAAAATAAATAAATTATTTTTGGGTTAAGAATATGTGTGTCAATCCGAATTTGTTTGTAGTACTCCATAATTTTACAAAGTTCAGTTATGAGAATAAAACCACGTGAATAACTTATTATGTATCTCTGTGGTCGTGGAACTTTGTTCTTGAATGTGAAGCCTTGACAGTCCATACATTTCAAAATTAAATGAAAATAGATTGGTGTTGTATTACTTGTGTAGACTGCATACAATTCAGTCAAGCTACACCTATACATCCGTGAATTAAAGTTAGATCCTCTAATTAACCTGCTTAGATAACTAGGGTTTTTGATCCTTGATTCTTGAAGTTCATTTCTTGTTACAGACATCAAACTTATGAAATGAAAATGTTATTTCTTACTCTGACCTTGAACGCTTGAACATTGTTCTATTTTTAAAAACTTTTGGTGGTTGTGTATTGTTATTAAATTGTTTAAGATTTTCAATAGTTAAGAATTTAAGCAGTTAAGCACACTTGGAACTCGTATAAGCCCATCAAATTGCAGAAAATAATTTGCAGAAAAAAATCGGTTCGGTTGGTTGAATAGACACATGAACCCAATTTTTATTTACAAATTTGTCACGGTTATAAACCCAAAATAATTTAAAACTGAATCGAGCCGATCCGGTTCGGTTTTACACCGAATCAAGACAAGACCGGTATGGCTTTGTATGAAAATCGAAAACAGGATATAGGCCAGTTCGATCTTTGGTTTATCCAAAAACTGAGTCAAATTGTATCGCGTGCACCCGTAGTACCAATAGCTATAGAGTACCCCACAAAAATCATACCCCGGTAAATTCATTATGTCATCGTATACCATAACGAGGTATGCACGGATACTCCTAAAAGAACATCCTAGTGTAACATGCTATTAAGTTTAATTCTTCAAGAACATTAAGGTTTGAGAATCATAGCTAATCAACGCAACTAATATACTACGACTAATCTATTTAAGCTTGAAAAGCTTTTACATGCAATTACTTGAAGGTTTTAGATACAATCCGTAATCATAATTGGTTATTTATTATTAAGGCTATCAACGATTCAATGTCTCAAACCATAGTCTAGATATAAATATGTTTTCATATTAAATCAATATGCAACTTAAACGAGTAAAAAACCATACATGAAGATATTAAAAGTAAAACATGAACGAAAAAAGTGATTATGAACATCAAAACTAACCAGCCATGACGTGGCGAATCCTGAGCAAAAGTTTAATGAGGGCACAACCTATTATGACATGATGAGGCTAAGAGTGTAATGGGAAGAAAAAAAATCTATAATACAAAACAAAAGGGGTTTTTGAGCTTTGGACGATCGGATAATATTTTGAGAGATTGCATCCGACCATCCTAGTCTCATCTTAGCGAAATACTCTGATGGATGCAAGAGTTGTAACCTATAATCATTATGAATATAAATTAATTGGGATTTATCATAATTAGGATCATAAATAAAAATTTAATTCAATTAAACAAAAATGATTAAGACTTTTGACTTTAATTGTGTCATTATTTTATTTCTTGATTGTATTCTCATGAGTCTACAAATAAATAAATGAATAACCAACTAATTTTTCAAAATTAACAATAGAAAATTTCAATTAAATCCACAAAATTAAATGAAAAACTAAGTTATTCTCCGACCACTAAAGGATTGTACATAAAAAACCAATTATAGAGAAATCCATGATAACGTTTTTTTTTTTTTTTTTCTGGTTAAATCATGCATCAAAAAGAAAAATAATTTATAAATAACAAAATCCTATAGCATACCTAACAACAAAGAAACAAATCAAAGCACAAAATTGTTTATAAATGACCTTGGTGATGTGAAGATGTTTGGTGCAAAGAATCACGACTAATATTTACATTCCTATATATGAATCAAACCCTTCAATTAATAAACATGTACAACGAATCATAGTTACATAACAAGTTTTACATTTTTTCTCCTCGACTACGTACACATCACAAATCTGATATATTAATTCACTAAATTGCCCTTTCCCAAAAAAATTAGTAGATACGAGATGGAAAATCAAATAATGGATTTAAAATCTGTTCAGTTGATCTGCATCACCTGAGAATTTGAAGGGTTTCACTAACTTATCTGAAGTGAAAACCAAAGACATAGCGGAGATCGATGAATATTTGAGGGAAGTTATTAGTTTTGATAAAATTAGTATTTTTAGGAGAAAAAAATATATACTCGCATATATTTTGGGCTAAAATATCATATTTATTTTAATACCTTATGTGCAGACCTTTTTTTCTTTCTAGTTTTTCACATTTTTATTTTGGAATGATAGGGAAAGCGGGAGGATAAGTAATTGTATATACATGTACAGACCATCCTAATTAATCCTAAAAAATATATCATAAAATACTAATACTAAATGTGTGAGATCTAGGCTAACCATATTTTGAGGATATATTAGAGGCCAACTATATTGTCACTAGAAGCAATAATTAAATTAGATAAACTTTTTTTTTAATCTTTTTATTGAACATTAACACCATATTATAGGTAATTTAGTTAGGTTCATATTCATCATGATAGAAGATAAATGTTACAACGTGTGCCGTTACGGCACGGGTTATTTCTAGTCTCGTTCACTAAATTAAAACTAAATTAAGGTTCATTTAAACCGGGCATTCGTCATTTAAGATGATTTCCTAATTCCTAAATAACTGGAAGCACTACGTTTGCTAAGCGAAACATTTCTACAGTTTTTATTTTAGAAAACAACTTCACGGTTTCATTAATGACTAGAAACGGTAAATCAAAATCCTCCAATTAATGGTATAGGTAGTGACCCATAAAAAACATTGCAAACAAATGCATTGTCATTCATCACTCATCATGCCATAGTCGTAGAAAAATGGGTGGAGAAATCCAATGATTCCTATTGAATATAATTGATAAAACCATAAATTGTACAAATAGTATAACCAAACAGATTGATTACTAAGCTATTAAATAACAAATTTAAGTACAACGAATTAAAGAACCTCAATTTTGGATTTAAGGAATTTATATTTGTTTTCGGAAAAATAGGAATGTGTTGCAGAATTATAGGGTAGTTTTGGGTTCGTGGGAGTGCGATTAGATTGACAGAAGTACTAGAGAGTGATGGTTTATATTTTATCTTATTATGCTGGGGCTTCAGGTCACTTTAAAGAGAAAATATAAATGGGGGCCGACGACCCCAGGTGCACCCATGTGGATTCACTCATGCATGCAGGTTGATTCACATGTCAAAACTTCAGAAAAATTATTTTAGAAATGCATATTCATTTCCCAAAAATGATAGTAATGAATGAACCACGTTGTACTAATACTCGTGTATGCGTTAAGAAAGCATATAAGCGCACAACTAAGTTAATTATAAAATTTAAGCTTTCACATTAAGAAGCTTGGTAGACCCATTTGGTGAGTCCAATCGTGGAGTCTTCTTGGTTGGCTTGTGCATTGGGGTCATCTTATAAACATGGAAATGGTAATCATAGTAGTAACTAACCAAATATTTTTAAGTTCCGCAAGACGTGATTACTCATCATTTGAGATTATTAACTGACATAGAAGTTTTTTTCATTTATTGTTTATGATTTGCAGTGTCATTTGCAATGGGTGGTTAGAAAGCATATTTAGTCATTTGCAATGGGTGGTTACAAAACATATTTAGGCTTTAGAACAAGCTTACGGTCAAAAACAAGTACCCAATTCCGCTAGTGCAATCTTGTTTGATGGGTTGTCCAAGGCCAAGTACTTCAACAAGTTGGACTGGCGTTCTGGTTACTACCAAGTATACATGGCTGAAGGCGATGAACCAAAGAAAGCAATGGTAACGCGATATGGCTCGTATGAGTATCAAGTAATGCCATTTGACTTGACGAATACACCTGCAACTTTCTACAACCTAAAGAATGATGTATTTTATGAGTATATCGATAGATTCCTAGTAGTGCACTTGGATGATATAGTCGTTTACAGCGGCACTTTGGAAGAGCATGTGATACACTTGCGCAAAGGTTTTTGAAACTTTGCTCATCTTCTCTCTTTCTCCCCTTTTCTCTCCGAACCAAAGAAGAAGAAAAAAAAACTACTTTCTTCAAAACTTAGATCCTCGATCCATCCGGTTTTGGTTTGATTTTTTAGATATACCAGAAGGATCGAGTCTGTTTCCTTGTATATATTTATTTTACAATAAATATTTTTTTGTTTCCAAATAATATTTATGGTTTTTCTAATCGGTCTGATGGTTTCACAATACTATCAGGACTTATTTTCATGTTCTCTAATTAGTTGTTGTTTTTTTTCGGTGGATTTGGATTTGCATTGTTATCAAGCATGTTCTGGATGAAAACGATCTACTTCTTCAGATATAGAGATCATTTCTAAAGAAATTAATTTAGGCATATTACTTCCCTTTTATGGAAGCATCTGATATCTGTGATGATCAAGAAACAAAATAGTTTAAAACCATTATAAGGATTTTCAATCCTTCAACGGGCTGCAGAAGTTTAATATGATTTTCATATCTCGTTTCTTTATGTTTGGCTTGTAAATCTTGTATTATATGTATTGTCCTGTCTATGATGTAATTGATCAATGTAATCCTTCAAACCTCAATTCGAATGAGATAGTCTAATAAATAAATTTAGGGGCTTCTTGAAGCCCCTGTTTTCCATCAAAAATAAAAATAAAAAAAGATACATTTGCGCAAAGTGTTTACAATGTTGCAAGATGTTAGCTTATATGTGAAAAAAGAAAAATAAAAGATTTCCCAAACCACAATAACTTTTCATGGTCATGTGAAAGGATGCGTACATATAGTCCAGAAAAAGGTGGAGGCAATCATGGATTTTCCTGCCTCATAGAAGTTACCTGAACTTCGTTCTTGTCTAGGGTTAGCTAACTATTACCGGCGATTCACAGTTGGCTATTCAAAAAAAAGTGGTGTTGTTGACAGATTTATTGAAGGAAAATAAAACTTGGCATGAACTGACAAATGTCAATGGTCATTTGAATTTCTAAAGGAAAAGGTCTCGACAAAACCAACTATCTGCTTGCCTGATACAAATTACCATTTGAAGTGCATATCAATGGAGGAGTACTAATGCAACAAAATCATCACATTGCCTATGAAAATCTAGGATTACTGGTGTTGAAAGTCGGTATATTTTGCATGAGATGTAAAGTGGTTTATTTCCTTAAAGCATGTCATCATTATTTGTTAGGTACTTACCTTATCGTAAGGACTGACAATGTTGACATTACCTATTTCACCAGTCAAAAGAAATTGTTGCCAAAAAAAGCTAGATGGCATGAGTTTTTGGAAGAGTTTGATATGAAGATCCAACATAAGTCGGATAGACTTAACTCCGTACAGGATGCGTTGATCAAACATGTGTGCATTTGAACAAACAATATAATGATGGAATTGATCGTCGATATTGTATAGATGATAGCGTAATTTATGCCAAACAAGGTAAAATTTATGTACCAAATACTGGAGGATTGAGAAGGGCACTTTTGTGAGAGACACATAATGTATTATCGACTGGTCATCCACGCATGAAACAAACTAATGCATTAATAACTCATTCGTATTTCTGGCCTGAAATAGAACAAGATGTGGAACTATATGTAAAAACTTATTTGGTTTGTCAACAAGACAAGAAAGAAATGAGGAAGATAGCTGGTTTATTACAACCTTTTCCAATTCCAGACATACCTTGGAAGAGTATGTCAATGGATTTCATTAATGGAATGCCCATGGTGCAAGGCTATGATTCAATAATGGTCATTGTCGATCGTTTTTCCAAGCATGAAAGGTCCATTACCTGTCCCCATTCTTACAACACAGACATATCAGCAGATCCGTTCTCGAGGAATATAGTAAAGTATTGGGGTATATCTGGAGACATAGTGAGTGATCGAGACTCACAGTTTACTGGAAGGTTTTGGAAAACATTGTTTGGATTGCTTGGATTTGGACTAAATTTTTTTACTAGTAATCATCATCAAAGCAATGGTCAAACATGGAGGATAAATTCGTTCTTAGAAGAGTATTTACATCACTATTTGCCCGTAAGCCAGAATAATTGGGTGGCGTTGATGGATACAACCCAATTTTGTTAGAATTTGTATAAGAGTTCATCAACATATATGATCTCTTTCGATCCATATTTGGGACAACAACCTTTAACCATGCATAAAGTGCCAAAGGATAAGAATAAAAACTCCTACACGGCAATATACCGCTACGCAAGGTCGAAAACTTAAATGACAGAGCAAGCACGTGATAGTTTGTCCAAGGCAATAAGGGGATGAATAAGTATGCTAATATACATCACAAAGATATAGAGTTTGATTTGGATAAAGTACTGTTGAAGCTAACGCCCTAAATTTGGAAGAAAATCAAGTAAATCCTTGTATAAGGGACTCATCCAAGGTACGGTAGTCCATTTGAAGTAATAAAAAGAGTTGAGAAGGTTGCTTATAGACTCGTTCCAGAATGATTAAAGGTGCACCCAACATTTCATGTTAGCTTTCAAAAGAAGTATCATCTTGATTTATTGGACACTTCGAGACAATAATCGAAGCGTGCACCACCAATAATCAGATCGTAGTTCGACAAGAAAATTGAAAATATACTTGATGATCGAGTTGCGGGGAACGACATGAAAAATATGATGACTTATTACTTAGTTAAGTGACATGGATTACTCGAGTCATAAGATTCTTAAGAGAAAGATACAACATTATGGCAATTTGGAAAAAAAATCAGAATTGCATTAATCTAAAAAAATCGGCTAGGGTGTCTAGTTTATCTGGTATGAGAGGTGTACGACGGTTGGTAAATTGGCATAGGAAAGTGCAGCATAGGCATGCACCAAATGCAATTGGCCTTAGAAAGAAATGTACAATATACTTAAAGTTGTAAGATAGACATATATAAACATACGCCAAATGCGATGACCGAGAATGCATAATGCATTCAACAATGCGAGATAAGCATTAACATGAGCGAGATGGGATTTGGACATGGCCTGCATGCATGAGGTATTCCGAAAAGCAAGCTTGGATCGTGTAACCACACTTGCATCATTGAAAGAATGATGCACTACAATGTTGGTATTTGGTTGGTGTATGCATCATTGGAATAATAAGATTATAAACATGTGCTCTACATACATGATCTTGACGGTTACAAGTTGGTTACACTTAGTTGACATACCTTTGAAAAAGCGGGGGTCTAACAACCACACCCAATATTAGCAATCTGTATGGACTAACTCCAATATACTTTCAAGAGAATCAACTAGACAGTCAGACTCAATCTTAAGAAAAGTATACCAAAGAGTTATACTTATATCTCAATTTCTCAATTCAATCTACAATCAAACAAATAGGAATTTGCGAGCCCGATTGAATATAATAAATAACTTGGACGGTATCAAAAACCAATATCCAAGTGTCAATCAATTTAATAAACAACCAAAGGTTGGATTCACAATTGATTTAACTTATGCACAACCTGTGATATTTCAATCAATTATATAGAAAATATAATGCGGAAAAGAAATAACACAGACACCGGAAGTTTTGTTAACGAGGAAACCGCAAATGCAGAAAAACCCCGGGACCTAGTCCAGATTTGAACACCACACTGTATTAAGTTGCTACAGACGCTAGCCTACTCCAAGTTAACTTCGGACTGGAATGTAGTTGAGCCCTAACCAATCTCACACTGATCAAGGTACAATTGCGCTCTTTACGTATCTGAATCCCAACAAGACTCTACGCACTTGATTCCCTTAGCTGATCTCACCCACAACTAAGAGTTGCTACGACCTAAAGTCGAAGATTTGATAAACCAATTTGTCTCACACATAAAAGTCTATTGGATAGATAAATATGTCTCCCACAAATATACCTATGAGTTTTGTTCCGTCTATTGATAAATCAAGGTGAACATGAACCAATTGATATACTGTACTTATATTCCCGAAAAACAGCCTAGAAATATCAATCACCTCACAATAATCTTAATCGTATGGTAGCGAAACAAGATATTATGGAATCACAAACGATGAGACGGAGATGTTTGTGACTACTTTTTATCTTGCCTATCGGAGATTAAATCTCGAGTAAATCTTAGAGAATATAGTACTCAATCACGATATAAAACAGCAAGATTAGAACACGCAACTACAGAGAAAATAGTTGGGTCTGGCTTCACAATCCCAATGAAGTCTTCAAGTCGTTAACCTACAGGGTTCTAGAAAAACCTAAGGTTAAAGGAGAATCGACTCTAGTCGCAACTAGTATCACACACGAGGTGTAGGGATTAGGTTTCCTAGTTGCTAGAGTTCCCCCTTATATATTCTTCAAATCAGGTTTTGCAATCAATGTTACCTTGGTAACAAAGCATTCAATATTCACCGTTAGATGAAAACCTTATTGGACTCAAGCTAATATCTTTCAACCGTTATATCGAACTTAGCTTGTTACACACAAATGAAAAGTGACTTCATTTGGATATGAGTAACCGTACCTAAACGTGTACACCTTTGTTGGCTCAACAATAGTTAACCGAAGTTAGCCATATGAACACTTTCATATCAACCTTACTAATCTTAACCATAACTAGTTCAAATGACTTTATAAGCACATAAGTGCTACATTTTATATCCATATTTATATTAGTTAGGACTCGATATTTTGGATAATAACATTGTTTTGAGGTATTTGTAGGAAATACAAGCAAGTTCAATTTCCCGGATAATAAGTGGCTAAATAGAAGCAAAATGGCATTTGTAACAAACTTGTTACTTCTCAGGGCACCAAAGGAGTCGAAGCTTAATTAATCTGCGGACTGGCAAGCCAACAATTCATGTGCCAACCACCAAAGCCACATGTTTGGCTACATATGCCATAACATGGCCAGGGGCTAAAATAACAAACAAATAAGTGTTAGGCCCACTAGTGGGTGATGAAAACGTGGCGAATTCACAACCACATTTTGTCTGTGTTATGAAGAATCTTCTTTGTTCCCGTCTAAACCAGAAGAGTATCGAGCATCAACATTTTAGAAGCAGTTTCCTTTACATTCCCTTAGAGTTCATTTACTGATCTGCATGAGAACGAAGTCCAGGATCGTGGTGCGATATCAGCAAGGAGAGCAAGACAGAAGATGGCATCCATTGTAGCAACATCAACAGATGGGTTCGATTTGTGGTGGTGACTTAAAACAACGTACTAGAAGTTGGGAATTTTTGAGATAGCAATGATTCTCTCTAATACCAATAGTAGATTGAGCGGGTTTTGGCTGAGTTGGTCGTGATTAAATGATGACTGTATATGAGGTTTTCGATGTGAATATAATTGGAGATTCTCATGGGTTTATGGATAGAATCTGTGCAGTCGATGGCTGAGATAAATGCAGTCGATAGTGGTAAGAAGATGGAGTGAGTTTTCGGTCGTTGACAGGGAAGAAGAGACTGGTGTTGGACCTCAGTTAGAAGATGAGTTCGGAGTTGAGAAGATAAGCAGATGGCTCTCAGATTTGCATGATTTGAACCGAGTGAGGTAGTGGCCGAGACAGATAGAACTGATGGGTTTCCGGCGTCGATTATTGGTGGCAATATTGAGAGCATTACTGGCTGTCAATCTACTCGGAGATAAATGATTAGCAGCAGCGAAACTAGGTTCTAAAACAATTGGGAGTTCAGTGCTCGTGCCCTGTGGAGTTCTCATCTGATTCAAGCATGGCAACAAGTGATTTGGAGATGGAAAAGAGCTGATGGTGTTGGTATCGTAAACACAAGAAGTTAAGAAGAGAACTGATGCCATAGGTTGGTTACTAGTGAGCTGTGCATTCGATAATGAGGTAATTGTTGCTGCCAGTCGGAGAAAAAGCAGAGGTCTGTTGCAGTCGATGGGCGAGAGTGCTTAGAGGGACAGAAGACGGTTAGGTGTTGTAGCCGAGTTGGAGATGCAGATGATGATTGTCGTAAAGCAAGTGAATAAGAAAGGTGTGGTTGCCATGGATTTTGTTTGTGTTTAGGAAATGATTAGAAGACGGAGATGGAGTCAGTTTCTGTGGATGGAGTTAAATTGAGAAGGAAATGGATGATGGGGCCTGTAAATAAAGAGCTCGGACATGAATGCATCTGTAATGACGATATTTATGAAAAAAACACAAAAATCTCAAACAAATTCTTAAAGAATGGAACTGGAAGGTATTTGGTGATGTTAAAGTCAAAATTCAAGAAGCAGAAGACAATGTTAAAGTTAAAATGCTAATTTCAGATGTTAATCCTCATGATCAACAGGCTTTGAATGATTTGGTCACTGCTCAAAATGAATTCAATTCCAGAGAAGTACAATACATCACAATGATGAAACAAAAATCCAGAATTAAGTGGGTAATGGAAGTCTCATCAAATACTAGTTTCTTTCATTCAAATGTTAGGCAAACAAGAAATGCCATATGTGAATTGGAAGATGAAAATGGTAATTTGGTATCTGATCAAACAAGAATTACTAAAATGTTAGTGGACTTTTTTGAGCATAGATTTCAAGCTCAAAATGTGGTTGTTAATGATTCTATTCTTGATGTCATCCCTAATGTTATTACTGAATCTGGTCAATTCATGCTTGAAGTCATTCCAGAAGCAGAAGAAATAAAAGCAGCAGTATTTGGAATGGATGAGGATAGTGGACCTGGACCAGATAGTTTCTCAGGAATGTTTTACAAAGCCTGCTGGGAAATTATTCAACATGACTTCATCAAAGCTGGTCAATACTGTTGGAGCAGGAAGTACATACCTAAAGGTTTAAACTCTAACTTCTTGACTTTATTACCCGAAATTCAAGGTGCAAAGAAGCCCAATCAATTTAGACCAATTGGTCTTAGTAACTTTAGCTTTAAGGTTTTCACCAAAATCGTTTCTCTAAGAATGACTAGTCTTATGAATAAGTTAGTTTCTCCTCAACAAGTTGCATATATTAAGGGTAGAAGCATTCATGAGCAAATTCTTTTAGCTTCTGATTTAGTAAATGAGATGAAAAAGAAAAAGAAGAGGAGGTAATCTAAGTTTGAAACTTGATATCTCTCAAGCATATGATTCAGTAAGATGGGATTTCTTATTTAAAGCCCTTCAAAAATATGGTTTTGTTGTGGATTGGTGTCAGTGGTTGAAAGTGCTTTTATCATCTGCCAAAATCTCTGTTATGTCAATGGTGGACCAAATGGATTCTTCTCAATGCACAGGGGACTCAAACAAGGGGATCCATTATCTCCAATTTTGTTTGTTTTAATGGAGGAAGTATTAAGCAAAGGCCTAACAAAGTTGGTGGAAACAAACAAGCTACAACCAATGGTGACAAGAAATGGTATAGCTCCTACACACTTGCTATTTGCTGATGATATTTTCCTTTTCAGTAATGGTTCAAAAAGAAGTATACTTAATCTCTTAAAATTGCTTGAAGATTACCAAAACTGCTCTGGTCAGATCATTAACAAGCTTAAAAGCAAATGTTTTATTGATGGTTGTTCTAGTGTCAGAAAAGCTCAGATAACAGACATGTTACAAATGGAACTAACATCTTTCCCAGGTAAATATTTGGGAGTTATAATTCATCCAGGAAGAATCAAGACTGCAACTTTATGGCCTATGGTTGAAATGATGCAAGAATATTTGGCAGTTTGGAAAGGAAAGCTTTTATCTTTTCATGACAGATTAATATTGATTAAACATGTGCTAAGTAGCATTCCTATATATAACATGGTTGTATACAAATGGCCATCTTCAGTTCTTAAGGAATGTGAAAAAATTATGAGAAACTTTCTATGGTCAGGTGATGCTGAAGTTAAAAAATCTAAAACCATTTCTTGGAGAGAGTATGTACACATTTTGATAAAGGAGGGTTGGGGATTAGAAGATTATCAGATGTTAATAAAGCACTGTTGTTGAAAATGATGTGGAAGCTTATCAATTCTAAGGAAGAATGGTCATTATACTTTACAACTAAATTCAAGGATAAAAATGGGCAATGGATACACCAATGGAAATTGTCTTCTGTGTGGCCTGGTTTAAAATGGGCATGGCAATCTCTTAAATGTGATGTTAGATGGCTTATAGGCAATGGAGAGCACATTTCAGTTTGGTTTGACATTTGGAATGGTGACTGTCCTATAATTGATAGAATTGGTTTTACTGATTATGTCAGTCATAATATACAGATGAAAGTCAAGGATTTAATACAAGATAATGAATGGATCATTCCCATTGAATTACAAGGTTTCATTCACTGTCCATTGCCAATTATAAATGTTAGTCAAGATGAAATGATTTGGAGTGGTGATATAAAGGGAACTTTTTCTACAGCAACAGCAATTAACAAAATCATACACAGGGAACCAAAAGTTCAATGGCCTTATAATATATATGGAAATATTTCATTCATCCTGGTATCTCAAGTAACATTTGGAAACTTCAGCATGGGATTTTTGTTGATGACCAGAAGAAAATCAATCAAGGTTATTCAATGGTATCTATGTGTTGTGTATGCAAACAAGATCAAGATAGTATGACCCATATGTTGTGGTTCTGCAAATTCAGTGTGAAGATCTGGTAATGGATAGGTAACATTTTTAACTTTCCCCATCCTTCATCCTTTGATAATGTTATTCACTGTGCAAAAAATCAAAGTCCTATTGTCAAAGAAGTATGGTTAATAACAGCTTTTTTTACTATGAGAGAACTCTGGTTTCTTAAAAACAAAGTATTTTTTTGAGAATGCTAAGCCAAATGAAACTACTTTCAAGAGTAAAATCTTAAGCTTAGTTCATTATGGTGGATATAGAATGAAGGGAACCAGATGGAGTCATGACTATGACTCAACAATTCTTGATTTTTTCAAGTTAGGCAACAGAGGAACTAAATTCACAGCTATTAGAGAATGTTATTGGTTGCAGCCACCAAGAGGAGTTGTCTTGTTTTGCTGTAATGGAACTGCAATTGGGGATCCAGGTTTGGCAGGCTTTGGTATAATTGCCAGAAATCATGACTGCAATGTTATTGGCACCATCTCAGGAGGTCTGGGGAATGCTTCAAGTTATATAGCTAAATCTCTTGCAGTGATATGGGCTATTGAATGGGCTATAAAATTGCAATGTGATAACATAATTATTAGATCAGATTCAAAAACAATAATAGAAGACTTTCAAGAAGAATCAATTCCATGGTGCTTCAAAACAAGATGGCTCAAAGCTAAATCTTGCTTACCTCAAATCTGCTATGAATATTGTTATAAGGAGATCAACTTCTCAGCTGAGAGCTTAGCTAAGAAGGGAGTAAAGTTGCAGATGGGACAAATTGAACATCATATTGACAGACCAGCTAGCTTGATTAAAATAGAGATGCCAAATAGGAAATATTACAGATTTTGTTAGCTGACATTAGCTTTATGTAATTCTTTTGTTGAAATTTTGGTTTTTCTTTCTTTGTAAAACAATTTAGTTTTTTTGATATAATAAAAATTGGTGATTCAGCAAAAAAAAAAAACCGATGAAGTGGCGTAAGCTTGAGAATTTAACTGGAGTTCAGGGAGAAAGTCAGAGTGTTGTAGCCGGATGTAGGTACTGGAGTTGGTATTTTTGATGGCTGATTTAATGAAAAATCCGCTGGTGTTGGTTGGATGATATTTATACGAACAACTGCCTTGGCCTGGTACGATGAAGAATGTTCGGTGTTTGATCAGGAGACAGAAACTGGTTGGTGTTGTATGGGCTGGGCCTCGACACTTTGCTACGGCTAAATTAAAATGAGTCTTGCAAGACTTATATATTTTGGAATCAGGAAGAACATGAGGGACGTCGGCTACGGAGCCGAAGAACGAAAACTGGAAAAAGAAGGCGCGGCTACAAACGCCATTACAAATACAAGGGTTTGCAGTTTCATTTTATTTCCCATGTTCTATTAGAGTGATTCTCCGTAATATGTTTATGACTTTTGAGAAAGCCATGTTTTGCTAAGCTTTGTAGCTAGGGTGAAACTACTTGGGGAATTAGGCTATTTTGAATAATTAATTAATTGAGCATGAGATCATTATGATTTGAATAGATTAATCTTTGAATATTGTTTATTGATTGATTGAAAATTAGTTGTTGTTTCACCGGTTTTAAAAACCTATGTGCATAATGAATTAGTTTTTACAAATATGTTTGCCTTATTATATGATGATGATCCATGCTTGGTTAATTTCTTTGATGGGTTATACTTAGAAAATCCAAGTAAAATTTGTGAATTTATAATTAATTTCGTATAACTTTCTTGCTAATGCAATTTGATGGTGCATACTTCGGTTTAGTCTTTTGATGTGCCATGCTTAGGGCGTCCTAGTGATATTTGCGACTCTAATACATATAATAGGTGATGTCA
Source organism: Papaver armeniacum (assembly GCA_023531295.1). Classification (NCBI taxonomy): domain Eukaryota; kingdom Viridiplantae; phylum Streptophyta; class Magnoliopsida; order Ranunculales; family Papaveraceae; genus Papaver; species Papaver armeniacum. Next base: position 97,842 of record JAJJWW010012450.1, read on the forward strand.
ATAGAACATATAATAGATAATTCATGGATTATGTTTCATTTCAGTAATTGAATAGCAGTTGTGGTGGATACTATAAACCCTGGTTACTGACTTTCCGATTGGATTTATTTAATTGTTTTGGTTTATTTTCTTTGTTTTATATTTTTAAAAATCCAACAACATCTTTGTTGGTTAGTCAATTAGAGATATTGATTACAGTACTTTCCACCACTCCCTGTGGATTCGATCCGTACTTGCCTCTATCTACTAGTTAGACACCGTGCGATTGCGGTTATTACATATAGGGAATCCCGAAAGCCTATCAATTTTTTGGCGCCGCTGCCGGGGAGCGGCTGTGGAATATTGTAATTAGTATTTTTGATTTTGTAATTAGTTTTTTATTTTATTTTATTTGCACAATATTTTTTTTAAGGATTTTTTTTTCTTTTTGACTTGTTTTGTGTTTTAGAACTTTATTTCAGGTACATTTTTAAGGATGATGCCTCTTTCTCAGGAAATGTCACCTAAGATGAACTGGCAGAATATAAGCATAGAAGTTTAAATTATCAGGCAACCTCATCTGAGATGACGCTTGGTGAATATATGCATAGGCAACGATACGGAGTTTTTGCTCCACAAATGGTAAGCGAAGAATCACCTCAAACTATATATGAGAAGTATTACAAACACACACCACTTAGTTTGGAACAAAAATTGAGGGTTCTGGAATGCCAAAAATTATATGATGATGATGATGATGATCAGTCTTGTAGTGACTCTTTGTTCCAGACAAAATTTGAAGATGACCCTGTGGATGATTGTGTAGATGTTTTGCCTAATTATATAGATAAATCTATATCACAATATCATTCACCCGACTTAGAGGTTGTTTCTAGACCCCTAGACTTCCAAAAGTTACCTAATTTAGGGTTAGAATTGTGTGCTTCTAAGGTTTTGTTGGATTACTTTGCATCAAAGTACCCAGAGGACTTGCTTGTTCCTAATACCGTGTATGAGCCAATTGATACTTCCCCAGTCCAAAGAGTATCCCCATATTATGTTCTTTATGTACTTCCTTGCGAAGTAAAAACCAAGTTTGGGGATAACTTTTTCTTTTGGATAGTTTCACCTTCTTCATGGAATCATAACATAAGTACGAAGCTGTCATTTGTAAATACTGTATTTTGGGTTGATCCCCAAATTTTCAGGTTATTAGTTTATGGGGATCCTTTATGTATCTACCAGTAGGTATTTCTATTTTCTTGTTTTATTTTTATTTGTTTATTTTCGCATATTATGAATTTCCCATCTTAATTTTTACGTTGGATGACTCAATTATATTGAGGACAATGTAATGTTTAAGTGTGGGAGAGTGGTTAAGATTTTTGCTTTCGTTAAAAAAAAAATTTGCATGATGTGATCAGCTATTTAGCGGGTCTTTCGGTCTAGCAGACATCTCTATCCATTGTTTAGTGGATTCGTCTCGCTATTTACCAGACTTCTCTATACCACTATTTAGTGGTTCCGTCTTGCTGTTTAGCAGACTTCTCTATACCACTGTTTAGTGGTTCCGTCTTGCTGTTTAGCGGACATCACTATTTATCCAGCTGTTTAGCAGATATATTCATATTGGTTAGGACTCGTTATTTTGGCTAATAATATTGTTTTGAGCTATTTGTAGGAAATACAAGCAAGTTCAATTTCCCGGATAATAAGTGGCTAAATAGAAGCAAAATGACATTTGTAACAAACATGTTACTTCTCAGGGCACCAAAGGAGTCGAAGCTTAATTAATCTGCAGACTAGCAAGCCAACAATTCATGTGCCAACCACCAAAGCCACCTGTTTGGCTACAAACTCCCTCCGTCTCTAAAAGATAGGCAAGTTTGTGTGTAAATTTACACATAAACTTGCCTATCTTTTAGAGACGGGGGGAGTATGTCATAACATGGCCAGAGGATAAAACAACAAACAAAAAAGTGTGAGGCCCACTAGTGGGTGATGAAAACGTGGCGAATTCACAACCACATTTTGTCTGTGTTATGAAGAATCTTCTCTGTTCCCGTCTAAACCAGAAGAGTATCGAGAATCAACATTTTAGAAGCAGTTTTATTTACATTCCCTTAGAGTTCATTTACTGATCTGCATGAGAACGAAGTCCAGGATCGTGGTGCGATATCAGCGAGGAGGGCAAGACAGGAGATGGCATCCATTGCAACAACATCAACAGATGGGTTCGATTTGTGGTGGTGATATACAACAACGTACTGGAAGTTGGGAATTTTTTAGATGGCAATGATTCTCTCTAATACCAATAGTAGATTGAGCGGGTTTTGGCTGAGTTGGTCGTGATTAAATAATGACTGTATAGGAGGTTTTGGATGTGAATGGAAATGGAGATTCTCGTGGGTTTATGGATGTAATCTGTGCAGTCGATGGCTGAGATAAGTGCAGTCGATAGTGGTAAGAAGATGGAGTGAGTTTTCGGTCAGTTGGCAGCGAAGAAGAGACTGGTGTTGGACCACAGTTAGAAGAGGAGTTCGAAGATAAGCAGATGGTTCTCAGATTTGCATGATTTGATCCGAGTGAGGTAGTGGCCGAGACAGAGACAGAACTGATGGGTTTCCGGCGTCGATTATTGGTGGCGGTATTGAGAGCATTACTTGTTGTCACTCTACTCGGAGATAAATTATTAGCAACAGCGAAACTAGGTTCTAAAACAATTGGGAGTTCAGTGCTTGTGCCCTGTGGAGTTTTTATATGATTCAAGCATTGCAACAAGTGATTTGGAGATGGCAAAGAGCTGGTGGTGTTGGTATCTGTTGATGGTGGATTTTCGTTCAAGGTTAAATTTGTAAAAACCATAAAAGATCATGCGCTGACATCTTGTAAAGGATAAAGCCATCTATAAGTGTTGGATACTCCCTCACTTGATTCACCAAGAATGGAACTTGTAGCAACAGTCCCATTCTGTGAATTTCATATCAGCCTTGTATTTCCGTACTCATTATCGGTGTGGCATGATGACCGAGTGTTACTCATATAGAGTAACACGAACCTCCAAGCACTATAATGAAACCATGTACGAAATACCCCGACAGCCGATTCTCGGTGTGTTATACTAGCCCGAGTCCTCTCGGTGTGTTATACTAGCCCGATTGAGCCCCTCTCGGTGTGTTATACTAGCCCGATTGAGCCCTCTCGGTGTGTTATACTAGCCCGATTGAGCATCCGGACTTGATCTGTATCGATCTCGGATATGATACGATCGTGATCATCCAACTCCGTAAGCATGATTGGATGACCCCGGATCAATTCCATCACCCCCAAGCGGGTATGGAATACCCACGGCCGACCCCGCATGGTCGGCCATTGCCTCGCTTGCCAAAAATACGTTCATACCAAGCATTTTGGACGGAAAACCCTAAATAAGGGTTTGCGGCATATTACATGTGTCGCAAAATAGTCTCAACCATCCATCTTCGCAGGTATAGATGGAGGGTGTAGATGTAGACTTAAAGGGCCCGAGCATGTCAACACGATCATCGTGAGACCGCCTACACACTTGACCAGTCGGTCAAGACCAACAATGTTTGGCCGTGACAAAATCGTCACCCAAACAAGAGGTGGCGCACGGCTTTGAAAGCCAAATTAGGGTTTCAAGCCATCACGCGCGTCCATCTTCTCCGTGCGAATGGAGGGTCACAGATTAGATTAAACAGGTCCGGTCATACCAAAGATGATCACCGTGGGCCCATCTATCTCCTCATGCGGTCGGCCAAGGCATGTCATGCCCGGCTAATCCAAAACGCCCGCCCAAACATGCGTGGTTACACTTCCCAAATTGCAAATTGATCTCGACCGCTCAACTTCATAGGATGATTTGAATGGCTTAGATCACGTTTTCATGGGATAATCGGTATAGGTGTGAACATCAACCTACCACCTACACGCTGGAGTGATCGACCAAGACCGACCAAGGACGGTTGTCTTGGAACGCGTGCGGGAATATCACGCGGTTATCAACTCCTTTGCGGTAAGAAATTTCTGCATGAAACCGATCTCAACCACTCAACTGTGCTTAGGTCAATTTGAGTGGCCTAGATCGCGCCTTCTTGGGAAAGTGAGACATGGACGTATACACCGGCATGCCATCAACATGCATGACCGGTCGGTCCTCTCCAAATCCCTTCCCATGCTTGGTTTCGACCAAGTCAAGAGTGATGCTTGCGCACCTCTTCAAAAACCCTAGTATTCATTAACGGTCGCGAGATGAGTGTCTCAAACATCATCTCATCCGTTCAACTTCACCAGACTTGGTTATACAACCACGGTCGAGTTATTTGGTTAGTGAGGCGTCATTACCCATCACTTTACCACACCACAATGCGATACTGCATAAAATACACACGATACTTCACAAGTATCGACTTTCGAATAACGCAGTTATTCAATTCAAAGATTGCATGCTATCTTTCGTGGATCCACGATCCGCACATTCCAGACATCAATCATGTCACAAAGCGGGGGATACATCTTTGGGGTATTGGTCTGGCGGTTTACGGCGTGCGGCGTGCAACGCGCCATCACAAGAACGTGTTAGGAAGTCATGGACGGTTAGAGATGAACAGGAGAAGTGGGCAAGACCGGTCGACGCACAACTCCACTACTCCATCACTCCACTTCCTCCACTTCCCACGAGAGACGTGAATGAGGCTCAATGACTTGTATAAATAGGTTCTCCGCCCTATTTCAAACAACAACACAAGTTCAAACAAGACAGAAAATCAACACCCGAGCCTCCTTACATTAACCGTAAGCCTCGCTCACTTTTCTCGTCACAAGTCATAAGCAAGCCAACACCTTCACAATCTCAACACCTTCTTCGCTTCCTCCCTAAGATCAACCCCATCTCCTTCACTTTGTGACCGAAACAAGTCCGGAACGGCCATTTCTTGGTTTAGGCCGGACTTGCACAGATTGATCTCTCGAATCTACAAGCACTCACCGCGCAGTGCATTTGTTTAAAGGTTTAAATTCATTCCTCATCCACACCCCAAATTACCAAATTCTGCAGGAGTAGTTTTCACCCATAAACAGTATCATAAACACAAGAAGTTAAGAAGAGAACTGATGCTATGGGTTGGTTACTGGTGAGTTGTGCATTCGATAGTGAGGTAATTGTTGCTGTCAGCCGGAGAAACAACAAAGATCTGTTGCAGTCGATGGACGAGAGTGCTTAGAGGAACAGAAAAAGGTTAGGTGTTGTAGCCGAGTTGGAGATGCAAATGATGATTGTCGTAAAGCAAGTGAAGATGAAAGGTGTGGTTGCCATGGATTTTGTTTGTGTCTAGGAAATGATTAGAAGACGGAGATGGAGTCAGTTTCTGTGGATGGAGTTGAATTGAGAAGGAAATGCATGATGGGGGCTGTAAAGAAAGAGGTCGGACATGAATGCATTTGTAATGACGAGATTTGGATGAACAGAAGAAGGAACCGATGAAGTGGCGTAAGCTTGAGAATTTAACTGGAGTTCAGGGAGAAAGTCAGAGTGTTGTAGCCGGATGTAGGTACTGGAGTTGGTATTTTTGATGGCTGATTTAATGAAAAAGCCGCTGGTGTTGGTAGGATGATGTTTATACGAACGACTGCCTTGGCCTGGTACGATGGAGAATGTCCAGTGTTTGGTTAGGAGACAGAAACTGGTTGGTGTTGTATAGGCTGGGCCTCGGCACTTTGCTAGGGCTAAATTAAAATGAGTCTTGCAAGACTTATATATTTTGGAATCGGGAAGAACAAAATAGACGTCGGCTACGGAGCCAAAGAACGAAAATTGGAGAAAGAAGGCGCTCCTACAGACGCCAGTACAAATACAAGGGTTTGCAGTTTCATTTTCTTTCCCATTTTCGATTAGAGTGATTCTCCGTAATATGTTTATGGCTTTTGAGAAAGCCATGTTTTTCAAAGCTTTGTATCTAGGGTTTATGTTGAAACTACTTGGGGAATTAGGCTATTTTGAATAATTGATTAATTGAGCATGAGACCATTATGATTTGAATAGATTAATCTTTGAATGTTGTTTATTTATTGATTGAAAATTAGTTGTTGCTTCACCTGTTTTTAAAACCTATGTGCATAATGAATTAGTTTTTACAAATATTTTTGCCTTATTATTTGATGATCCATGCTTGGTTAATTTCTTTGATGGGTTATACTTAGAAAAGCCAAGTAAAATTTATGAATCTATAATTAGTTTCGTATAACTTTCTCGCTAATGCAATTTGATGGTGCATGTTTCGGTTTAGTCTTTTGATGTGCCATGCTTAGGGCGTCCCAGTGATATTTGCGACTCTAATACATATAATAAGTGATGTCAATAGAACGGACAATAGATAATTCATGGATTATGTTTCATTTTAGTAATTGAATAGAAGTTGTGGTGGATACTATAAACCCTAGTTACCGACTTTCCGATTGGATTTATTTTATTGTTTTAGTTTATTTTCTTTGTTTTATATTTTTAAAAATCCAAAAACATATTTGTTGGTTAGTCAAATAGAGATATTGATTACAGTACTTTCCACCGCTACATGTGGGTTGGACCCGTACTTACCTCTGTCTACTAGTTAGACACCGTGCGATTGCGGTTATTACATATAGGCAATCCCGAAAGCTTATCATGACTCAAATGAAACTAGTTCTAGAGTTGTTCAATTGTTTATATTCTCATAGAAGTATACAAGACACAATTGAAGCAAAATCGATTTTGATTCACTAGAATCAATTCATGAACATTATAGCCACGGTTTGCAAAAGACTGCATTCCTTATTATAAAAATGTATTAGTTCATGAACAAATCGATTTTAGAGCATAACCCACTCAAGTATGCAAACGTGTACGCATACCTAAGTGGCCGAACTAAGTTTGGGTTCACCAGTACGCGGACGGGTACGCATACCACCAAACTCAGTAAAGTCCCGGAACTTGAACCTCATGCCAGTACACGTACTTAGTTCCCGGACCTCTACTAAACCAATCAGTACGCATACGGGTATGCATACCATGGTTCCCGGACTTGCAATAACTTGCAACAGTTAGCATACAAGTACGCAAACTGTGTTATATCTAATCATGGTTATTTGTTATAATTTCCCATTTCAATCATTGAAACATTCTCGGAAGACGACAATAGCTGTCTCACACAAACTATTAGCTTCAAAGCAATTTTCAAGTGATCGAATGATTAATACGAAACACTCCGGGTCTATATCAAATGATTGTCTCACACAAATCATGTAAGATGTTACCAGGCGATTTTCACATGTTCTTTTGACTTTCGTCAAGAATATAAGATGAACTTGGTTAACGTGAAAGCTTACCAACACATATTTAGAGAAATATGTAAGCAAGTTAAACTCAACTCGAAATATCAAATGTGTATAATCGAAGTCTATATAGCTATACGACTTTTGTCTCAAATAGGAGATAGGGTAGATAGACTTTTGAGTGATAGATGAGCTCAAGTCTCCACATACCTTTTTGTTGATGAAGTTCCACAAGCTCCCCTTAGTAGTTCGTCGTCTTCAATCGATTAACGTCGTGAAGTCTAATGCTCAACCACACTCTCTATCCTAATACGAGACTTAGCTATAAGTAGACTAGAAATCAAGACTTATAGTTTTGGCAACTAAACTTGATAACAAGCTTGAGATAGCAACGCTTGCGAGTTCGACCGAGCAATGCTCTAACAATCTCCCCTTTGTCAATTTTAGTGACAAAACTATCAATACATATGGAATACAAAATAAATAAACTTTGTAACTCTCAATCCAAATGCTTGACTTCCTTGGTTCTTCAACATTACTCGAAATCTTCGTCACTTCCAAGTACTCCAGTGATTCTGAATGTATTCAACTCAGCATCATAGTTATTGAAGATCCGTAGCTATAACAATGAGAAAACAATAGCTCTCAATCATTGTTATACAGTGTCATAGTATTATTACACAACATCAAAGTCCAATTGTATCACAACTTTGACAACAATACTATGGTTATATTTATCACTCCCCCTTAGTCAATATTTCATCTTACATGAAAACCATTCCCCCTTACATAATGATCCGTAAACCATATGTATTTGTAGTGTGAACTACACATTAATTCTCCCCCTTTTTGTCAATATAAATTGGCAAAGGTACGAAAACTAGTGGGATCATAATGAAATTCTCATAGAGATACTTCATGACTAAAAGAGAACATATCAACTTTGTTTAGATGCAATCATATAGCCGAAACTAAATGCATTCACCAAGGAGTTAATAAAGATACAAGAAAACTCCTACAATATTCCATAGCCGCACTCCCCACAAATATTTGGCAATTAAGCACCGTTCAATCAAGAACTCTCCCTCATAAAATGTCATTCCCGAAAGAACAACAAGAGCGACCTTACTTTTACCAAAAAAGAAGGAATTCTTTGGACATAACAAATCACATGAAACATGAATTTGTATCCAAAAAACTCAATTAAATTAACCATACGAGAACCCATGATTAATTTAATCGGAAATGCTCAACATAAGAAAACTTATGGAGCCACACAGTACTTTCACAATATTTGCATAGAAGACATGTAATAGACTTAATCTTTGCATAGAAGTGGATCAGGGAAAGACCAATACTGCGGAATATTCAATGTTTCTTTATATTTTTCATCAATATTTGCATAGAGACATGTAATAGACTTAATCTTTGTAAACAAAAGTTCATCATTCTTTGCTAGATGAAATAGAGTGATTGAGTTACTAAAAAAAAAAAAAAAAAAAAAAGAAAAAAAAATTCAAAAATAAAAAGACACTTGGGAATAATGTGTGAAATGTAGTCTGTCTCCGTCGCCTAAACAAGCGTGGAATGCGGATCCAAGGCAACTATCAGCAAGAAGCATGCGCTTTCCAAAGATCTAATCATGCCGTCTAAAAAAAAAAAAAAGAGAAATTGGATCGAGTTTGATCCAATCAAAAAAAAAAAAGAAGTTTTATATTGGTTGAATAAAGTCACTCTTGGTTCCCTTGTATATTAGATTCAAACCAAGTAGCTCAATCCAATAAGGATTAGGTTCATCTTAGCAAAGGACCTTCGGATATTGAACACTTGTGAATATTCGCCAAATAGCTATCTAATTAGAGTTTATTTACTAATAATTGAATTGAATTTGCAAAATGTCAATTTGGATTCGTTCATTGATTTGTCACATTAGAGGAGTTGGAAATATAGGTTTTGTAGGTATATCGTATTTTCTATGAAGAGTTTATGCTTTCTTTGCCCCACTTTTGAGTATTATTAGTGTTTGGAGTCATTGAGAAAAAGGAAGCGGAATTCGTATTTCTTCTCATCCCTAATGAAACCAACCCGATGTCGTATGAAGAAATCAAGAGTCCGAGAATGATATCTCAGTCTTACAAGGCGGAGCAACTGAATGAGATTACTAAAATGTTTTTTAATAGGTCGACCTCCACGTATCAACAAGAGAGAAGTCCATTTCATGTCAAGAGCGGAGATGAAAGAAGGAAATTAACGGAGCTTTACGGTGAAATAATGAGAAGTGGGTTTGTCTTAGAGTTGAAGTTGGTAGCAGGTGAAGGGAAGTGAAAAGAAGAAGAACTTGAACTAAGAGGGATGAACTATGACCCATTTATGAATGTTTGGGCCAAATTTTGTTATTGACAAACATAACCAGGAGAAGACTTGAATCACTTGTTGAAGAATGAATGAAGGAGATTAGTGAATGGGTTGATGAATGATTTGAATGATGGGTTTGTGTTTTAAATGTATCCGGGGAAAATGAGCTGATTGCAGTTACCAAACTTAGAACGGAATTACTAGTATCTCGGCATACAATGTGCTTGTAAAAAGGCGACGAATCATGTATGATTAATTTAAGTCGAGGAGTTGAGTAATGCTCAACATAAGAAAAGTGATGCCTAAGAAAACTTAAGTTATTCTTTAGGTAGAATTCACATTCGATGACAATATTTGTATTCTATGGCTTTTGATGATGCTAGATTCATCATTTAATTCTATTCATATATTCATAAACTTGTTTACAATTGAAGATGTAATAGATTTGCTTTTTGTTTATTTTTATTTAATCTTTGAAACCATAACAATTTGACAACCTAGAGTGGATGGGGAAAGACCAATACTCCCCACAAATATTTGGCAATTAAGCACCGTTCAATCAAGAATATTCAATGTTTCAAATTTATATTTTTCATCAATATTTGCAGCCACACAGTACTTTCACAATACATAGAAGACATGTAATAGACTTAATCTTTGTAAGACCAACGGAATATTCAAATTTTTTTCATGATATTTTTGTAAACTTAATCATCCTATCTTCCATCAATATTTGCATAATGACATAATAGGCTTAACTTTTGTTGTCAAAAGTTCATTCTATCTTTTATCAATATTTGCATAAAGACATATGATAGACTTAACTTTTGAGCATATATGGGACAATCATAGTTCGCGGACGTAAACACACATATCCCATAACAAGTTGCAATATATAAAACCATAAAGATTAATACTGCAAAATCATCTTCCAAATAAACTTTAGAGTTTAAATAAATAAATCTAAAAAAATTGCAAGATGAAAATCGTTGGAAATAGCTTTGTGTACTCAAAATAATGGCTATTCCAAACCCTAGTTATCCTTCTTAAAACACAAGAATAAATTATCATAAGAAGTCTCATAGACATTATAAATCAAAGCAAGAACCGAAAATCATTTCACTTACTTTGAAGACTCTTCTCATATTCCCTATAATCATCAAGTTCATATTCGATTAAATCAATCATGGATTCAAGATTATCCATCTTGTTTTCAAGTCTTTTGATGGAGGATTCTAGTTCACTCTTCAACGCCCGTACTTGCTCAAAGACAAGATTCATGGTTAATGAGAGTTTATAAAAATGAGAACCAGTAGGATTTCCATCAGAGGATGAATCACATTTATCTTGACACATCTCATTATCAGAAGAACCAAAATGAACTTTCTTAATTAGAGGGAAAGAGAACAGTCCATACATCATCCTCTTTACTGGAAAGACTTAAAGAGGACATGATATAGAAGGTAAATGAAATGCTTGCTTAAGGGAAATAGATCTCTTTAAAAAGAGGAAGAGATGAGATAAATTCCCAAAAAGACCTTTGACAAAAACCCTAACAGAAACTGAAAAGAGATAAGAAAAACATCAAAGTCTTCAGAAACGGTTTATAGCTTAAAACCAAGGTTAGAGCAATTTAGGGAGATATACGAACAAGTCAGCATAAATCTTTTCACATTCCTCTTGGAGATTATTATTCTTGTCCAAGGGAATATAGAAAAGAACGATCTAAAAACTTACAAAGAGTAATTTCTCCCACCTAAAGAAGGATCGAGAGGTTTCACAAGAGAGGAGGGTAATTTTGTTAATATTTGTTTCAGATTCCTCTTTGTGGAGTGAGAACCCGAAGAGGATATTTTCCTTCCCTTTATTTTTCTGAACATACTATTTATCGATTTTTGCATACTATGAATGGTTCTGAAAATCTCTGTAGAAAATAACATAAATTTCTTATGAGATTTTGTTTTTCTTCTTCTGATCACGAGATTTAGAAGATTTTTTTTTAAGAACCTTTGTGCAATCCGTTTTTGGGTAATCCTAATTTTTATTCAAGGTATACTCACGATATGCTGTGAATTTAATCATGCCTTTCTCTTCATTAGAGAGATTAGAACATGACAAAATCACAAGAGAAATTTGCTGATTTGGTTTGCAAGAACTTGTCGAAGAGTGTCTATCATTCTTTTTAACATCACAAATGCGAGAAGTCGCATCTTCTTGTCTTAATGTTTTCAGTTGACATTCCAGATTTTCAATCCTTTTAATCCATACTTCCTTTTCCAATTGAAATTTTCTTTCGATCAAGTAGAGATGTTTGGTCAAGAGAACGAATTTTTCTTCTAGAGAAGTTTGATTGTTTATCATGGAATAATCAGAGTTCTCGGATGAACAAAGGTGATTATTAGCAAAATAAGTGAGAGAACTTTCACAGACTTCTTCCTTCGGACAGTAGTCAAGAGTTGCCATCCATGCTTTGGTTATCTCACTCTTTTCCTTATCAGGGATACCAGAAATGTAATGATCACATTTGTAGCACATGGAATAAGTTCCATTATTGTCATAGTTTTTGTGAACTTTCTTATCCATTACATTGATTTAGGAGGATTTTTTGCGAGACCTTCTTTTTCTTTTCCTAAGAGTTTTCTTTAGCTGTTGTAAACACAACGAAAGAGTAGAATTAAAGCAATTCTCATCCTTTAGATCAATCAATTTTGGACACAGAGAACTTACATTAGAAGAAGTAACGGAATTGATACTCATTCGAAGTTTTTCTCTTTTACTAAGTTCAAGATAAAAAATCTTTAGTTTTCCTACTAGAGAGTTTCTGGATAGAGTATCAAGGTTATTTCCCTCAACAATCATGTTTCTTAGAATCGTATCTTGCTGGCAATGATATGAGAATTTTCATCACAATGTCCTTTTCAGGAATAGTCTTACCCAATGCAAAAGATGCATTAACAATTTTAGACACTTTGTGATTAAACTCATCAAAAGAATCTTCATCAGCCATACAAAGTTTTTCCCAGTCAGAATTTAGGTTTTGAAGCCAAGCTTCTTGTTCACGAGTATTCCCTTCAAATACGGTTTCTAAGATATCCCAAGCATCTTTAGACCGAGTGCACGTAGTTACATGGTGCTGAAGATCTGGGGTGATGGCATGGATGATTGCATTCAATCCGTCAGAATTTTGCTTTGCAACAAGAATCTCGACAACATCATAATCACCGATATCCTTTGGAACAGTTACATCGCCTACTGTAACAACCGGAGGAAAATAGCCATTAACAACATAAACCCATGATTGAAAATCACGCGCTTGAAGAAAGCCACGCATAGCAATTTTCCACCATAAGTAATTCGAGCCATCGAAGACTGGTGGTACGTTTACTGAGATAGCACGTCTGTCCATAGAGTCAGATCGCTTACAAACACAGACTTATGAGGTCTTAAACGTGTTTGCCTGCTCTAATACCAATTGAAAAAGCGGCGGTCTAACAACCACACCCAATATTTCGCTTAGCAATATGTATGTACTAACTCGAATATACTTTCAAGAGAATCAACTAGACAGTCAGACTCAAACTTAAGAAAAAAGTATATCAAAGAGTTATATCTCAATTTCTCAATTCAATCTGCAATCAAACAAATAGGAATTTGCGAGCCCGATTGAATATAAGAAATAACTTGGACGGTATCAAAAACCAATATCCAAGTGTCAATCAATTTAATCAACAACCAAAGGTTGGATTCACAATTGATTTAACTTACGCACAACCTGTGATATTTCAATTATATAGAAAATATAATGCGGAAAATAAATAACACAGACACCGGAAGTTTTGTTAACGAGGAAACCGTAAATGCAGAAAAACCCCGGGACCTAGTCCAGATTTGAACACCACATTGTATTAAGTCGCTACAGACACTAGCCTACTCCAAGTTAACTTCTGACTGGAATGTAGTTGAGCCCTAAACAATCTCACACTGATCAAGGTACAATTGAGCTCCTTAAGTCTCTGAATCCCAACAGGATTCTACGCAGTTGATTCCCTTAGCTGATCTCACCCACAACTAAGAGTTACTATGACCCAAAGTCGAAGACTTGATAAACCAATTTGTCTCACACAGAAAAGTCTATAGATAAATATGTCTCACACAAATATACCTATGAGTTTTGTTTCTTCTATTAATAAAACAAGGTGAACAGGAACCAATTGATATACCAGACTTATATTCCCGAAGAACAGCTTAGAAATATCAATCACCTCACAATAATCTTAATCGTATGGTAGCGAAACAAGATATTGTGGAATCACAAACGATGAGACGAAGATGTTTGTTGCTACTTTTTATCTTGCCTATCGGAGATTAAATCTCGAGCAAATCTTAGAGAAGATAGTACTCAATCACGATCGAAAACAACAAGATCAGAACACGCAACTACAGAGAAAATAGTTGGGTCTGGCTTCACAATCCCAATGAAGTCTTCAAGTCGTTAACCTACATGGTTTTAGAAAAACATAAGGTTATAGGAGAATCGACTCTAGTCGCAACTAGTATCACACACGAGGTGTGGGGATTAGGTTTCCTAGTTGCTAGAGTTCTCCCTTATATAGTCTTCAAATCAGGGTTTGCAATCAATGTTACCTTGGTAACAAAGCTTTCAATATTCACCGTTAGATGAAAACCTAATTAGACTCAAGCTAATATCTTTCAACCGTTAGATCGAACTTAACTTTACACATAAATGAAAAGTGACTTCATTTAGATATGAGTAACCGTACCTAAACGTGTACACCTTTGTTGGATCAATAGTAGTTAACCGAAGTTATCCATATGAACACTTTCATATCAACCTTATTCATCTTAAACATAACTAGTTCAAATGAATCAAATGAAACTAGTTTCAAAGTTGTTCAAATGTTTATATTCTCATAGAAGTATACAAGACACAATTGAAGCAAAATCGATTTTGATTCACTCGAATCAATTCATGAACATTATAGCCATAGTTTGCAAAAGATTGCATTCCTTATTATATAAATGTATTAGTTCATGAACAAACCGATTTTTGAACATAACCCACTCAAGTATGCAAACGTGTACGCATACCTAAGTGGCCGGACTAAGTTTGGGTTCGCCAGTACGAGAACGTGTACGCATACCACCAAAATCAGTAAAGTCTCGAAACTAGAACCTCACGCCAGTACGCGTACCGGTATGCATACTTAGTTCCCGGACCTCTACTAAACCAATCAATACGCATAGGGGTATGCATACCATGGTTCCCGGACTTGGAATAACTTGCAACAGTTAGCATACAAGTACACATACTGTGTTATATCCAATCATAGTTATTCGTTCTAAACTCCCATTTCAATCATTGAAACATTCTCGAAAGACGACAATAGCTGTCTCACACAAACTATTAGCTTCAAAGCAATTTTCAAGTGATCGAATGATCAATACGAAACATTTCGAGTCTACATCAAATGACTGTCTCACACAAATCATGTAAGATGTTACCAGGCGATTTTCACATGATCATCTTTTCACTTTCGTCAAGAATATAAGATGAAATTGGTTAACGCGAATGCTTACCAACACATATTTCGAAAAATATTTAAGCGAGTTAAACTCAGCTCGAAATATCAAATGTGTATAATCGAAGTCTATATAGCTATACGACTTTTGTCTCGAATAGGAGATAGAGTAGATAGACTTTTGAGTGATAGATGAGTTCAAGTCTCCACATACCTTTTGTTGATGAAGTTCCACATGCTCCCCTTAGTAGTTCGTCGTCTTCAGTCGATGAACGCCGTGAAGTCTAATGCTCAACTGCACTTTCTATCCTAATCCGAGACTTAGCTATAAGTAGACTAGAAATCAAGACTTATAGTTTTGGTAGCTAAACTTGATAACAAACTTGAGATAGCAACGCTTGCGAGTTCGACCGAGCAGTGCTCTAACAAGCTTTATGCTTTTCTAACGGCAATGAACTGCCTCTTTGGTTTAGAGAGAGATAGGCAACTCAGTTAGTCAACTACCTTGCATAAAGTGAATCTGTAACTACTAGGTGACTACTTTGTAAATAAATTTTCTAAGGATAAATAAGTCTGATCTTTTAAAAGTATAGGTATGCGGTACAAGAATAGTTTGCGTAACCCTAAGTGTGACGTAATAATAAGTCTTCGGCCAATATTAAACTAATGTATTATGTATTGCATATTGTCCTTGTTTTCGCTAAAGTAGTATGGATCCCTGTTATATGTATGTGCTAATTTGTGAAGCGTGAATGTTCATGAAAATAACCACTATTTAGTATGGGATAGGTAGAGTTTAGTCAAGAGAAAGAAAATTGGCTAAGTGTGAATAGGCTGAGACTGTGTTATCGAACATAGTATTGTTATTAAGGAAGGCTTTTGCATTTGCGAAGTTTAACCTTGTTGTGAATTTATCATGGGTTGATATCTAATGCATGATATTTTGCGCTATATGAGTTTTATTTGATTCTCTTCTTCATATAATTACAGGAGGAGGAGACGAATGCCAAATACTTGTACTCAAAGCTTAGGAAGAATATTTTGTTTCTCTGCACTTGGAGCAACTGGTGTAGTAACATCTATTATTATCAATAACATCTATTATCACTTCTGATGAACCTATTCTTCTGAGGTATTAAACTATTAACAGTTATTTATGTTTTTCTAGATACAAGTACAACGTCATATTATCAATAATTCAATGCTACTCAAAATTCTCAACAAATGTATAACACGTCATTGTTGTCGTCCTCATGCTCTCACAACTTTGTTCGGTCTACATCTTTAAGCACTAAGCCCAAGCTATTTCACCTTCGCTATTTGATAAGGTAACTGATAAAGTCATGATTCATTCAATCTCAAACTACGTGTGTGTTTGAATTTAAAAAGAATAGTTGAATGATGAATGCCAGCATTAGTTCACACTCGTATTTTTTTTGTATGGCATCATTTCATGATTAAGAAATGTTCATGAGGTATTAGGAAGTGAAACATGACCATATTTCTTATATATACACGTTACTCTTGATCTTCAACTAGGGCTTAGTGGCTAATATTGCGCTTCATTTTGTCTTCCGAAGTCTTAAAGTTATGAGTTATATCCATTAGTATCCTATACAATAAAAGAACTCAATCACAATTTTGTTTTAATCTTTATGTATTCTTCTACCGCCAATGTAAGAAAAAATGGCAAAAGTCTACATTTTCAAAGTGGAGGGTTCGAACAAGTAGAACTTTGAGCTCAAATTTGTTTCAAAGTTATGAGAATCTGACCAATGGACTCTTCTAGATGTGAAATAATGTCAAGGGATAAATATATTCCTAGCATATAACAAGTTTTTTGAACAACTCCATAATGGATTAACCTGTCTTGGCTTGTTTGCATTTCCTCTATGATTGCAAAATTTGCAACATCTTCATCGCCTTAACTCACGTGTATCCTAATCTCTAATCACCACAAGAGTACAAGACTGTCTGATGAGTGTGCCATGGTTTGGTTTGAGTCCAAATTTGTGCACCCCTCTAAAACCGGGGTGCACATTCCAGCTGCTCCCATTGGTCTACAAACTTTTCGGAAAAATTACAACTCATAAATTATGCACGATTCTCAATTTTTTCTTAATTATTTTTAACTTCTCTCCAAAACCTCAATTCAGAATCTCAGACATGAGAGCTCCAGCTATTTGTTTTCTAACTCTCTTTTCATATAGAATCTCGAGTTAATCATCAACAACAAATATTAAGGATCTTAACACATTTGAATAATGAATATCGACATTAAATTTAATGTACATAGTAGGAAATGGCCATGACCATAAAACTGTCATCGATTGACATAACAATTTTTCGAACCAAAGCGGTGGGGGCCGAAAAGGTATTTTGACATGTTATCACCCATGCCCAGACTAAGGAAGGTTCGTTTTGTTTGGTGTATGAATTCTATAAATAGATCAGCTAATCAAACCATGGTTTTTGTATCATACTTTTGTTGAATCATTAATGTTTTGCGACTGCTCTCTCCTAAACATAAACCAAAATAAAGAAAAAAAATTAATTACGATAAGATCAATTTGTTTTAGTTGCATGTTTGACTGGCCATTTTTATTGACCTGGATCTCAGAATACAATGATGAAACCATGTTAATTCCAAAGAATATATCAGTTTTAGTTCATTGTGTTCCTAATGCCACAGTATGCCCATTCTGAATGATATGTATCCAAAAGAGCTGAGCTATAGTTTCTCATTATCCTTGGGTTAGTAAATTTCCCCGTCTGAACTTAGCCATTTCTGTTCTGGTATGAAGTTAGAAGTACAAGACTAATCAGTGATAGAATAATTAACCTGCAAAAGATGAAAATTGGAGATGGATTGTACAATTTTGTAAGGATCGGCCAAAGATGATGACGATAAAGATAACAAAAAAAAAAATTAGAACATCATTAATCTATTAGGAGCAAAGAGAGCTGCCGTTGGAATTCTCGATCAAGTTTCGAGAGAAGTTAAAAACACCGAGAATAGC
Source organism: Papaver armeniacum (assembly GCA_023531295.1). Lineage (NCBI taxonomy): Eukaryota > Viridiplantae > Streptophyta > Magnoliopsida > Ranunculales > Papaveraceae > Papaver > Papaver armeniacum. The sequence goes on from JAJJWW010012450.1 coordinate 116,062, forward strand.
GCATATATATATATATATAGTATATGCTATAATTTTTCCGGAAAATTAGAAAGAAAAATAAAGTTAAGTGGATTAGGTGGTTTTTCAAATTTTGTAAACTAATGTAAGCAGCCGGAATGTGCACCCCGGTTTTGGAGGAACCCACGATTGGGGATATCAAAACTAATCGGGGGATATAGGAAAAGGACAAAAACTGGATCCAAATATCAAATCAGGGTCACCCCTTATCTAAGTATTTTACTTAATACCTAATCTACCCCTCACTAATCCGAATTAGTGCTTAATTATAATTAGTAAAATCTTAAGTATTTGTTAAAAGATTAGTGTGTATTTTTATTTGTATTTAGGTGAGTGTGGTGAGAGTAGAAGGAGGGAAAAAATATTTGGGAGGGAACTTTATTCGGTGAAAATGGAGGATGATTGTGAAGAGAGAATCGTTGTTGCTGAATCTTTAACTCAACTACAACAAGGATCATATCTTGAATCTTCAGCTAATGACAACAACTCACAATTGCAACTCTTTGTTGAGCTAACACCCTTAAATAATGATTTTTACGAGCATGGAGAGTTTTTTGAAGAACCTACACAGGAAAGTAAACTTGCATAACATACAAGCATCCCCCAATGCACAGGTAAAGCTGCTAGGAGGTTTAAATTTTGATTTTTTCTTTGAACCCACCATTTTTTCAGCTGAAAAAGCTCGGTGCCGGCATAGTAGTGGTATGAATAAAATGCCGGAAGTCTCCATACCGGCATGGTATTCATAGTACGGCCATGCCGGCAGCCTGGTATCCCCCATTTTGAATATGATTCCGGCATAGTATTCAACCAAAAAACTATGTTGGTACAAAAGTTACTTTTTACCTACCAAGGAATATCCTACGGAATATGCTACCGACATGGTTTTATTCTAAGGTTACCATGCCGGCACTGCATGAAAAACTTACAGGAAGCAGTGCCTTCCAAACCTAAATACCGGCATGGAAAATTAATTAACAACCACGCCGGAATTGTATACCGGCGTTGAACCATATACAACGAGCATGCCGGCACTAAAACCGGCATTGTTCAATTATAACATTACCATGTCGGTACCTTCCAAAAAAAAACATACAGGAAGGAGTGTTTTCCAAAGCTAAATACCGGCATGGTATATTAATCATGGGTTACGCCGGAAATAGGTACCCGCTTGAAACCATAGATTACGAGAATGCCGGCACCTATGTTTCCGGCGTTGATTTCAACTGAAATTTGAATGCCGGAAAAGGTTTCCGATTTCGTTTTCAATTTCGGTGTAGTTCGACCATGCCGAAACATTGGCGAGCATGTCGGAACTCGTTTCCAGCATAGAGTTTTAATTTATTTTGGAACTAATTTATTTTCTTTTAATTCGATCCTTAGGTGGTGACATATATTGATCCAACAAATGCAAAGCCGCTTGGTCGGGATACGTCGGAATACTATAAAATGCCTCCGGTGTGTTACCAAAGAATACTTTTCACCTAGTATCTTGAACTTTACTAATGGATTGCTTGTAATGAACCTTATAATCTCCCATTGTTGTCCTTATGTAGGGAATAAAAGATCCAAAGGAAGCAATCGCTTGGGCCAAAGAGACAGCTCTTAAGAACACGTGTGTGTTGGTGAGGAATACCCAAGGTTCAAAGAGCCGTTTTGAGATGGTTTGCGAGAGAAGTAGGAAATACAAGAAGAAGAATAGCCACAAGAGAAAGGATTATGTATATCCAAAGAAGACTAATAGGGTATACAAGACTCGTACGAGGAAGGATAACTGCCCCTTTAAACTTGTATTCCATCTAAATGACAAGAACAATGAATGGGATTGTGCTGTTTGGTTCGGACATCATAACCACCGGGATCCGAAAGATTTTGTTGGTCACTCCCTAGTTGCGAAGCTAAAACCCAATGAAATAGAGGATGTAAAGAGATTGACTAAAGCACTTATCAAACCGAGACAAATTCTCAGAGGCTTCAAGGAAAAGGATGAGACGAACGTGTCTTCTCTAAGTACAATTTTTAGCGCACAAGCAAGTATTAGAAGGGTGGAATGGGAAGGGAGGACAGTTATGCAAGAATTTGAGAAGATAGTTTGGGATCACAACTACACGCGTATCATTAAAAGAGGGCCGGACAATAAGCCCCTTCAAATATTTATTTCGCATCCTTTGCTTTCATAATTGGCTAATACATGTTGTGGTGTTCTTTTGATGGATTGCACCTACAAGACAAACAAATACAATATGCCATTGTTCAACATCGTGGGGCAAACATCAGACAAGGTATAATTCACATTGGTTTCGTGTTTAATGGAAAACGAGAGGGACTATAATTATCATTGGGCATTATGACAACTGAAATTATTCTTCCGGGAAAATCAACTTCCGAGGGTCATCATAACTGATCAAGATGACGCATAAATGAAAGCAATATCCGACGTCTTCCCGGACGCACAAAATTTCCTATGTACATATCATATACGTCAAAATATCATAAAAACTTGCCATGCATTGTTTGAACCCACTAAGGCAGATATTAAGAAGAGAATGATTTTTCAACTAGTGGAAGATAATCGCAAGAACAAACTATCACCCGAAGAAGATGAAGATGAGAGAGGCAAGATAAAAGAGCGAGTGGACAAAGAACATGCGGAAAATCATAAAAAGTGGTTGGAATTTTTAAGAGATTGGGAGAAAGTTTATTGGTCTCTTACCGAGGATATGTATGAAAAGAGATTGGACAAGTTTATTACCGATTGGAACGAAGTTTATCCGACTGCCGTCTGGTATTGTCGGACTCAATAGTTGGATAAGTTCAAGGAAAAATTTGTGGGTGCATGGACAAACTGGTATAGACACTACAAGAATGAATCAACTAGTGTAGCGGAGTCCGCTCATAGGAGCTTTTGAGATCTCATCCGGTCCGTCCAAGGAAACATGGTTACGGTCACCGAGGCAATGGAGCAATACTTTAAGAGTGATATCGATAGGATCAAGCAGGCTTTTGAGAAAAGCTCAATGGAAAGGATGACTCCATTTCTTCGATATGGTAAGTTGCTCCAAGGAATATAATTCAACGTCTCTCATTGGGCAATAAAACATATGATGAGAGAAATGGAAAAGGAGATAAACTACGGAAAACCGGGTGATGTGTGTATTTGTCCCGACATGCCTTCATTGGGGCTTCCATGTCGTCATATGCTTGTGAAGTATGAAGAAGTGATACCTATTGAGGTTATTGATCCGTTTTGGAAGCAATTATCTTCCCCCGCCTACGGAAGATCCCGGATAATCACCATGGGATACGAACGAAGCAAAGGAATTCTTCAAAGCTTACTCACGTGGAAACTCGGTTAGCCGGCAAGTCTTGTTGAGATAACTAAGGCTAATTACACGGCCATGGATAGCACAAAGTGAAGAGCCAACAAAGGGAGATCCTCCCGGTAGACCACAAACTAAAATGGCAAGGAGAAAACAAAGGAAAGAATTGAAAGAAATGACTCAACGTGAAGAACTCGCGCCAAGTAAGAAACGAGATCTAACCGCATGTGAGATTTTGGAAGCAAGATTCGCGGAAGCGCCGGTTCCAAACAAAAGGGGTAGGCCGAGGAAGGAACCGTTATCAAGTCAACAACAAACGACGGATTCCGTATCCACACCAAAAGCAGCTGGATCAGAGGTTCCAAAGAAAAGGGGTAGGCCGCCAAAGGTACCAACATCAAGCTACCAATAACAAAAAGGTGAGCATTCCGAAGCCACGCCCATAGTCGATGTAGCGGAGGTTCCAAAGAAAAGGGTAGGTCGCCAACCAACATTTAGCTACCAAGAACAACAAGGTGAGTATTCCGAAGCCACATCCATAGTCGATCTAGCGGAGGTTCCAAAGAAAAGGGGTAGGCCGCGAAAGTTACCAACATCAAGTGACAAAGAACAACAAGGTGATGAGGCGGCGGTGCCAAACAAAAAGGGAAGGCCGAATAAGGAACCTTCATCAAGTCAAGAACATGAAGGTGAAAACTCTGAAGCCCCACCTAAAATAAGTGATAGCAAAGGTAAGCGACCCATATCTAGTCAACAACAACACCATGGTGACAACTCCGTAGGCACGACCAAAGTTGATGTAGTTTCGGTTCCAAAGCGAATGGGTAGGCCAAGGAAGTACGGACTCCCATCGCATACTGAATACATTGGAAGTGTATAGATTGCAGAGGATGTATTGGATATAATTAAGCTAAAAGTTGGTAATATGCATATGCTTAAGGATTCCAAAACAGGTAAGACTTATAGACATTACCATACCAAAATAGAGTCTTATGTACAACAACTTCCTGAGGTTATTCGCGAGTATATTGTATATACGGAAGATGTTGATGGAGATGGAAATTGTGGCTATCATGTCGTGACCGAACAATTAGGAATTTTTGAGACGGCGGTTAGTAGAGGGATGACACCATGCCGATATGCTAGAATGAGGATGGCCGAACAACTTGTGAAAAAGAGGAGCTTTTATGAGCAATTGGTTGGTGAAGGCGAGGGGTTTGATAATATGTATGCTCAAGTGCTAGGGCCCGAGCAGGAGATGAAGTTTCTTCCTTCTCAATATTGGATGAGAATGCCGCTTTGTGGGCATCTAGTGGCGGATACATTTAGATGTGTTGTTCATTATTTTACCCCCACCGTAGAAGTAATATTTACACCAAAGTGGCAAAAATGCGAAGCATCCCTTAAGAAGAGAAGAGTTGTTTTGGCGTTCGTGAACGATAATCATTTCATTATTCTAAAACTCAAAGAAAAATGTCCATTGCCACCTGTTTGTGGGATGATTAAAAACAAGGATCTAGATCCCAATATCTGGAAGGGTTGGATGGCATTGTATGAGGAGAATCACCAATTTTGGGATGCGTTGGCCTTATCAAAGAAACCTCTCCAAGAGGAGAAGATGCAACTTCATACGTGTGGAAGCGATGATGAGTAATTTGGATATATGTGGTTCACTAATAAGCAATATTTTGTTTTTTTTGGAAGTGTAAAGTGTAAACATTAAATCATATTTTGATGCCAATGCCGGCATGATTATGTTTCATTATTACAATGCCGGAACATTGGTGTCGGCATTGTTAGAGCATAGCTTGGTTGAACCCACCAAGCGTTGGTATGTCAAGTTTGGTTGTCATATTTTAGTGAGCCAAAACTCATTTTAAGAGTCGCTTGATTATGTACTAGAGTCAACTTCGTATAGGTTAGCTTGAAAGTATTAGGATATGAGACGTTACAAGTATTGCGAAGACTTGAAGACTTGAAAAAGTAAGGAGCTACAACGACAACATCATCCTTCCACTTGAGGTTAATGATATTTGACTTGAACTGTTTCATTCCCTAACGTATCTTTCAAGTCGTGCATATTGAAAACAAAACTGCGAAGCATGAATGATACTCTAGGTAGACATAGTATTAAGGATTACAATATGAGGTTTATTGCTCAACCATTAAACTTTGTAGATAAGACATCGACATAATCATTTGAATGCTATTGTGATTATGTATGGGTATAAGGTGAAGATTTCATCCTAGGAAACAATGTTTTACATTTGTTTTAAGGATGTAAATTCATGAACTTGTTTTGTGAATCGAAAGAGAAATCGCCAGGCATTATTGGTATTGTTATTCATTGCATATCTTTTGAACTACCAATATGTGTGATTAGTATAACCGCTCATGACTTGTTTATGTTCTTGGTAAAGCTATTCACAAAGGCCTGACTTTTGTATTGGTATGACTTTTATTAGTGAAACCGATCTTAAGTAATCACCTGAGATGGTATGATCGATTTTGTGTTATTGGTATGACCGACTCTGGGTAAAGGGGAACCGATCCTAGTAAGAGGTGCAACCTATCACAAAGGGGAATCAATCCTTGTATGAGGTGCATCAAGTTTTTAGAAGAAAGGGGAACCGATCCTATGGACATGTGCAACACGTTTTTAGGAAAAGGGGAACCGATCCTATGGACATGTGCATCAAGTACAAGTTAGATACCATATATATTTGGGGAACCGATCCTAGTACCTAGTCAACCGAATTTTTGGAAAGTGATCGATGTCGTAGGCGTCAAAAATAAATTACACTTTCTTACTACTCAAAATATAAATATAGCAAGGGCAAGAAAGGATCGTTCCCACAGAGAGGTCTAGGTTGTCAAATTGTTTCGGTTCCCTATAAATAATACCTGTAGTTTTGTGATTTTTATATAATAAACTAAATAAAAGCAAATAAAGAAAAGTAAACAAATCAAATCAAGGATAAGAAAGTATTGGTCATGGATTTCGTCTTCAATCACAAACATGTTTTCTACACAATAACTAGAATTGATATTTTAATCTCAACTTTTATCAAAGGCCCTAGAATATCTTGATCGCAAGAATATCCCGCTAATCTCCCCTTGTCATCAACAAACACATTAAAAGATGCGAATATGAATTCTATCTAAAGGAACAACCTAACGTGTAAAAGCACTAATCAAGTTTAATTCCCTAGATGCATTAGGTTCTATGAAATCAGGCCAATCAAAGCAATCGAACGTGTAAAAGCACTAATCCAATTTAACAAATGTTATGGTTCACATATGATCATAAGAATATATCACTACAAACTATAATCACATTTATGCTACTTGCAATCCGGAATTATCACTTTTGCGTATAATAACCCTAATCTAGCAATAAAGATGAAAGCAAACTCAATCGATTCGCGACTCGACTAAACAAGCATTCAAATCATGTAACAATATTAATGGTGAATCATAAACGATAATATGAGAGAAAACTAATTTATTGCACAAAAATTCATGTTTGGAAATCCAACTAATTCATAACCAAAAGAAAACTCTAGCTCATATTCATGGAGTTCATAACAAGAAGAAAGAGAAAAGACTTCATGGTTCTAAACCCTAGAAAACAAAGTAGAGGCAAAAGATATAGATAAAGATCTAAGATAATAATAAAGATCTCTCTTTTATATGTTTCTCAATTTCCATAAAGGATACTCCTTCCAATATTAGGTCTTCTCAAAACCCATCTCCAAGTGGTCCACCAAGCCCATGTGTGAGAAAAAACCCATGTAAAATTATGTCCAAAATTCGTCGCCGGAAAACTGGGATTATGGCCGGAAATTGGCCGGAAAAGTCGCAGGAAAGTATATCAGGTGACCGGCAAAGTCCGCCCGGTCACCGGTCAACGGGTCAAATCGGTCAGGTGAGTCAAGTGAGTCGACTCGGTCAAAGTAACGAGTCAGAACCGAGTTAGCTGAGTCAGAGAGTCAGCCGAGTCAGGTCTGAGTCGGATCAGCTAACTCATCTGAATGGCTAAGTTGGTATTGGCCAAGGCCATTTGCACAGGCCATATCCTCAGCTGCACTATCATTGTGCTTCAAGTCTCTGCATTTCAGCCTCTCTTTCTGTAGCTTCTGCAACAAAACATAATTGCTTCACTGTTCCAGCTCAAATAGCACCACCTTCTTGCACTTACTGCACCTTTACCATCCTGCCATTCTTCACTCACTGCAATCCACCAGCACCAGCCACCAAGCTCTTCACTTCTCACTGTACTGCAACTCAGAGACAGCATCCATCATTCACAGACTGCAATTCAGTGCCTTGTAACTCTCGGCTCAATTCAAACACCACTGTCAATCCCTGCAGCAACAGCACATTTCCAAACTTGAACTGCACAAACTCAGTAGCTCCCTCCTTGAGTTCACTGTCACCAGATTCACAAATGCATTTGATCCCCTTTGCTATCGCATCATTCTGCGGCAAATCCCGTCTTCAGTCCACTTCATTCCGTTGCACCCAGCTAGCAGCAACATTTCCCTACATTCCTTGCCAGTTCCTGCAATCACTGCAATTCATCTCAGCGAGCAACCACAAATTCATCAGCAGCACTAGCCTTAACCACTTTGCAGCTTCACCTGTTCTTCTCAAAGTCAGCTCTGCAACTCTGCAGTCAATTCTCCATTGATTATCCCCTGCAATTTCCTGCGACAATCACCACCATCTCAGGCCAAGTTCACAGCAGCCATCTCATACTTTGCAGCTCTCCTCATTCTCGTCTTCAATCGACGGCAGCAAACGAAACCCTGAAGTCTTCATCATTCATATACATAGCTGCCAATATCACCACAGTCCACCAATATGGCAGCAACACTTCAATAGCATCATCTTTATCTATCGGCATTGGCAGCAATTCGACTCAGTTTCCAGATCCATTGACAGCATCGAATCCATAGCTACCACGAATAGCAGCACTGCCAATAATCGAGAATCTCTCCCAGCTCATAACCAGTCACAATTCCAACAACACCATAATCTCTCATTTCACCATCTGAGCTTCATTGTCACCAACACAAGACTTACAGCATCTTCTCGATTCAAAACCCTGAGCTTATTATCACCACCAATAAATCATTACCTGCAACTGCAACTCCACCAGAACAAACTTTGCACAGTCTAGGAAACACGCCATTCTCAGCTACCACATCACTGCCATCACCCAACACCATTTAAGCCATCTCATCTGCATCACAATCCCAGGCCAGCACCAGCAACATCCCCTCCTTGCCAGCACTATAACCATCATAAGCCTTCACTTCTCTATCTCACAGACCAATCAACCACCATACTGCATTTCAGCTGCAACTTGAATCATAGACAAACCCATTTGCTATCTTCCCAACAGAAACCACCAGAACCCATTTCCAAAATCATCCCAATCAAAGCTGCCACCGTCTTCTACTTCCTTGAATCAGTTAACCCTGAATTCTTGACCTCGACCACAAACCCATGACAGTGAACAGATTCACATCGAACCCAGCTTCAATCCATGTCTCAATTTCAACATTTCAAATCCTAATTACTCTTGTTCTTCAACATAACACAAGCTACAGATTCAACAAATGAACTCCACCAGCTGTAATTCAGCACTCATTCATCTCTGTATCAGCTTCAATTTCAGACCTAGAACACATCCATCGATTAAACAACATCATCAGATTTATTTCCTCCTCCTTCCCTGGACTGAAATTGCCATCGAAACCATTTCACCTTCTTATTCTTCAATTGCAGATGCAAATCGAAATCTAAACATTACCCATTTATTATCACAGCCACCAAACCCACCTGCTCCATATCACAACATCGTTCTTCACCTTATTCATCTATTGAAACCCATTTTCTCACTCCAATCGAATCACAACAAAAACCACCTCTATCTCAGATTCAATCTCTGATCTCTTGTTCTTCTTTGTCTCATCAATTTCATCTTTACTTTAAGCTGCACCTCCATCGCTCTTCAAATTCAATTTTCCTTTCTCAGTTTCATGGCTGCTGTTCATCCTCAATTTCGCTTCTCGATTTCAGGTGGAGTAAAGGCCGACAAATTTATGAGGAAAATATATTTGTCTGATATTTTTAGGTTTTGTGTAGGAGATGAAACTAGTTAACCCCACTCAAGCGAAGTAGCTAGGGGGTACTCAGATGACTATAAGCACCCACTCTTTAGATAATGGCTACCAATAATATCTTCCCTTTTTTCTTCTCTAAACTAAGCTGTATTGGTTGTCCCTCATTGGTGGCTCGGCTCCCAATAGCACGTGAAATGACAATTACGCCTTTTTGACTCAATTTGAATGTTTTCCGCTTCTTTTCCTCCGTGCGACTCCAGAGTACCTAATAACTCAAAAACACGAGTAAAGTACATAATTCACCAGAAAAATAGCAAAGAAAGCGTAACTACTAGATAGTAAATTAGGTGTTTTAGACACCTATCAGAAAGCTAGTGTGACTATGCACAATAATCACATGGAGGTAGAACCGAAACTTGTTTTGGTAGAACCGTGAAACCCATGGTTTGTGATTGAGTGTTCTTGATCAATCACATAGTTCTTGAAAGTCAGATGAACCAATTATAAACTTGTTTGGAAGTGTGGCAAATCGGTTTCAAGATTGTAAGTATGAAAGAGGACTTACAAAGTAAGGATGTTGACATACTTTGAACATGTGCAGTAACGCTAATCTTTAATTGTTCAAAGTTATTCCTTAATAGCTAAAGGAAGAAAATCCCGGATCGAATAAAATAAATTGAGAATCTTTTATTTAATGTTTTTAATTTTATTTTCGGGAAACGAAAATTAGTAATGTGCATTTGCTAATTGGAGATTTTCCAAGAGATTTTCGGTCAATAGTTGGACAAAGCATTTCCGGAAATTATGGAAACCGAATTTGGAATCTATTGCATATCTTGAGAATATTTTTGGTTTTGGAAATTCCATGGTGTCCAAACTTCATTGGTCTAAAAATATGAAAGTTTGCATTTCGAGCAAACTAATCATCGTACAACAAAAACTATCTCGGTTTGTCTTGCATCGGGTGAAGCCGCCTATTCGGAGAGGAGAGTAACCTAATTAGGCGAAATATATTACGGCCGCTCAGTTTAAAGTCTTCTTTGGGATTGAGAAGCTCTATTAGTATCGTTGGTGGGAAACTAGATAATTGCGGTTTATCTTTTGTTTTCGATTGATTTGATTGACTAACGGTGGTTGAATTTTGATTACACCTAGTTTGTTTATGCTTGAGAATATTCTGATATAAGATTCACTCAAACTAGATCTAAGTTTCGACGGGGATCTTTAGACTGTTTGTAGATCTAAAGACGTCTTGTGATAATCCATTGTTAACAGATTCCGTTCTGTGCGTGATTGATCACAAGAGATTCAAGTTGATTGTGTGCAGGTGTTTATTGAAGATCTAAGAAGATTTGAAGACAAAGAAGACTTTGAAGATTTCTGATTTGGGTTCATAATCTTTGGTGTGCACAATACTTGTTTCGGTATAAGAGGATCCAACTATAATCGGTTTATCCTTGTGGTAGATTAGATTGATTAGTTGTGTAGATCGGCATCAATATAATTCTTTGTGATTAAATGTATTGATTGCAAAATCTTAAAAATTACTTTGGTAGTGGATAATAAGATAGATCTAAGAACCTGACAAAGGAGTTTATTGAGATAAACAAAAGAGACTTTGTCGAACTCACATCACTTGGTTGAAAAGAGTTGATACCAAACAGATTTGTTGTTCCTTCACTGTTTGGAATACGAACCAAAGGAATTGTTCCAAGTACATGACTTATTCATAAGTTGGAGGCGTGGGAATACAGACGAAACTAGGTGAACTATAGGTTTAGTTGCTTGGTCTCAACTATACGAAGTTGGTTTGATTTTGTATAACAGCTTAATCCTGAGAGTATTCAATCCTGGACAAGGTCCCGGGGTTTTTCTGCATTTGTGGTTTCCTCGTTAACAAAATCTTGTTGTGTCATTTACTTTTATTTTCCGCAATTATAATTGTTGTTATTATAATTTAAAGTAAATTACACAAACGTTAATTCCTATTTACTTGATAAGTAATCCTATTGTGTTTGGTTAAGTCCGAACCTTTTACCAAGTAAACATACTTCGTTGTTGTATTGTATCGATCTCGTATCCATAGGCGATCACATGAAGTGTGAACTGATCTGTTCTATTGTCTCGACTCAGTCCATAGACAATCACTTTCGGAGAAAGGACTTATAGGTGGAAAAGTTTTAGTTTTAGGTATATTTGGGTACCCTCGTTTTTTTAATTGGTATCAGAGCAGGCAAACACGAAGAGATCTAACAATCTGTGTTTGGTGCGATCCAACCTATAATGCCTGATTCAGTTAACGTGATGGCAAGATTAGATGACTCAAAGATGTTTGAATCAAAAACAAACACTGAAATTGTTGAGTCACTCCGATCCAAAGAATTTTGGACATTTGACGAATGTCGCTTATATCTTAATCTCACAGAAGATGCTTCTAGCAAAATCAACAGAAAATTATCTGAATTTGCAGAAATGGAAAAGCAACTTTCTGACTTAAAAAATGAGATTAAGATATATGAAAAAAAGGAAGATGAGTCTCTCTATAAAACACTCAAGATCCTTGAAGACTCTAGTAGAGTTCAAAATGAGGTTGATGAGTTTCTCAAAGAACTGGACAACTCAAAGAAAACTAATAATTCTAAAGGAAATCATCCCATTCATGAGTACTTAATGAATTATACCTCAGAAGAATCTGATATTCTTCAAGATGACCTTCTATATAATTCTTCAGAAGAATTCTCTCTTGAAGATTATAATGACTCAGATATAGTTTGTGAGCCTACTAAAACTGGTCTTAACTTGTCTAGTGAAATTTTATTGACCGATAACATGTCAAAGCCTAGTTTGACCAAATTGTAAAAACTTGGACAACTTGTGATTGATCAAATGACCGGTCTTTGACTATCCCTTATCAAGTTTCGGTACGTAGTGTTTGTTCCTATTTGGATCCGGATCCAGATCCAAATACAAAATAGAGTTGGTGATAAAAACAAAGAAAGATGGGACCATCTCTTTCTCTATCATCTTCGGTTTCAAAGAAACCTGTACAACATACAAGGGTTCAAAAATTTCTCACTTGTGATTTTTGCATGTTCGATTTTAAGTGGAAATCTTTGCTTCAATGAATCCTAAGTTGCAACAAGAACAAAGGGTTTGTCTCAAATCGCTCCAATTCAACTCAAGCAAGGAGAATCAACACTCAACAGGGCATATCGATTGTAAGTGGGTTTTTACTTTCCTTGTTGATTCTATGGCTAATGGGGTAGACGAAATTTCAATGTTGGAGAAAGCTCGAAAATGAATAATATGCTCTACACAACTAGGAATATCAATTATGAAAACATGCCTAGTCTCACCTATGATGTTAGTTCTCAAAATTATTTTGTGAATGATGAATGTATTATGAAATTTGGTTCAATTAAAGAACCCATCTTGGAAATGATGTTTGTCAAAGTTTTGGATACGAAATATATGAACTTTATGAAGCATCGTGAATGGGGTATCATTCATGAAAGCTCCTTCAAGGCTACTCCGGACCTTGTGAAGCTGTTTTATGCCAATATGCATGAAATGAACTTTGAAGGATGTACTTTTCGTACTATGATTGGTACAATGTCGTTTGAAGTTAAAAAAACAAGTAATTTCGGAATTGATTCTCCATCCCTACATGAATACTTTCTTGCCATGTTCGGATGAAAGGTTCAGAGTTGACAACAATACCATCTCGTTATTAATTGGTGGAGCATGGTCAGGTAACTCTTTACTTATTCATAATGTTGAATTTCATCTCAAAGTCTTTGGAAAACTTGCTTGTGCAAACATGTGTCCTAGCAATATGCATAAGACAAAATGGACTAGAGATGTTGTTGAACTTGTATACCATCTTGTCAGAGGAGTCAAATTTTTTGATTTTTGTGGCTTAATGATCAGACAAATGATCACAATACGAAGAGGTAAAAGAAGAACTCCTGGTTTTGCTTGTTTGATTACAAGAATATGCAGCTCTTTTGGAATTGTCTGGCCAAATGCAAGGGAAAAGATTCCAAAGAAATTAGGATAAGGAATTCTCAACAAAATGAGAGGACAAGTCTTCAATGCTCCTCCTCCTATAAGAGTTGAAGGGGATCCACAAACTCTTAAGAGAAGACTACAAAGGAAGAATGATTGCATTGTAGAGCTAATTGATCATTCTACAAACATCCATCCAGATCTTACTGAAGCCTTGAGTGGCATCTCAGACAAGTATCAAGATACTTCTTCGGAAGAGGATACTGACCTGGACATCTCAGATTAGGTTTTACAACTATTATTGTATAATATTATGTATATTACTGTGAGTTTGTCTGGTAAACAATCTTTTAAATGTTGTATGCCTAGTAAGAACCTTTGTGTAATAAGTAAGATGCTTTAAGGTTTTAATGTAGTTTATGTACCTCTTTTGGTTTAAATTATCACTGAAAAATTACTGCTATATATGTTTATGGGATATTTGGTTTCGGTTTTATTACCTTGATATTCGATCTCATAATGTGTGAACCCTTATGGTTTGGGTGACTTTTTGATTTAGCAGGATTAAGTTCTAGCCCATGTTGGTAGGCTTTATCAAAGGATCATGAGGGAGTCTGATAGAAACAATATGTGAAAAATTCAACTTTGGTTTTGGTTTAGGATAAAAGCATATGTGTTTCGGGGTTTTCAACTTTTACTTGCAATAGTTAAAAACCGGTTTTTAACCTTTCTCTGGTAAAGGTTGGTTGTTGTTATTCTTTTGTTTTGCATAAGGATGACAACATAATGATATTTCGATATCAATTCTCCCTGAAAGAAGATGCAAACATATTGGAGAAGAGGATGCAAAATTTGAGGTAACGAGTTTGTTAGTTAATCGTTTTCCTATTTAAGAAAAGCCTGATTTTATTTCATATATTTATTGCTTTTGCTTAACAAAATTTCGGTACAATTGATGCTTTATTCCATTATGTGTGTATGTATGTGTGTGTGATTCAATTGGTTCCGGTTAAGAAAAACTATTGTTATCTTGCTTTATTGTGTGGTATCAATCGTTTAGGCTTACAAAATTTCGGTGCAATTGCGGTGCTTTAATGTCTATGTTGTTTCAATTGCTTCCGGTTGAGGTGAATAATTATGCAAGTTGATTTATTTGGTTTTATGAATTGTTTATGGCTTAACGAAAGAAAAGGTTTACCGGATGAATTGTTTAGTCCAATTCGATTCCGGATAAGAGAAACTAAGTTAATTCTGATCTTAGTTAGACTTATCAAAGTGGAGGTTTCGGTTATTTAAGTCTAATCGAATGCCTTAACAAGAAATGCTAGTTAACTAACCTAGTACTTGTCTTGTTTAAAAGTTAAAGGTCTAAGTTATATAGATAATTAGAACCTGATGAGAAAAATAGAGTTATCTTTATTTTGGTCTTATCAAACAAGCGATTGTATTTGTACAATCGGTTTAGCAAAGGAACTAAGGTGCTTAGTTGATTTTTGGTTTGCTAAACTATTAGGGAAAATTGCTTCGGGCAATTGTTTCCTTGGTAACATATCAAAACAAAATTACTTTGTAGTTTCGGTTTTGATATTGGTTATCAAAAATGGTGTGTGGAACCCTCATGCTTAACTCTATAGGTTGCAAGTCTATTTTGAGATTTGTAAGATCCTTTCGGTTTGTCCTTTATTTTTCGTTTCTTTGTCATTTTGTGACAAAAAGGGGGAGAAATATATGGAGTAAACAAGTGATACTGGTATTGATTTATATTGATTTGTATCACTAAGGGAAAGGACATTGGTGCTTAAACGTTTATCTAACGAAAGAGTAAAAGCATAGACTAAGGGAGAGTAACATATCATTGATACTTGTAGTTATATGGACTACAAAGGAAAAAACAAAGACGTGTGGATTGATAAGATCTACTTATCTTACCTTTAGGTGGAGTATTAGCTTTGTTATTATAATGTCAACAGTGGCATTTATGGATTGAATGTATACAAGTTATTGTGTTGTTGAATTCGGGAATCAAGCGTATGTGTAATGAATTCTTGTAATTAGTTTATCCATATGATGTAAGAGTTTTATCACTAACATTGACAAAGGGGGAGATTGTTAGAGCATAGCTCGGTTGAACCCACCAAGCGTTGGTATGTCAAGTTTGGTTGTCATATTTTAGTGAGACAAAACTCATTTTAAGAATCGCTTGATTATGTACCGGAGTCAACTTGGTATAGGTTAGCTTGAAAGTATTAGGATATGTGACATTACAAGTATTGCGAAGACTTGAAGAAGTGAAGAAGTAAGGAGCTACAACGACAACATCATCCTTCCACTTGAGGTTAGTGATATTTGACTTGAATTGTTTCATTCACTAACGTATCTTTCAAGTCGTGCATATTGAAAAAAAAACTGCGAAGCATGAATGATACTCTAGGTAGACATAGTATTAAGGAATACAATACGAGGTTTATTGCTTAACCATTAAACTTTGTAGATAAGACATCGACATAATCGTTTGAATGCTATTGTGATTATGTATGGGTATAAGGTGAAAATTTCATCCTAGGAAACAATGTTTTACATTTGTTTTAAGGAAGTAAATTCATGAACTTGTTTTGTGGATCGAAAGATAAATCGCCAGGCATTATTGGTATTATTATTCATTGCATATCTTTTGAACTACCAATATGTGTGATTAGTATAACCGCTCATGACTTGTTTATGTTCTTGGTAAAACTATTCACAAAGGCGTGACTTTTGTATTGGTATGACTTTTATTAATGAAACCGATCTTAAGTAATCACCTGAGATGGTATGATCGATTTTGTGTTATTGGTATGACCGACTCTGGGTAAGGGGAACCGATCTTAGTAAGAGGTGCAACCTATCTCAAAGGGGAATCGATCCTTGTATGAGGTGCATCAAGTTTTTAGAAGAAAGGGGAACCGATCCTATGGACATGTGCAACACGTTTTTAGGCAAAGGGGAACCGATCCTATGGACATGTGCAACAAGTACAAGTTAGATACCATATATATGTGGGGAACCGATCCTAGTACCTAGTCAACCGAATTTTTGGAAAGCTAGTGTGACTATGCACAATACTCACATGGAGGTAGAACCGAAACTTGTTTTGGTAGAACCGTGATAGGGTGTAGAATACATCCTATTTACTATCTATAGTTTATGCTTTCTTTGCTATTTTTCTTGTGAATTATGTATTTTACGTTTGTTTTGAGTTTTGTAGCTACTTTGGATTCGCACGGAGGAAAAGAAGAAGAAATCACCCAATTTGAGCCAAAAGGGCAAAAAGGTCATTTTACAGGCGATTGATATATGGAGCTCAGTTAATGTTAAGGGGTAGCCAGTTTTGTTGTAAAAGAGGAAATGTAAAGGCACCAATGAGTTACTCAGGGCACCCAGTCTGGGGGTGGATCTTATTCCTGGGGTGTACCCATCCAGTCTTAACTCTTAACCCTACTAATCGAGAGATATGTTTTCTCTCGTTTTCTTCTTTCACCTGAAATTGAGAGTTGAAGCAGCAGCTGCTGCTGTTACTTCTGAGATATTGAGAGAGAATCGATGGCCATGAACTGAAGAAGAAGCGGCTGTCAGAAATCGAGAGAAATTGAGAGAGGCGCAACCCTGAAGAAATCGATGTGTTGATTTGTTGAATCGAGATGCGAAGAAATTGAAGAACAAAAAGTGAGAAGAGGAATGAGGGTGTTGGAGATGAAGTTGGTTTTGTTGAATCGGAGAAATGGGTGCATTAAGGGTTTGATGATTGCATCTATGAATCGATTGAGAATTTGATTGAGCTCGGTATGATGAAAAAACTACGAGATGGGTTTTGGCACGGATGCGAGATGATGGTGGCGATTTCAAACAACGAGATGAAAGAGTATTATTAGAGTTGCTCTTGTTAATCGAGAGAGAAAGAGAACGAGTTGATGCTGTTGAATACAGAGATAGAAGAAAGGGAAGAGATCGAGACAGGGAAGAAGGTGGTGTTGTTATGTTATGAGTTGGTGGTTCAGGTGGTATGGGAATTACTGTGATGGAGAATTTGAAGATGAAATTAGAGATGGTTTCGGCGGAAATAGAGAGAATGTGATGGGTTTCTTTGGAATCAATAAGAAAATTGAGTATAAAAGCTCAATGGGTTTTGAATCGAAACAGATTGAGCTTTGTGATGTCGAGAAAGAGGAGATGAAATTTGAGGGTTGGAATGATGAAAATGGGTCGGGTCTAGTTTATTGTTGTTGATTGCTATGCGAGCAATGGAGCAATTTGGATTTGGGTAGTTGCTCTGTGCTTGAGATCTTGTCTTCTTGCAAGACAACAAATGAAGCGGCTCAGCCGACTATGGGAAGACCCATTTCTTCTTTGATATGAGAGAATGGCGAGGTGGTTGGTGATGATTAGAAGGGTGTGTGAGATTGGACTTACGTGGCGGTTGTCTCAAGAAGGCTGTGTTGCTAGTAATGCTTTCTTTGGTGGTTGCTAGTATTGGGGATATGGAGGTTATAGCGAGGGATGGCTAGGTTGGTGGTTTGGGTTTCAAGTTGCAGTTCTTGAGTGAGCGAGGCAGTGATGAAAGAAGCGTCTTTGTGGGATTCAAGAAGCTGGAGTAGTTCGGTGAGGCTTGGTGGATATAGTGGTGCAATTGGAGCTTCTTTGGTGGCTCGGGGCAAGAAAAGATGGTCTTTGGTGCTTAAGTTACGTAGCGAGAATGGGGTCAGAATGGAGTTGAAGCTTAATCTGGTTGCTGTGTTGAGCCAGGGAATTGGTAGTGAAATTGCAGAAGAAGAATGTATAAATGGCAGGTGGTGTGTAGAGTTGGCATTTGTTCATGGCTGAGGCATGAAGCACAATCCTTGTGCAACACACAGCTCTGGCCAGAGCAATGGCTTATGCCATGGCAACTTAGCCGAGTCAGCCCAGTTAGCTGGACTCAGATGCTGACTCGGTTCTGACTCATGACCTAGACCTTGACCTGTTGACTAACAGTTGACTAGTTTGACCGTTAGTCCTAACGGAGGACTGACGGAATATTCCGTCGAATATTCTCTTGACGGAGAAATTTTCAGGTGGCCGGCGGCGACTTATTAAATGGGATTAAGCCATAATCCCGGTTTTCCGCGAGCCAAAAATTCAAGAATTTTCTATGGACTTCTCTCATGGGTGTGAAGACTTGGACTAGGAATTGGATGGAGGTGGACTCAAATTTGGAAAGAGAAGGTGGAGAGAGTTGAGAAAAGCTTGGATTTGGAAATTGAATTACAAAAGGAAAAGGATTCTACTCCTTAGAAGATTTGGAGAATATTGAAGCCTATAAATAGAGAAGTTTCCTACAACTTTTACACACATCTCTACACACACAATACTTTTCTTTTCTTATTCTTTGTGTGAACTCTTTAACATGAGTAGCTAATTTTATTGATTGAGGATGAATTCCTAGTTCTTAATATGATTTGAGTTTTTGTTTTTAATTCTATCTTGAAGTTTTTCACATGATTATCGTTTGTTTTTACTAATAGGAATGATCTTAATGACATTCATGATTGATTGATAGATTGTTTAGAATGCATGCTAAATTGATTTGTTAGTTTAATCTAAAGCTAGTGAAAGTTAGGGGATAAGTAATCGTTTCTTGACTCTTTACATAAGTAGCAAACACGAGACCTTGCGGAGGGATTCCGTGGAGCAATTGTGTGTAGAAACAACGCTAGAAAGTGAACCAAGCGACCCGAGTTTAACTACTAGTACTAAACCTAAATTCATAAATCTTAATGCATTCAGGGAATTACATCTTGTAAGCGAACCTCGGGGTGGTTCTTTTGAATAGAATCGATAACTAAGCGGACTGTTACTCGGTGAAATTAGGGATTTTGGGGCTAGCTAAGCGGACCTGCTATCCTACGGTTGGTGATAATCTGTGACTAATAACAAGTAGAAAAGAACATAACTTGATTCATTATTTCGTAACGAAGAAGGATTCCTTGATCTTGTCTCTCTTATTGCTTTCAACTTTACCTTTTAATTGTTTTGTTTATTTTCTTTTGCTTTTTACACCACCCTTTCGTGACAATTTTTACAACTAGAATCTCGTGCTCCTCGTGGGATCGACCTTGACTACCCTATATTACTAGTTAATTAGGTAGTAAAGTATTAATTAATTTGTTGTGGTTACGACACGCATCAAATTTTGGCGCCGTTGCGGGAGAGCGTGGATGATTTTAGTTGTTTTTATTTTTCTTTTTGGTTTATTCTTGCTTTGTTGGATTCTATTCCGTATCTAACTTGGTTTTTGAATCTTATTTGGTCAGGTTTTCCCACGGTGGGTGGGGAGCAAGCATATTACAACAATCAATACGGTTTTCAACCTCAACATTATGGCAACTTCCAACCATCCTTAGGATACAATCAAAACCAATCTTTTGGCTATGATCAAATTCCTCTGAGAACCTTATGGATATTCTCATACATATCAACAACCTTATGACGGGTATGTAAGTGGACAATCACAAGGATGGGAGGATAGTTTTGTTTATGATCAGAAATTCTCTAGTTTTGCAGATAAGATGTTGGCCATGATTGGGGATCTTCAACAAAAGTTGCAAGAATCACTACAAGACCAGCAACCTTATGTTTAGGAGGAACCACATCGAGAAATTCAAAGGAATTCGGAGAAAATATACGAACAAATTAACCAACCTTTAGAAACTTTTGATGACGCTAGTGTAGATTACTCAAGCCTTGATCTTAATAATGATCAAGCACCTATTCAAAAGGACGAGCTTGAGGAAGATGCATTTATTGCTTGGAAAAATTTCTTAGGGAAAGATGGGAGTCCGCGGAAGTGTATGAACGTTGCAACAATGAGGAAGTTATTCCAACTCGGATCATAATAACGATCCTTCACCTATTCAAAAGGAGGAGATTGGGTGTGACTTACCTATTGTTATAAAACGGTGTAACACCCGCACAAGAAGATTTTACAATCTATACCGATGAAAATCATTTTAGTGAATGGCCCGATTAGATGATGAGAATGTTGAAGAGATGATGCTAGAGGATGAAACCACATTCATTGATTTTGTGGAAGACCCAATTGAACTTGCCAATGATTATGATGATACCGAGACTATGGTTAAGGTAGAAAACGACGAAGAATGGTTGCAAGGTTTAATAGAGGACCACGATATACATGAGGTAAGTAATTCACTTGAATTTTTTAAGGATGAAGAGGATTCTATAATACAAGAAATTGTGCAAGGTTTGTCTAACCCTTTGCCTATTGATTCTTCTCCTTTACCTCTTATTGGTTTGAATGTATGTGCTTCGAAAGTATTTTTGGATGATTTTGTTTCTAAATATCCACCATTGGAAACACTTGATGCTAACACTATGCAGGTTTGCCAAGAGGAATACATGGAAATTCCCAAATTCTATGTTCTTTATACACTTAGAGTGTGGACGAGAATAAGTGTGGGGGAAATTTCTATCGAACGATAATTTCATTATTATTTTCTTGTGCTAATATTTGTATGGAGTTATTGTTTGCAAAACAGGTATTATGGGTGGATCCTCAAATTTTCAGATTGTTAGTATATGGGGAATGAATCTTACAAGAGCCAAGTCGGGCCGTCGACTTTAAAACAAGCGCTTCATGGGAGGCAACCCATCGGTTTTGTATTTTTTATCTTTTTGCTTTTTGTTATTTCTTTTTCTTGTTTCTTATCATGTTAAAATTTCCCACCTTGACTTTACTAGGAGGATTCAATTACATTGAGGACAATGTAAGGTTTAAGTGTGGGGGAGTGGTTAAGCATTTTTTTTTTTTAAAACAAAAATTACAAAAAAATTTAAAAATTTAAAAAAAAAAAAAAAGTTTTACATAAAAACTCCAACTTTTAAAGATTTTAGAGTCACTAGCATATTTCTAGGTATGTTTACATAGAGATTTTGACCGACATAATTGAACTTGGAAATGTTAGAGAACTACATTCGGATTTCTTGTTTGTTTGAGTGTTAAATAATGGATTTAATCATGCCGGTGATGCGAATTTGGTGCGAGGAGAAAGGCGTTATTAGATTCTTTGATCAATCATTAGTGGAGACTACCCGTATTCATATCATGAGAGGCACCGACCAGAAATTTTCCATCTACTAAAGAGCTTCTTTTGAGTGTGTGTCACCGTACGTTAATTAGGGTAGAATGGTGAGCTACCCAACCTCCCACCAATAAAAGCACTACTCTTTGATCTCTTGAGTGCTAATTTTGTCAATCATGAGGGTGACGTCCATGGATGAAAGCTTCCTTCTTGTAGTTCGATTTGCAGTTAGCACCATTCTCTCTCGCGACAACAACGGATCCATAGAAACACTCTCATCATCAACAAGGAGCGACATCAAAATCTACAAGAAAAGTTGGAAAAGTTTAAGGTTTATAAGCAACGGAATAAGAAAAAGAGCAAATTTCAAATTCAAGTAAAAGCAACATACAAATGAGCGGATTTTTACATATATGTTGAAGACTTACACTACAATGAGGTAATTTTATATTCAAGTATGAAGACTTATTCATGAAAGCGAAGAAAATTAAAAGGTGAGAATTTTTGAAGTTTATGATTTCAAGTTGTGAAGAATCAAGCGGTAAAATACTTCTCCCACGGCCATGGTTTATTTTTGTATTTAATTTCTCTTGTGTGAAAAAAAAAAAAAAAAAAAAAAAAAAAAAAGAAAAAAAAAAAAAAAAAAAAAAAAAAACAAGAGAAATATTTGTTTTGTTAATAAGCCGTGGGAAAGGAAAATATATAAGGAAGTTTCAAGCGACAAGGATTCTAAGGTAAAAAGAGTTACAAATTGTTAAGGATTTATGAAATTCAAGGGTTTATCATCAATAGTTGAAACAGAAGACGAGGACCATGAAGATCAAGATAAGGAGCTAAGACGTTTCTATTGGATGCCGTGAGAGTGGTGTTATCATAATTGGCGATCGGATGTGAAGGTGAGTAAGTAATCTCATCCTCAATATAAATGGTTGATTTCCTTTCTTAGAGATCGTCAGAAAAATGGTTTTTCAAAATATTAAAAGATGTGGGTTTTTCAAAATTTCAGAAGTTATCCTTCCCACCATTCAACGTGTTGCAGGAATTCTCTTTTCATTCCTACCTGCACACATGTGAGAACCATAAAAAAGCTGTCTTTTTGAGTGCAATTATCATAGAATCCTTTTTGGTGAGGCAGAAGTCGAGGCGAAATGCTTATTGATCGTTTCTCAAACACGCGTTCTCTCATTATGGTGTGGTTATTTCTCACTCAACATTTAAGAATGAGAATATGTTCTTTAGTACTTCTAACTTCTTATTACTAGCATGCAGAAACTCTATGTCCTCATAACTTTTTGGATGCTTGTGACGCTTGAACGCTTTGAAGTTGTGAGTTTTTAGTTTGATTTGCTCGAGGACTAGCAAAGTCTAAGTGTGGGGGAATTTGATAGGGTGTAGAATACATCCTATTTACTATCTATAGTTTATGCTTTCTTTGCTATTTTTCTTGTGAATTATGTATTTTACGTTTGTTTTGAGTTTTGTAGCTACTTTGGATTCGCACGGAGGAAAAGAAGAAGAAATCACCCAATTTGAGCCAAAAGGGCAAAAAGGTCATTTTACAGGCGATTGATATATGGAGCTCAGTTAATGTTAAGGGGTAGCCAGTTTTGTTTTAAAAGAGGAAATGTAAAGGCACCAATGAGTTACTCAGGGCACCCAGTCTGGGGGTGGATCTTATTCCTGGGGTGTACCCATCCAGTCTTAACTCTTAACCCTACTAATCGAGAGATATGTTTTTCTCGTTTTCTTCTTTCACCTGAAATTGAGAGTTGAAGCAAAGCAGAGCCTCGTTACTTCGAGATATTGAGAGAGAATCGATGGCCATGAATCGAAGAAGAAGCGGGCATCGAGAAATCGAGAGAAATTGAGAGAGGCGCAACCCCGAAGAAATCGATGTGTTGATTTGTTGAATCGAGATGCGAAGAAATTGAAGAAAAGTGAGAATAGGAATGAGGGTGTTGGAGATGAAGTTGGTTTTGTTGAATCGGAGAAATGGGTCTGTTAAGGGTTTGATGATTGCATCTATGAATCGATTGAGAATTTGATTGAGCTCAGGTATGATGAAAAAACTACATATGGGTTTTGGCACGAGATCTGAGATGATGGTGGCGATTTCAAACAACGGATGAAAGAGTATTATTAGAGTTGCTCTTTGTTAATCGAGAGAGAAAGAGAACGAGTTGCTGCTGTTGAATACAGAGATAGAATAAAGGGAAGAGATCGAGACAGGGAAGAAGGTGGTGTTGTTATGTTATGAGTTGGTGGTTCAGGTGGTATGGGAATTACTGTGATGGAGAATTTGAAGATGAAATTAGAGATGGTTCTGGCCGGGAAATAGAGAATCTGTGATGGGTTTGCTGGAATCAATGAGAAAATTGAGTATAAAAGCTCAATGGGTTTTGAATCGAACAGGATTGAGCTGCTGTGATGTCGAGAAAGAGGAGATGAAATTTGAGGGTTCTGGAATGATGAAAATGGGTCAGTCTAGTTCATTGTTGTTGATTGCTATGCAGAGCAATGGAGCAGCTGGATTTGGGTAGTTGCTCTGTGCTTGAGATCTTGTGCTGCTGCAAGACAACAAATGAAGCAGCTCAGGCTGACTATGGGAAGACCCTGTTGCTGCTGATATGAGAGAATGAAACTGAGGTGGTTCTGGTGATGATTAGAAGGGTGTGTGAGATTGGACTTCTGTGGCAGTTGTCTCAAGAAGCTGTGTTGCTAGTAATGCACTGCTGGTGGTTGCTAGTATTGAGGATATGGAGGTTATAGCAGGGATGGCTAGGTTGAGTGACTGGGTTTCAAGTTGCAGCTGCCGAGTGAGGCAGGCTGATGAAAGAACTGATGATGTGGGATTCAAGAACTGGAGTAGTTCAGTGAGGCTTGGTGGATATAGTGGTGCAATTGGAGCTTGCTGGTGGCTCAGGGCAAGAAAAGATGGTCTTGGTGCTTAAGTTAGTAGCGAGAATGGGTCAGAATGGAGTTGAAGCTTAATCTGGTTGCTGTGTTGAGCCAGGGAATTGGTAGTAAAATTGCAGAAGAAGAATGTATAAATGGCAGGTGGTGTGTAGAGTTGGCATTTGTTCATGGCTGAGGCATGAAGCACAATCCTTGTGCAACACACAGCTCTGGCCAGAGCAATGGCTTATGCCATGGCAACTTAGCCGAAGTCACCCGATTAGTGGACTCGAATCTTGACTCGGTTTCGACTCATGACCTAGACCTTGACCCGTTGACTAACAGTTGACTAGTTTGACCGTTAGTCCTAACGGAATATTCCGTCGAATATTCTCTTGACGGAGAAATTTTCAGGTGGCCGGTGGCGACTTATTCCGGCCGGATTTCGGCCATAATCCCAGTTTTCCGGCGAGCCAAAAATTCAAGAATTTTCTATGGACTTCTCTCATGGGTGTGAAGACTTGGACTAGGAATTGGATGGAGAATTGGACTCAAATTTGGAAAGAGAAGGTGGAAGAGTTGAGAAAAGCTTGGATTTGGAAATTGAATTACAAAAGGAAAAGGATTCTACTCCTTAGAAGATTTGGAGAATATTGAAGCCTATAAATAGAGAAGTTTCCTACAACTTTTACACACATCTCTACACACACAATACTTTTCTTTTCTTATTCTTTGTGTGAACTCTTTAACATGAGTAGCTAATTTTATTGATTGAGGATGAATTCCTAGTTCTTAATATGATTTGAGTTTTTGTTTTTAATTCTATCTTGAAGTTTTTCACATGATTATCGTTTGTTTTTACTAATAGGAATGATCTTAATGACATTCATGATTGATTGATAGATTGTTTAGAATGCATGCTAAATTGATTTGTTAGTTTAATCTAAAGCTAGTGAAAGTTAGGGGATAAGTAATCGTTTCTTGACTCTTTACATAAGTAGCAAACACGAGACCTTGCGGAGGGATTCCGTGGAGCAATTGTGTGTAGAAACAACGCTAGAAAGTGAACCAAGCGAACCGAGTTTAACTACTAGTACTAAACCTAAATTCATAAATCTTAATGCATTCGAGGAATTACATCTTGTAAGCGAACCTCGGGGTGGTTCTTTTGAATAGAATCTGATAACTAAGCGGACCTGTTACTCAGTGAAATTAGGGATTTTGGGGCTAGCTAAGCGGACCTGCTATCCTACGGTTGGTGATAATCTGTGACTAATAACAAGTAGAAAAGAACATAACTTGATTCATTATTTCGTAACGAAGAAGGATTCCTTGATCTTGTCTCTCTTATTGCTTTCAACTTTACCTTTTAATTGTTTTGTTTATTTTCTTTTGCTTTTTACACCACCCTTTCGTGACAATTTTTACAACTAGAATCTCGTGCTCCTCGTGGGATCGACCTTGACTACCCTATATTACTAGTTAATTAGGTAGTAAAGTATTAATTAATTTGTTGTGGTTACGACACGCATCAAACCGTGAAACCCATGATTTGTGATTGAGTGTTCTTGATCAATCACATAGTTCTTGAAAGTCAGATGAACCAATTCTAAACTTGTTTGGAAGTGTGGCAAACCGGTTTCAAGATTGTAAGTATGAAAGAGGACTTACAAACTAAGGATGTCGACATGCTTTGAACATGTGCAGTAACGCTAATCTTTAATTGTTTAAAGTTATTCCTTAATAGCTAAAGGAAGAAAATCCCGGATCGAATAAAATAAATTGAGAATCTTTTATTTAAGGTTTTTAATTTTATTTTTGGAAAATGAAAATTAGTAATGTGCATTTGCTAGTTGGAGATTTTCCAAGAGATTTTCGGTCAATATTTGGACAAAGCATTTCCGGGAATTATGGAAACCAAATTTGGAATATATTGCATATCTTGAGAATATTTTCGGTTTTGGAAATTCCATGGTGTCCAAACTTCCTTGGTCTATAAATATGAAAGTTTGCATTTCGAGCAAACTAATCCTAGACAAAGAAAAACTATCTCGGCCAGCTGCTCATCGGGTGAAGCCGCCTATTCGGAGAGGAGAGTAACCTAATTAGCCGAAATCTCTTACGACCGCTCAGTTTAAAGTCTTCTTTGGGATTGAGAAGCTCTATTAGTACCATTGGTGGGAAACTAGATAATTGCGGTTTATCTTTTGTTTTCGATTGATTTGATTGACTAACGGTGGTTGAATTTTGATTGCACCTAGTTTGTTTATGCTTGAGAATCTTCTCTTCTGATATAAGATTCACTCAAACTAGATCGAAGTTTTGACGGGGATCTTTAGGCATTTGTAGATCTAAAGGCGTCTTGTGATAATCCATTATTAATGAGACTCCATTCTCATGCGTGATTGATCACAAGAGATTCAAGTTGATTGTGTGCAGGTGTTTATTGAAGATTTAAGAAGATTTGAAGACAAAGAAGACTTTGAAGATTTCTGATTTGGGTTCATAATCTTTGGTGTGCACAATACTTGTTTCGGTATAAGAGGATACAACTATAATCGGTTTATCCTTGTGGTAGCTTAGATTTATTAGTTGTGTAGATCGGCATCAATATAATTCTTTGTGATTAAAAGTATTGATTGCAAAATATTAACAAACTTTGGTAGTTGATAATAAGATAGATATAAGAACCTGACAAAGGAGTTTATTGAGATAAACAGAAGAGCCTTTGTCGAACTCACATCACTTGGTTGAAAAGAGTTGATACCAAACATATTTGTTGTTCCTTTACTATTTGGAATACGAACCAAAGGAATTGTTCCAAGTACGTTACTTATTCATAAGCTGGAGGCGTAGGAATACAGACGGAACTAGGTGAACTATAGGTTTAGTTGCCTGGTCTCAACTATACGAAGTTGGTTTGATTTTGTATAGCGGCTTAATCCTGAGAGTATTCAATTATGGACAAGGTCCCGGGGTTTTTCTGCATTTGCGGTTTCCTCGTTAACAAAATATTACTGTGTCATTTACTTTTATTTTCCGCAATTATAATTGTTGTTATTATAATTTAAAGTAAATTACACAAACGTTAATTCCTATTTACTTGATAAGTAATCCTATTGTGTTTGGTTAAGTCCGAACCTTTTATCAAGTAAACATACTTCGTTGTTGTATTGTCTCGATCTCGTATCCATAGACGATCACACAAAAGGTGAACCGATTTGTTGTATTGTCTCGACTCAGTCCACAGACAATCACTTTCGGAGAAAGGACTTATAGGGGGAAAAGTTTTAGTTTGAGGTATATTTGGGTACCCTCGTTTTTTCAGGCGTAGAACTTAACTTTTGAAACAGTGCCGGAAATTCTGAAAAACATACAAAGAAATTAGTAAATGTGCCGGCATTGGAAGTAGAATAAAAACCGTGCCAGTATTCTGACAAAATTTTTTGCGCCTGGAAATTACAGATTGCCGGCATGGTAGGCCAAAATACCTTCAATGCCGAAACTCTGCAATTTTTGGGATTTTGAAAATTCAGAGTGCCGGCATTGATGTTACGCTTTTCGACCATGCCGGTACTTAAGATAAACTTAGAAATTTGTTAAGTCTTGGCACGTTCAAACTCTGTAAAAGAGGTAATTTGACACTGGTTTATCAACATAATAAATCAAATAACAACACTAGATTGTATAAAAAACAAACTCCAAAGTTAAGAGGTTCCAAACCGAAAACAAATCAAACATAAACCAAATCAAGCAAAGATTTTAGCAAGACACACAAACAAACACATTGTTCAAGACACACAAACAAACATAAACCAACACTAGATTGTTCAAGACCAAACCAATACTACAGAAGAAACACACGATCACTTGGTCCTTGGCTTCTTGTGTACCCTCTTTTTCCTTTCGCCCCACAAGTCTTTTGCCTCTGGATCTTCTATTTTGTCTATATTTTGCTCGACTTTCTCCATTTCTTTCTTGGTCAACACCTCTCCTTTCTTGTTCTTTTTCTTAAAGAACGATGCCAAATTTCCTATCCGTTGACGTTGTTGTCATATTTTTAAAAATGTACTTAGTATGTGTAGACTTATATAAGTTCATAGATATAGATTGAAAGAATAGGAAATGAACAAGAAGTACATACCAACAACGTAAGGATCTTTTGTATTCCGGTACAGTAAGTTCAGCCGGAGTTGTAGAGGGAGGTGCTACTTGTGGAGGAACTTCTATGTCAGCCGGGCTTACAACATAAGGACGCGAGTACTTCCGATGACCTCTGAGAAAGGTTGGTTCAGTCTCATAACCGTTTTCTGCCAATTCCCAACCAACCCTATCCAACACAAGTCCTCATTCTTCCCTTTCACTCCAATGTGCAAGAATGGGATTTGGATCGTAAACTACCAGAGTATGGTTCTCATTTGCTTGGCATTGAGGAAAGTCATGAGAGAATTTCTGATAATATGTATCTGTAAGATCTTTCTGCTTGTACCCAAGTTGGCGCATTACACGGCGAGGGTTGTGCATAACAAATCCTTTTGGATAAAATAACGGTCCATTGTAGAAAGAAACATTTTCACGCCTTTCAAATTAAACTCCTCTGGCATTCCCATATGGGTCAAACACAACATCTTGGACAGCCACGGAGTCCAAAGTCAATCTCATTGCGAATAACCGTTTCCTGTTATTGGGCTTCGGGGCAATGTTGAAGAAGTATTTCTGAGCTACAACCTCGTGCTGTTGATAATCACGTACAATCTTCAATCCTTTATACCCAATGAACAATTTTGGGAAGTGTTCATAAGCCCACACCTATGCCAATGAAATGTATAAGAAAAAAAAAATTGGAAACTAACAAAATTAATGGCAATGATGACAAAATAACTAGTTCACTATACCTGAATTAAAGTGAGAGAACCATTAAATTGACGGGTGTTCGCCTTAGAAGCTCTACGCATTTCTGCCAAAAAATGTGCCAAGAAAGCAGTGCCCCTTGAATACTCATGGACCCTATCCAAGGGATCCAAGTATTGTAGATAGTTCATATGCACCCTGTTACCATTAGCGTCAGGGAATATAACTGAGCCCAAGGTGAACAACAGATAAGCAGCGAAAGTTTGCCGAACTTGTTCGGGATTCAATTGCTTGTTCTTCGTATTCCCAAACAATCGAACGAGATTGAAGAATGTGATAATCTTTGTCCGGGAACAGTCTGTCTTGTACATATTTTCCATAGTCGTTTCCTTGTCCCACCCAAACAACTTTTTAGTCAACTCATAGATCTTGTCCCATCATAGGTCCTTACAGTCATCTCCTTCCTTAACGGCTTTCCCAAGAACTAGTATTCTTTGGACATCTTCAGGGATAATGGTCATCTCGCCAAAATGAAAATGCATGGTATCAGTTTCACCAAAAAACCTCTCCAAAAAGCATCTCGCCGTGACTGGATCAGTGGCCACATAATTTTCTATCGCGGAATACAACCCAGATGCTCTGACTATTGCTTGAATAGCGGGACACTCATCCTCCAAAGGCCATATATCACTTGATTGATGGCGGCTAACACGGAAGGATTTCTTGTGGTCCTATAAAAAAACACCAAACTAAATTAAATTCACTTGATCACAGATAAATAATATAATAACAAGATGCAAACGTCTTACATAAGTTTGATAGATCCAACGAGCCCAAGAGTGCTTGTAGTCAAATAAGAGTTGCGGGTTTGTAGGTTGACCCCACTGTTTGCCATCTTCGCGGTCTGGAATCATGTCATATCTATTAGGAAGGTGGGGTGGGGTGGGGTTTCCTTTTCCTTTTTCTTAGGGACTTCAACTCCGACATCAGGTTGTCCTAAGCCACATGCTTGTGAGGATGAGCCACCTGCTCGGGACGGTTTAGGAAATTTTTCCCACTCATCATCATCATCATCACTGCTGGTTGTGTCCCTTATAGGTTGATCCCGAATGACGACCTTAGCACGATCCGGATCAGAACGACTACGTCGAGAAGACTTAGGTTTTACTTCTTAAATAGCTTTGCCCTTTCCTTTGTTCACTTTAGACCTACGTTCCAATATGTAAACTGAGTTATATATTGGAAGCCGACATGGATATTAAACATAAAATTAGTGTCGGCACATGTGCCGGCGTACTAAATAAATAAAACTCAATGTCGGTTTTCTTGAATTCTATACATAGAATTAACAAAACAAGGGAATGACAACCGACATGGTTGGTAAACATATTGACACTGCTGGTTGTGGTGCCGACATGGTAAAATATAGATATTCAATGCCGGAAATGGGGGAATTATGTACAGAGTTTTTAACAGAAGAGGCAAATAAGGACGGCATGACATTGATCAAATATACAAAGCCGGCACACAAAACCGACATAATATTCAATTAAGTTTATATGCCGGCAGGTTCATGCAATAAAATAGGGATACAACACATATAATCCGGCATGATTTTCAAATAGAATTCTACCGCGAATCAAACATGTAACTGCAATTTCGAAATTTTCTTTTAGTGTAGTAGAAAGACTAAAAAAGCAAGTTTCAATTTGTGTTTTCTAGTATGGGATAAACCCTAAAAATACTTCAATTCAACATAGACATCACTTACCGCATCAAATTTGTTATTTCCGCCTCACTAACAGACTCTTCAGGCACTTGTTGCGCTTTTGATTTCGATTTACCACCATCATCAACAGATTATTCAGGATTGGGTTTGGGTTTTTCACGAGGTTTGCGACGACCCATTGTCTTTGGTATAGATGATGAAACAAAAAGGGAGATTGAATACAAAGAGAGATTGAATACTTTCCTTTCTATAACCGTCACTTAAATAGAATTAAGGAGTTTGTAACCGACGCATAAATGGTATTTAGGGATTTGTAACCGTCAAATTAGTGGGATAAAGGAGTTTGTAACCATCACATAAGTGGAATTAAGGAGTTTATAACTGCCACATAACTTGAGTTTGTAACTGTTAAAATTCCGGCATGGAAAGATGGTACAATCCAATGCCGGCATTCTGACAATAAGTTTAAATTGTGTCCAGAATACCGACATCGAATGATAATCACAATTCAATGCCGGCACCTGTAACGGTATAGTATTTGGTTATTTTTCAATGCCGACATTGGAAATAAACTTAAGGAAATAAACAACATTAACCACATAATCTTAAGGTTCGAAATAAACTTAAAAACATTAACCACATAAACAACGTTACACATAAAATGAAAGATCTCAAGCTAATTGCAACTAACATCGTTTCTTGGAACGAGATTCAATAAGCAAAGCAGCTTCGAAATGCCTAAAAGGCTTTTTTCTCCACTTAGTATATGCGTCCTGAGCTTGATACCTATTCCCTCTGTATCTTGCGAGAAACTCATTGTATTTGCGACATAATTTTATGAGGGTAGTTGTTCGATGCGCTACAAACTCATCCCCGTAATCCATTTTGCGTTTCTTGCACTTACCGTCCTCAAACTTCGGCAAATAAGGACCAGTACTAACAAGACCCCAAAAAAGATTCAAAGGGCGGTGATCTTCCGAGAAATCCGATACTATGTAGAAATTTTTAATCCATTCGGTTTCTTCCTCAACATCCGCTTCAATCTTCGCTTGTTTTACATGTTCATATATCTCTTTAGTTTCTTTGCGATATTTTTCATTTATGGATGCCTCTTCTTCTTCTTTTTTCTTTTTAAGGATCACTTCTTCCATTACGGCAATTGACTTGGTGGTGGTTTCCTTCCTTCTAAGTTTTTCTTGTATAATGGCAATTGAGTTGGTGGTGGATGATGATTGATTTCCTATCGAAGTCGATAGTTTGTTCTTCTTAAGTTTTTCTTTTTCCATGGCAATGATGAAATCGTTAGTTGATGATGGATTTGCCATTGGAGATATGTGTTGGAGCAAACTTTTTTTTTTTTTTTTTTTTTTAAGTATCAAGTGCAATGGGTGTATCAATTCCTTTAAATAGATGAGGACACAACGACTCTATTTCCACTTTATTGTACCAGAATTGTCAGTAACCTACAATCCACGCCGGCACGTTGGTGTGAATAAATTATCCAAGTTTAGAAAAATCATATTTACGGCATGGAATCTTATAAACTTTTCCATGTCGGCACAGTTCAAATTCTATACAGGAACTTGGACCCTTTCATTACTACTTTCCGGCATGGTTTTAGAAAAATATTTCATTGATGGTACAACTTACGACATGGAAGTATAATCAGAAATCTACGTCGGAAGCAATGCCGGCTTTGATAGACCTAAACATTTCTATGCCGGCACGTTGGTGTGAATAAAACTTACCAAATAAAATATTTTACTAGAAATCTAAACATGTTCAACATAAACCAAACAACTAAATTGTGCTTAAATGTTCTTAATCCTTGTATCATACACCAAAAGTAAACCAAACAAGTAAAGAGTTAATCCAAAAACAAGTTCGGAATTGTTTAAAACGTAACAACCACTATCGAAATAAAGAAACACAACTAAAGAGTTAATCACTTGGTCTTTTGCTTCTTGTGGGCCGCCACCTTCCTTGTTTCCCCGGACAAAGCTTTTGAACTTGGGTCTTCAATTTTATCAAGCATTTCCTCGACTTCCTTCATTTCTCCAAGGGATAGCACCTCTCCTTCCTCGTACTTGCAACCAAACATCTTCTTCATCTTGCCAAGCCGACGCCGTTAGTTTCATACATCCAACACATAATTAGTATATATATGCTAATATAAGATTATGTGTACATTAAACGACTAAGGAATTAACAATACTTACTAGTAATCCAAGAGTCTTATTAAGTTGGGCCATTGTAGGTGGTGCCTCTGTAGGAGTTGAAACGGGAGGGTTTTTCTGGGGTGGAACTTGGATGTCGTCCGGGCGCACGACAAAAGGATGTGACCATCCCAGGTAATCATCAATGTAGTTGGGATCAGCTTCATCATTGTTGTTCACAAGCTCCCAATTACTAATATCTTCCAAACGACTTGGTTCTCTATCCCTCCAATGTGTTGGTTCTGGAACTGGATCATACACTACCCTTAACTTTGAGGAACTTGTAATGCACTCACCCAAGTCAAGAGCGTAGCTTAAAGTAGAGGCTGTCATGAAACAAGGTAATTGCTTATATCCAAGTTGCCGCATCACACGTCGAGGATCAGCCCTAACGTATCCCTTTGGGTGGAATAACGGTCCATTGTAGAATGCAACGTTGTTAAACCTCAGAACTTGGTGGTTTTCTCTAGTCTCCTTGTAATGTTCGAACACAACGTCTTTGGTAGTCATCGCGTCCAGAGCCAATCTCATATCTATCAGTCGACGATTGTTACCGGGCTTCGGAATATTGTTGAACTGGTATCTCTTAGCTCTAGGCGCCTCGGGTTCGGAAAGGTCTATGATCTTCAAGAAGGGTTAGTCCTTGAACAATGTTGGGAAGTGTTCATAAGCCCACACCTATACCAATGTGGAATAATACATATAAGAAGCAGTAAATTTTGTTTCTAAGTTCATAATAAGGGTATATGTGAACAATATACATTAGAACATAAGTTTAAAAACAAAATTACCTGGAGCAGAGTGAAATTCCCAACAAATTGGTTTGTAACAGCCCTAGAGGCCCTTCTCATCTCCGCCATTACCACGGTGCCCCAAGAATAGTTATAGACATCTTCCAACTGATCCAAGTATTGAAGGAGGTTTGCACTAACCCTGTTGCCACCAGTGTCAGGGAATACCTTAGTGCCCAAGATGAATAACATGTACGCATCGTCTGTATAACGAATCTGTGCAGGGTCCCATCCATCCTTTCCACTTCTTTCCTGCGTTTTTTCAAACTTCTTCTTAAGCAGCGTCAGCTTGATTTTCTTTGTCCTACTAGACTTAGATACATAGAAGCTTTCCACCGAAGTTTTGTAGTCCCAACCCAATAGCTTGTTAGTCAGGGAGTGCAACGTCGACCATTCTAGGTCCTGACACTTATCTCCTTCTGCAATTGATTTTCCGATAACATTCAAGCCTAGAATGTTCTGAGCATCATCCGGGATCAAGGTCATCTCCCCAAATGGGAAGTGCATGGTATCAGTTTCACCATGATACCTTTCGACGAAGCAATTGACTGTCACAGAATCACACTTCACATAATTTTCAACCTAAGCATATAAACCAGAATCCCTTACTATTGTTTGGACCTCTTCACATTCCTCAGACAAATCCCAATTAGACGCGGCTTGATTTCGGCAAACACGCACAACCTTCTTATGATCCTACAATTAGGAGATAGTACGATTAAGAGTTTTTAAATAAACACACAAAAATACATATGCACAAGAATAAAAATTCTTACATAGGTTTGATAGATAGTACGAGCCCACGAGTGCTTGTAGCCAAACAGAATTCTTGGATCGTGATCTTCACCCCAAATTCTACCACGATCAATGTCAGATTTCATGTCATCAATGTGAGGAAGGTGCGAACCTTTAAATTTTGCTTTACCTTTGCCCCTGCCCTTCTTGTCCTTGCCTTGTGTCGGTTGTTCACTTGGCCCACCAACTTCGCTTTGGCTTGCTAATTGACTTGGATGAACCTCATTATCTTCCTCCTCACTTTCCTCTTCATCATGCTCATCGTCCTCAACTGTTCCAGTAGGTTCACGGATTACAAGTCGACTACGGTCACCACCACTCTCCCAAATTATCCCTCTTGTATCAGCCCCCAAATGCTTTTTGCGACCTTGATCTTTCCCTCGAGGAGGCAGAGACTGAGGAGTATCAAGACCGTCCTTCTTTCTTCTCTTAATGACAACATCTTTAGTTTTTCCTTTGTTAGCTTCCTTGGCTTTAGCCCTATATAAAAAGACACACAAAATGAATATAAGACAACTCACATTCAGTCTTAATACCGGCATAGATTCAAGAAATACCAACTATGCCGGGATGAAAAACGGCATAGTAATTTGGAAAACAAAGCATGCCGGTACACGCTTCCGGCAGTGAACAACAACTATCGACAATGCCGGTAATTCCTATACTGTTTTTTGGATACCAAAAGAGCACTACCGGCACACCTAAAAAAATTAAACTCCATGCCGTAACCAGGTACTGGCACACAATGCATCCTAAAATCAATGCCGGTACTGATAACAATTTCTAGGGGTTTCCTGGATACACAAAGAGCACTACCGGCATACACGAATAAATGTAAATCAATGCCGTAACACTCTACCGACATAGTGTTCAACCTAATTTCAATGCCGGCACAGAACATTCAGTTTCAGGAGAATCTGGGTTTGAAAACGACATAATATTCATACTAAAATCAATGCCATAACTCAAATACCGGCATTTTCTTCATTATAGATTGAATGCCGTAATCGAGTACCGGCATTGTATTCATACTAAAATCAATGCCGGTACTCACTGAAACTCAACTGTTTGAGTTAGGGTTCGCGATTATAACGATTCTAACCCAAACCCACTGCTATAAATCGATTCAAACACTTATAAAACAGTTCAAAATCACTTACCTTCTCACAGAAGCCATGTTTGCGAGAGGTTGATTGTCCGAGTTCGCTTCTTTTTCTTCTTCTTGCTCTTGAGCAATCAAAGCAAGTTTTTGTTCTAATTTTTGTTGAGCAATCGATTTTGACTTCAATTGGGCATCTGATTTCTTTCTCAGAGGCATGGTTATGATTCGGGTAGGTTAATCGACGAAGAAATTTTTGAATCGACGAAAGAACGGATGAAGAAGATGAAGATTTTTTTTTTCTTTTCAAAACCCTAAACCCAGGTGACTGCCGGAACAAAATG
Organism: Papaver armeniacum; assembly: GCA_023531295.1. Lineage (NCBI taxonomy): Eukaryota > Viridiplantae > Streptophyta > Magnoliopsida > Ranunculales > Papaveraceae > Papaver > Papaver armeniacum. Next base: position 152,376 of record JAJJWW010012450.1, read on the forward strand.
AGGAGAATGGAGGATATGTTTTGGTTATTTTGATTTTAAGTTTTAGGGGAAAGGGTAGTATAGTCTTTTCATAATGTTTTTTAATTAACCAAAGGGTATTTTAGTATTTTCTTACCCAAAATCACCCCTTAACAGACACTATGGGTTGGGGGAAGTAATTTTTATCCCCAAGCGTGGGTTCTTTTGGAGGGGTGCACAAGGTGGACTCGTTTGGTTTTATCTTTTTTTTGAAGGAAAGACGGGTTTTAACAACCCGAAATTTATTAAATTACCTCATTAAAATTGAGGTTTGAAGGATACATAATGGTGGAGAATAACCATTCCACCAATTGGAATCAGTAACATCAATATCAATTACATCATTAGAAAACAAAAAGAATAATCTAGTACTAAATTTCTGATTTGAAACTTAAAGAAACGAAAAATCGAAATTGTACTGATTTACATTCCGTCGACGAAATTGACATCCTTCTAATGGTCATTAATTCAAACCATTTTGATTCCTGATCTTTTGATTCTTGATCATTAACATCATATATGTTAGATGCTTCCATGTAAAGGAAGTAATATGCCCAAAATAAAATCATCACTACCAATCTTGGTCTTGTTTGCTGAAGAAAATCATCGTCCATAACATGATTGGTAACAATGAAGCAGCAACACCACAAAAAAACACCAACTTGGCAAATATATAACAAATCTAGATGACATGGAGAAGTCATTAGATCAATCAAAGCAAAATATTAAAAAACCTAAATAGAAAAATTGTTGGATCAACAATTTGTTTTATTGAATAAAATTATAAAAACTAATAGTACTAACCTTGATTTGCCCGGCAGATCTGAAAAATCAAATCTAATCCGGACAGATCAAGGATTCCAAACAAAGAAAGAAGTAGGTTTTACTGGTTTTTCTGTGTGTTTTGGAGAGAAGAGAGGAAAGAGAAGAGAGCGGTTCCTTAATCTAATTGTCGGTTGGTTTTATCAAACAGGAATCATTTTAGTTCTTTTTGATTAAGATAGCACCTAAGCACCCGTGGCCTAATGGATAAGGCGTCTGACTTCTAATCAGGCGATTGTGGGTTCGAGTCCCACCGGGTGTGCTGTACTTTTTTTGTGCTTGGCCTCCTTTTTAAAGAGCTGTTTCGAAAATCTTGGTTAAGCCTTCTTTTTTGGAAGATTTCCTGTTCTGCTGTTCAAATCTTGGTTAAGCCTTCTTTTTTGGAAGATTTCCTGTTCTGCTATTCAAACTCTCTGGTAAACCGGCACTGAGCTATTTTACTCTAATAACCTAATCAATGATAAGCTAAAAATCTAACTTCCCCAATTCATCCTCCTCAAATTCTCGCCTTCACAATGTCTGAACAACACCCATTAACGGAACCTTTAGTCTCTAATCCTTCAGAAACCATCCCTTCTCTCACAGAACAACAAAACCCTAACTCTACCTCCGTTCCTACCTCAAACTCTGTTGCTATACAGAACACAATCCCAATCCCCTCTACAGATTCCACCTCCACCTCCATCCCAATCCCTAACTCTACCTCACTTCCTAATCAAAATTCAATTTCTAACTCTAACAATAACCCTAATTTAAGTCATCATCATCATCCACCTCTTACTCCCCCCTTCCCTAAGAAGCCAAGGAAAGGCGGTAGAGCTCCTCGATCCTCGCCTCTTTCTATCAACGACCAGGTAATTCCTCAGTTTAATTATTCTAATGGTAATGGAAGACTCAATGGGAACATTAATGGAAACGTTAGCGGTAATAGACATCACATGCCTTCTAGTTCTTCTTCAAATTATATGAAATCCAATTTAGAGACTTCACATTCTTTGCCACCATTGCCCAGTACTACTGCAAGTATTGGCAGGACTATTCCTGATATATCTGAAGAGATTATATTTATTAATAAAGAAGCTACTGCTGAAGCTTTAACAGCACTAACTTCAGGATTTCCAGCTGATTCTCTCACTGAAGAGGAAATTGAAGCTGGAGTTGTTTCAGTTGTAGGAGGTATTGAACAGGTTAATTATACATTAATTAGAAACCATATACTAACTAAATGGAGGGAAAATATAAACAGTTGGTTAACAAAAGAATCGTTAGTGCGATCAATACCTTCTCATGGTCATACCCTTTTGAACTCGGCTTATAGTTTCTTGGTTTCGCATGGATATGTTAATTTTGGGGTTGCACCTGCGATCAAGGAAAAGATTCAAGTAGAGGCGACTAAACCGAAAGTTATTATAATTGGGGCAGGATTGGCTGGTTTAGCAGCTGCTAGGCAATTGATGACATTTGGGTTTAAAGTTGTTATTTTGGAGGGTAGGAAAAGAGCTGGTGGACGGGTTTATACCAAGAAAATGGAGGGTTCAGATAAAATTGCTGCGGCAGATTTGGGGGGAAGTGTTTTGACGGGTACATTTGGGAACCCACTTGCAATTATAGGCAGGCAGTTGTCTTGCTCTCTTCATAAGGTAAGGGATAAGTGTCCTCTTTATAAGCCAGATGGGAAGCCAGTTGATCCTGATATGGATATGAAAGTGGAGACAGCATTTAACCGACTTTTGGATAAAGCAAGCCGTCTCAGACAGTCAATGGGGGAAGTTTCTGTTGATGTTTCACTTGGGTCTTCGCTTGAGACTTTTAGAGAGGTCTATGGAGATGCAGTGACTAGTGAGGAGATGAACTTGTTTAATTGGCATCTAGCAAATTTAGAATATGCAAATGCAGGTTTGCTTTCACAGCTTTCCCTCGCGTTTTGGGACCAGGATGATCCATATGATATGGGAGGGGACCATTGCTTCTTGCCTGGGGGTAATGGGAGGTTGGTTCAGGCATTGGCGGAAAGTTTACCTATCTTATATGAAAAAACTGTGCACACCATCCGTTGTGGTAGCGACGGAGTGCAGGTTCTTGCAGGGAACCAAATTTTTGAAGGAGATATGGCACTTTGTTCAGTTCCGCTTGGGGTATTGAAGAGTGGCTCTATCAAGTTTGTTCCAGAATTGCCTCAAAGGAAGCTTGATGGAATAAAAAGATTGGGTTTCGGGCTGTTGAATAAGGTTGCAATGCTATTCCCCCATGTGTTCTGGGGCACGGAGCTCGACACATTTGGGCACCTCTCCGATGAATCGAGTCGTCGGGGGGGAATTTTTTCTATTTTACAGCTATGCTACTGTGGCCGGAGGTCCCCTCTTGATTGCTTTAGTAGCAGGAGAAGCTGCACATAAATTTGAGAGCATGCCTCCTACTGATGCTGTGTCCCATGTCCTGCAGATCCTAAAGGGTATGGCCTTTTTTTATTTATTATATATATATGACAATACTGGCGTTTTCCCTTAGTCTAAAGAGAATTACAGACGCATCAGATAAAGTTTAACAACAAAATAATTTGGATGCTACAGATAAAAGCTCCAAAATAGTTGGCAAAGACACTTGTATATAGAACAGAGATTAGACTTCATGAATTAGTATAAGATGTTACAGATTAAAGCCCCAAAATAGCTAGCAAAGACACTCGTACAAAGATTAGACTACATATATTTGTATGATATTGCTATTATTATATCTCATCGGCGTATTTTCTTAAACATACGTGCTTGTGCACAGGTATTTATGAGCCACAGGGAATTGATGTTCCAGAGCCGATTCAGACTGTTTGCACCAGGTGGGGTAGTGATCCCTTTAGTTTAGGTTCATATTCGAATGTTGCCGTTGGAGCATCTGGGGATGATTATGATATCTTAGCAGAGAGTGTTGGAGATGGGAGGCTTTTCTTTGCTGGGGAAGCCACTAACAGGAGATATCCTGCAACCATGCATGGAGCATTCCTCAGTGGACTTAGGGAAGCTGCAAACATGGCTCACCATGCTAATGCTCGGGCACTGCGTGTAAAAGTGGAGAGGAGTCCATCAAAGAATTCTCAGTCTTGCGCTGCCCTTCTGACCGATTTATTCAGGGAGCCAGATCTTGAATTTGGGAGCTTTTCGGTTATTTTGGCTCGTAAGAAATCTGATCCCAAGTCGGCAGCAATTTTGAGGGTGACATTTAGTGGACCTCGGAAGAAGAACACCGAAGGATCAAAACCAGATCAACAGCACTCTAATAAGTTGCTCTTTCAGCAGCTTCAGTCACACTATAATCAGCAGCAACAGCTTCATGTTTATACCTTGTTGTCAAGACAACATGCTCTTGAACTGAGTGAAGTTAGAGGAGGTGATGAGATGAGATTGCACTATTTATCTGAGAAGCTTGGAGTGAAGTTGGTAGGTAGGAGAGGTTTGGGTCCTGCTGCAGATTCTGTTATTGCTTCTATCAAGGCTGAGAGGGTAATCCGCAGATCAGCGTCAACTTTTTTGGCTCTTAAATCAGGTGAAACATTTGGTTTTACTTTCACTCTCGGACTTGCTATATATTTTTTTTAATCAGTTGACTGTTTTAATAAGTCACGATGGTAACATTTGAAAAAAAATTCTGCTTTGTGGGAAAAAGGTACATCGAAGCAGAGATCTGCCAATTCCAAGCAAAAATTAGTCAGGTATGAATGCGAGTACACTTCAAATTTATTAGGTATATCTCGAGATTCATTTTCTTTCTTAACCTATCTGCTATTTTCCAGGAGGGCAAAAGTAATTCGCAACGGCAGTAGTGCTGCACCTCGTCCGACCTCTTCAGCTTCTCCTTCTGCATCTCGTATTGCCTCTACTGCTGCTTCTGCATTTCGTCCCGTCTCTGCGGATTCTCCACCTGCCCCTCGTCCGGTCTCTTCAGGCCCCCCTTCTGCACATCGACTAGGCTCTGCAGGTCTTCCTCTTGCACCTCGTCTTTGTTCCGGCACTCCTTCTGCGCAACGTTCTGCCTCTGGAAGTCCTTCTACTGCACCTTGTCCTGGCACTGCAGCTCACCCTGTATCTCGACTCGTCTCATCAGCTCCTCTTGCACCGCATTCTGTTGCTGTAGCTTCAACAGCTACACCTCATCCCAACGATGCAGCTCATTCTACTGTATCTTGTAATGGCTATGCAGCTCCCTCTGCACCTGAACTCATCTCCGCAGCATCTGTTGCACCAGATTTCGATGGTGTAGCTCCATCAGTTGCCCCTTATCCCAGTGATGCAGCTCATCATACTGCACCTTGTATTGGCTCTGCAGCTTTGCCTGAACCTGTCTGCACACTGTCTCTTGCACCGCATCTCGATGATGTAACTTCGACAGTTACTCCTCATCTCAGTGATGCAGCTCGTTTTGCTGAACCTTTTCTTGGCTCTGCAGCGCCCTCTGTGCCTCACCCCCCATCACCCACCTTAGAACCTCCAATGGATGATGTATCTTGTCCCGTCTTAGCAACTCCTCTCGAAGCTCCACCTCTGCTTGCCTTTTCTCCTCCTCTCGACCCTGCACCTCTTCTTGCCTTCGTATCTCCTCCTGTCTTATCACCTCCTTCCGATTTTGTATCTTCTCCCAGCTCTGTGTCTTCTCTCGTCCCTGCACCTCTTCCCAACTCTGCAACTCCTCCAATGGATACAGGTCTTGATTCGTGAAAAAGTATAGCTGAAGCGAACAGATCCAGATGACACATTGGTCCCTTTGGATCTTCTATTCGATCGCGCATCAACCAGCATGGTATTGGTTATTGGTATACACTATACGGCATGGCTGGAATTTACCTCTGGTAACCCACTTGGAAGGAAGGACATCTGAACCCAATCTCATAATCCCGCAAGGAACAACCAGAAGCCATATGAACAAGCTTCCTCATTTTCAAAAAGCTGGTCTCTTGTTGCGCCCCTGTCAAGGGTTTTATCTTCCGGAAGGCTGAAACCCATGCTATTTATTGTTGGTTAACCAGCAGAGGAGCAATGCCAGTGAGTGTTTGTGATTCTTCACATTTGATTTAGAAGTGTGTATGGTGCAGCCTAGCTCACATGGAGCTCCCAAAGTTTTTCACACTAGAGATTGATATAACAAAGTACTGTAATTGAGTAAATGTAATGTAAAGCCCCGAAAAAATCTTTATCCGCATGTCTTTTCTACCGTGTGACATATAAATGACAATTTTCCATTTTTTTTCTTCCTACATTCCTACTTTCACTTGTCAGTGTTGTAGCATCTTGATTTCTGTTGGTAACCGGTCTTCCAAGTCCATCTTCTTACCAACCACCAGTAAAAATCTATTTTGTTGTTGAATTTCAGCAGAAGTTCTTTTTGTTTTTCCTGAAATTTATATATTCAGTGATGATCACGTTAAGATGTCAAAAGCTATGGCGTCCAATGAGCAAAGGCAACTGGAACTCACCAACTCTTTTGCAAGTGGGTCAACCAACTTACCAACCAATATGACAATAACATAATCATACTTTTTTCTCTATGGATCTTTTTGGAGATCGTACTTTGGTCCCTACCATTATCATAAATGGACATGGACAGCGCACTAGACGCTGTACAACCGAAGCAGGACTCTAGATCTTGATCCACCGCCAAATTAGACAACATCGACAACAAAATTCAATTTTAGATTCAAACTAAGAATCGTGAATGTTTTTAGTATGTCTTACCAAATATGAGTCAAAGTTTAGTCGATGCACTAGCGTGGGATGGTTTGAACTTGTTCGAATTTGTTGAACCAGGATCAGGTGAATCTCGTGATCGAGTCAAGAAACACACGTGTGTAGTGTGGTTTTGTATTATTGGAGAATAATTTGACATCAGACTATTGATTTCGTATATCGTAATAAAAAATCAGATGGTTATATCATCGAAACAAAAACTTGCGATCAAAAAACGAAAAACAGAATTTAAATCATTTTATTGAAAAAAATGAGTAATCAGTTGCAAAATGTTGAAATAATGTCCACATAAACATAACTAGTATAACCGTTGCCACGGTGGGAGGGCCAACCGAAAAAGAATCTGAACATGGGGTTCGTCTGCGACTACTTTCGTCCCGTTTAAGAAAAGCTATACTTTCACCTCGTTTCTGACAAAGTGATACTTTTACCCCGTTTCCGAAAAAGTGATACTTTCGCCCCGTTTCGGAAAAAGTGATACTTTCGCCCCGTTTCGGGAAAAGTGATACTTTCGCCCCGTTTAGGAAAAAGTGATACTTTCGCCCCGTTTCGGAAAAAAGTATCACTTTTCCTGAAACGGGTTGTGAAAGTATCACTTTTTCTGAAACGGGACGAAAGTATCACTTTTTCCGAAACGGGGCGAAAGTATCACTTTTTCCCGAAACGGAGCGAAAGTTTCACTTTTCCTGAAACGGGTTGTGAAAGTATCACTTTTCAGAAACGGAAAATTAGTCGATCCATAAACCAAAATATGGTTGCATGATGTGTTATGCATCCTTTGTGGTGGTTTTGCATAATGGCTATAAAATAATAGCGTCGGGACCGGCGAAATTTATCAATTTATCGCGATATTAAATAATCGCATAAATTAATATTATTAAAATATATATTAATCAGTTTGTCAAAATATTGTCTTGTTTAATTCTAAAAAACAATAATCAACAAAATAAACCAATACATCTTATTCCATTGCAAATTGTTTTCGTCATTGTAAGATTTGTTCAATGGATGGCACCATGTCAAAGAATCCAAGTGAAGCGTTACATAACAAATGAACTGGAGAATTGCAAAATTTAATCAATATATTGAATTATCACAGTCGAATAAATGTTGAATTTCTTTTAAATAGCCCTCAAAAGGATATTATTTCAGATTTGTTAATCGACGAAGAAATAATTCAGAGTGTCATGGGAAAATATGAAAGTGATGATGTGGATGTCGAAGATGAAAGTGCAGTTACAGAGCTACCTTTCCGTAAAGAAGCTATCAAAGCTACAAAGATATTGAATAGGTTTTATTGCATCAGGAAATGACAACACCAAAAACTGTTCTAATATTAAGAAAAATCCAAGATGAAATTCAACGTGACATCAATTTTAAGAAAAATCAAGTCACAATTGAATCATTCTTTACCAAATTAGCATAAATATAAAACTAAATTTATATAAATTGGAGAATTATTAATTTATATATTCGAAGGGACCTATAGAAAGCTAAAAAAAAATATTATTTTATAAATTTAGTGAATTATTAATTTAGCACTTTGGTCCCGGTTTATGAGTGAAAACTATCTCTGCCGGTTTTGGTAATTTGGGGTGTGTGGATGAGAAATGAGTCTAAACCTTAAACAAATGCACTACACGGGAGTGCTTGTAGATTCGAGAAATCAATCTGTGCAAATCCGGCCTAAACCAAGAAATGGCCGTTCCAGACTTGTTTCGGTCACAAAGTGAAGGAGATGGGGTTGATCTTAGGGAGGGAAGCGAAGAAGGTGTTGAGATTGTGAAGGTGTTGGCTATGTATAACTTGTATCGAAAGTCGAACCGGCTTGCGGGATGTAAGCTATCGATTCGGTGTTTGAATACGATGGTATCAACACTTGCCTTTGTTGTCTGGACTTGTTCTGTTGTTTTTGAAAATAGGGAGGAGAACCTATTTATACAAGTCATTTGAGCCTTATTCACGTCTCTCGTGGGAAGTGGAGGAAGTGGAGTGATGGAGTAGTGGAGTTGTGTGGTAGTGTTACACGACCAGTCTTGCCCACTTCTCCTGTCATCTCTAACCGTCCATGACTTCCTGACACGTTCTTGTGATGGCGCGTTGCACGCTGTAAACCGCCAGACCAATACCCTAGTATGTATCCCCCAAGTTTGTGACATGATTGATGTCTCGAGTGTGTGGATCGTGGGACCCACAGAAAGTAGCATGTAATGCTAGATTAAATAACTAAGTTATTTAGGAAGTTGATACTTGTGAAGTATCGTGTGTATTCTATGCAGTCTCGCATCATGATGTGGTAAAGTGACGGGTGGTGATCACCATGACGCCTCACCGACCAATTAACTCTGACCGGGGTTGTATAACCAAGCGGTGAAGTTGACTGGACGAGATGATCTTTGAGACACCTCATCTGCGACCGTTGATGGAATTAGGGTTTTTTGAAGAGGTGCGCAAGCATCACTCTTGACTTGGTCGAATCCAAGCATGGGAGGTGTTTTGGAAAGGAAATAGGGCATGCGTGTAGACGGCATGCCGGTGTACACGTCCGTACCTCACTATCCCATGAAGGTGCGATTTAGGCCACTCAATTTGACCAAGCAAAGAGGAGCGGTGAAGATCGATTTGCAAATGAATCTGGTGCCGCAAAAGCCGCGCATCATGCCAATTTTGGGCGCGCGTTCCAAGATGACCAAGCTTGGTCGGTCTTGGCCGATCGGCCGGCGTGCATATGGTGGGATGGTGTATATACTGTACTTCATCGTCTCATAGAAACGTGATCTAAGCCACTCAATTTGTCCCAGTAAACTTGAGCGGTCGAGATCGGTTGTGGTTGGGGAGTGTGACCACGCCTAGCTTGGGCGCGCGAATCAAGGTGTACGGCCAAGTTTGGTCTTGGACGATCGGGTGTGGAGATAGGTGGGCCCACGGTGATCGTGTTGATACTTAGGACACCGCTTAGTCTATTCCCGGACCCTTCATTCGTGCGGGGAGAAAATGGACGCTCGTGATCGCGACACAAACCCTAATTAGGTTTTGCCTACCGTGTGTCATACCCGGTTTGGGGCGCACGAATCAAGACGACCAACCATAGTTGGTCCCGACCGTCGATCAGGTATGTAGGTGGGCCCACGGTGTTTGTGTTGACATGTTACGGGCTCTTTGAATCTACATCTACACCCTCCATCTATGCCTCTGCGAAGATGGATGGTTAAGACATTTTGCGATACATGTAATGTGCCGCAAACCCTAATTTAGGGTTTTTGTCCATACAACTCTGGTTTGGACGGTTTGGCAAACTATGCCACCCTTTTGGGGAGACCGGCCATGCGGGGCCCGCGTTGGGTCGGTAGTGAATATTCCAATACCTGCTTGGGGTCATGGATTCAATCTAAGCCATCCAATCATGCTGGTGAAGTTGGATGGTCGTGATCGTTTCTAAGACTGATATGGTCAGTTTAGGTTCAAATATGCTCAATCGGGCTAGTATAGCACACCGAGAGTTGGAGCCTGTATGGGTATTTCGTACATGCTTCATTATTAATGCTTGGAGATTCGTGTTGCTCTGTCGAGAACAACACTCGGTCGTCATCCGCACCGTAATGAGTACAGAAATACGAGGCCGGTCATGCATTAATTAATAATGTCGTAAATTCATTGGGGTATATGGGATTGTTGCTACATGCTCCAACCTGGATGAATTTTGTGTATTTAATTCACGAATCATCGGGATTGTTGCCACATGCTCTATTCTAGGTGAATTAGTAAAGTGAAGAAGTATTCATCACTTATTAATGGCTTTATCTTTTGCAAGATGTTAGCCCATAATTTTGGCCCTTTACAATTTTAGCCTTAAGTGAAAATCCACCATCAACAGTCCCGACTCGGGACCGACAAAATTTATTAATTTATCGTGATTATTAATTTAACGCGGATTAAATTATAGGGGTTCTACTGTATCATTTTTCTTGAAACGGAGGGAGTACATCGTTTTATTAGTTGCAACGGAAAATTAGTTGATGCATACACCAAAATTTTGTTACATAAAGTATTATGTATCTTTTGTGGTGGTTTGCATAATGGATATATATTTAATTTTTTAAAATTGTGCCTAAAATGATAAATACCTCTGAATTTTTCGTAAAAACTCTAAATTTGATATTGTTGTTTGTACTTGTTGCGTAGAGTTTTTTATAACCTTTCCAACGAGATAAATTTTGTGAAATTCCAAGGCACGGATTTTTAGATATGTTATATTAAAGATTGCTTTCCAATTATACCCCTGAAAAGACATGATACATAAAGAGTTATATTAATTGGACTAAAAGGGAGGGATATTTTTGATTTTTCAGCGCTAACCATTTCCAATCTTTTTGTGTCAATTGATCACTTAGATTTTACAAAAAAGTAACCATAATTGATCACTTACCAATAATTATGTGTAGTCCCTCATAAGCCAATTTTTTATCTCCCAGCAAATCTTATCTTAGGTACATTTCTGCAGGTCTCTCTATCAGATAGACAATGGAGACAACGTTGCTCACAAGAGTCACAACTAATCATTTTACCCAAGGATTCCGAGTTAAAAATTACAAAAATACTAAAAAATAGTTGTTAAAATGGATTGTATTTAACCGAATTCCGGTTAAATATCGGTCATGATGCTATTAAATCAAATTTGTTTGCGTTAAACGGATTTTCCTTGTGTGATTGTTAGTTAGTATTGATTTTCTTCTAAGGCCCTTTCTTTTATTATTAATCCGCCTGATAGACAGCAGTTAGTGTCGGTGCTGGTAATGGTCTGTAACTCATGTAATAGGCGCAATAAATTCATAGTAATCAATAACATGGAGAACCTAAGAGCAACTGCAGTGGGTGACTAAACCCATTTATTTGGTCTCTGAACCAGGCGTAGCGGGACGGACCATCGACCAAATCCCAGGCGAACGTATAATTAACGCCCCACACCAGGCGAACGTATAGTTAACGCCCCACAACAGGCGGGCATAAAGTTAACGCCCCACACCAGGCGATAACTATACGTTCGCCTGGCTATTTATTTATTTTTTTAATATGTTGGGGCGGGCATTATACCTTCGCCCTATCATTTGATATTTGTTCTCTTGAATGGGGCGGGCATTATACCTCCGCCCAATAAACTTTTTTTTTTTGTTTTGTTTTTTCCCAAGCACGTGAACAGGATCTCGCTCCATTGGGCGAACTTATAATGTACGCTCCACCATCGGGCGAACTTATAATTTACGCCCCACCAAATTTAGTCTTATTTATAGAAAGTAGTGTCACAAAGACGGACTAAACCCAAATTTTGATCTTTTTTTCCCTCTTTGGTCTTTGGTTATGCTCGCACCACTGCCGTTGCTCTATGTGAGTACAATCAGAAGCCTCATTTGTCGTGACATTAAACAAAAACGTAAAATTTAGTTTGACACACCGACGAAAATGTTACTTCTGAAGTACTTTAACACAAGCACACCTACAATTTTTACCTACCAAGAAGTAGGACCCAGTAAAGTGACGTGGAGAAAAAGAGAGTGGACCAAAAAATTCGGAGAAGCAGTGCAAGTGGTGACAGAGCGAGTCAGACGAAATCACGTCCCCATACACAATTTCACTGGTTTACCCTTCTTCTTCGGATCTTTATAAATACTCCTCTTCTTCTCTGTTTCCCTCGTTCCTCCTCCTCCTCCCTTCTCTTCCCCTAACACAACAAGATCTCGTGTATTCGTCTCTTTCAATTTTATTCTCCAAGAGGTTCGTTCTCTTCCTCGGATCTTTAAGATCATTTTCATTCTCTCTTCATAATTTTGATTCATTTCAATTGAGTACGTTTCTGAAGATTTTCATATACTTTAGTCGTTTGGTGCTACTTAAAACTTCAGATCTACGGCAGAATCTTTATTCTGAAGAGATTTTTTATTTGTTGTTGCGTGTGTAGTGTTGATCTTTAGATCTATTATTTACATTAATTATGCTCTGTTTGGTCTCGTCAATTACAATTGTTGAGCATTAAATGATTTATTTATTTTTTTCAAAATAAAATCTTTGGCCGAATTTTAATTATATATTGGAAAATCTAATCAAATAATTGAGGAAATGCTTAAGATCTGCTAGGAGAAATAAAAATCTGATATTTTGACATGTCTTATGAATTGTTTGAAGCCTGATTGTGTATGAGTATTAAGTTAGTATGTAACTGTTATTTTAGCTTTTCGTGGTGAATCCTAAGTTAACCTTTGAATATTTGATGTTATGAACAGATGGATACCTTTCTATTTACCTCAGAGTCAGTCAATGAGGGTCACCCAGACAAGCTCTGTGACCAAGTGTCCGATGCTATTCTTGATGCTTGTTTAGAACAAGACCCTGAAAGTAAGGTTGCTTGTGAAACCTGTACCAAGACCAATATGGTTATGGTTTTCGGTGAGATTACCACCAAGGCTAAGGTCGATTATGAGAAGATCGTCCGTGATACTTGCAGGGAAATTGGATTTGTTTCAGCTGATGTTGGTCTTGATGCTGACAAATGTAAGGTTCTTGTTTACATTGAACAACAGAGCCCTGACATTGCTCAAGGTGTTCATGGTCATCTTACCAAGAAGCCAGAGGATATTGGAGCTGGAGACCAAGGTCACATGTTTGGTTATGCTACTGATGAAACTCCTGAGTTGATGCCTTTGACTCATGTCCTTGCTACCAAGCTTGGAGCTAAGCTTACTGAAGTGAGGAAGAATGGTACTTGCGCTTGGTTGAGGCCTGATGGAAAGACCCAAGTCACCGTTGAATACAGAAATGACAACGGTGCTATGATCCCACTTAGGGTTCACACTGTTCTCATCTCTACTCAACACGATGAAACTGTTACCAATGACCAGATTGCAGCCGACCTGAAGAAGCATGTGATCGAGCCAGTCATCCCTGCCCAATACCTTGATGACAACACCATCTTTCACTTGAACCCATCTGGTCGCTTTGTCATCGGTGGACCTCATGGAGATGCTGGACTAACTGGTAGGAAGATCATTATTGACACCTACGGGGGTTGGGGTGCTCACGGTGGTGGTGCTTTCTCAGGAAAGGATCCTACCAAGGTGGATCGTAGCGGTGCTTACATTGTAAGGCAGGCAGCCAAGAGTATTGTTGCTTCTAAACTTGCCCGTCGTTGCATTGTCCAAGTTTCTTACGCCATCGGTGTTGCAGAGCCATTGTCCGTGTTTGTTGACACTTACAAGACAGGTACTATCCCAGACAAAGACATATTGCAGCTGATCAAGGAGAACTTTGACTTCAGGCCTGGTATGATGTCAATCAACCTCGACTTGAAGAGAGGAGGTAACTTCAGGTTCCAGAAAACTGCTGCTTACGGACACTTTGGCCGTGACGACCCTGACTTCACCTGGGAGACTGTCAAGAACCTCAAGCAAGCTTGAGTCTAATTCTCATTTATAAGCAAATTATATGGGGAATACAAGAAACAGCAAGCATATCTATCTCTACTTTTTAATTCAACATAATTGAGGAAAAAAAGCCAGGAAACCGTGCTCGAGGTGAAACTTCTCTGAGTTTAGTAGTGGGTTTTAGGAGTTTGTAGCATTATTATTATTGTGTTCTTGTTTTTCTCTTGAAGGGAAAATGTCTTTTCTTTGAGTAGTCAGTGATTGTTTCTTGCTACACCAAATTGTTTGGATGTTTCGATTTGTTTGATCATATAATATTATCAAGTGAAATTAAATACATGAACTGCTCAATGCTTTTTCTTATTTATTTATCTCCCACCATTGTAAGTTGAATATCTATTACCCAGACGATAAATTTGGGACATCCATGTCACCCAGTAAAATTCCTGCAGGATACTCGAAAGAAGGTTCATGAAATAGAGTACACATTTAGAAGTAATTACTCAAACCTCAAGGTCTGTCATTCAAATCTTTTATGCTAAACTGTCCGCCTGCCAAAGATTAAAAGTAGAACGCCGTAAAAATCCGTCACTGTAAATTTTGCTGCAGACCGTCTTGCTAAGAGAGGAGCAATTTTCCAATGGTGGTTGTGTGTGTTTCCTAGGTGGCAACATAAACAAGAGAGTCCAATTTTGTGCACACTCCTTTAAAGAGTGTGCACGTAATAAATTGATCCTATTGGCTGTCCAAAATCAACAGTTATCTAATATCTATATTTATTTTAATTTTTTGTTTTTAATAAGTTGGATTAATCTAAAAATGGCAACTAAGACTCGTATGCTAAGGGGGGAAATATATGATGAAAAGTTTCCATGCAGTTTCTTTCTTGATTATGTTCGATCCTTCCATTTAGTGTTGTTGAGATAGAAAGATAAAAATCTGGATTTTCATTTAGCTTGTACCTAATTTGTGGAGTTTTAATTAAATTGTTCAATTGTATCAATATGAACGGGATCAATAACTGGAACTTTTTTTCCCAGAG
Source organism: Papaver armeniacum (assembly GCA_023531295.1). Lineage (NCBI taxonomy): Eukaryota > Viridiplantae > Streptophyta > Magnoliopsida > Ranunculales > Papaveraceae > Papaver > Papaver armeniacum. Next base: position 167,402 of record JAJJWW010012450.1, read on the forward strand.
TGATGTCAATGAAAATGCGATCGTTGTTCTTATTTTAGATTGGCCTAAAGAGTATAGGAATTTAGAAGATTGGACTGCGGATTTCTGATAAGCTATTCACAAGTCGATTCAGTCGAAGTATAGGTCGTGACCATATCAAATTCCTGGAAAGTACCCGTTAACGGAGGAGATGGTGATGGATTCTTAGAAAGAGTAAGATATATTCTAATGAAAGTGGTTTTGATTTTGAGAGAGAGAACAGACTAAGGTGAATAGAAGTAGTGATGGTGATCATCTAGGTGAAATGAATTAACTAACTACAATCATGCAACTTCGACTGAAGAGATGAAGCTGCAACTTTGACAGAAGAAATCCTTTTACCTATTTCCTTTCATGATATATTCTTGCCGTTTTTAAATTCAGTATATATTCTTTCCATGTTTAGATTATAATTATACTTAAAACAGAAAAATAAAAGAATTATAAATATTAGATAACTGTTCTTTCTTTTTTTTCTTTTTTTTTGAAGCATAATAACTGTTAGTTGTGGGCAACCAATATGATCGTTTTGTTACGTGCACACTCGTTAAAGGAGTGTGCACAAAATTGGACTCTAAACAAGACATCCTCATTCCAATTTTTCCTTAAGTTTAGGGAGGAAAAATAGTTCAGGTGTTGTTTGTGAATTTTTATGGATTAAATGTAAATTTTATTTTTAGTAGTTTTTAGATTTTATTAGAGCTAAAAATGGTTATTTAATATATTGGAATTAAATTAGGTAAGCAAAAGCTTACTAGGATAGTTTGACATTGTCAAGGTGAATGTCTAGTTTTAGACATTCACCTTGACAATGTCTAACAAAAATAAAGCCATGTCATCTTCACATTGATTTAAGACGTTCGGTTGGAGAAGCATTTTAGGGAAAATGAATGTCTATCCTATGTGGACTTAGACATTTATCCTCACATACATTCCATTGGAGAAGCTCTAAGGCTAAGTCCTATGGGTGCTAATCTAGCTGCTAGATTAGCAATCCACGTCAGCTAGGGCAACCTCCTAAGTCCTATGGGAGTGCTAATCTAACAGCTAGATTAGCAGTCCACGTCATCTGGGACCACTGTCCAGCGCTGTTTGGTTCAGCGTTTTAAATTTCAGCCGTCAGATCAAATTTTGTGATTTTTGTGATCCGTGTGATTTTTGTGAGTTTTGTGAGAGTTGAACCATTCAGCGTAAATGTCACTTTTTGAGCGTTGAACCATTCAACGTTTTAAATTTCAGCCGTCAGATCAAATTTTGTGATTTTTGTGTTCCGTGTGATTTTTGTGAGCGCTGAACCATTCAACGTAAGGTCACTTTTTGAACGCTGAACCATTCAGCGCTTCAATCTCGCTGCTAGTTCAACTATGAGCAAATGCTAGGACATAGAACTAGTGTTAACTTTTAGGCCACACTTTTTTTTTTGAATTGCAACACTTAACTGCTAATCTAGCAGCTCAATCTTAGCTTAAGGTTTTCTTTTCCTAAAAAACTTATATTGAGTTTTAGTTTTCTGCTTTTGAGTTTTGACCTTGAAACTTCCTGCACTGAGGCATTATACCGATTCATAAATATTAAGTACTCGTATAATAGAGGATCATAAAATTCATTGAATCCCGATTTTTATACTTACTTAGAAGAGAATCATAAGCAACATTTAATTTGAAAACATGAAACATTTACGAATGCAACCAGAGTCTGTCTTGCAATCTCTCCTCCCCAGCACCAAACATCTCGTCAACCCTTTCGCCATCCCGGAAGAAATGGAACGTCGGTGTGTAACGTATATGTTGAGTAGTATCAGGGCATTCATCAATGTCAGCATATACAAATGAAAGCTTCGGGAAATTGTTGCTTAATTTACAAAATGATGGAAGAATCTGACTACACACACGACACCTGAAAAAACAAAGACCCGAGTAGGTTATAATAATTCACTTTAATTCTTCAACCGCACAATTTGTATAACGGTAATCTTTCGGGACCGTGGCACTGGATTGCGAGACTCTTCTATTATAATTGCTATCTACATGTAATTTCCAATATAGAACTTGAAGACGAGCGTTCGTCGCTATTTATCTCTCTCCAAAAGTCACAATGTACGAGAAGAGAGTGATCCTGTATATGACCCATATTTGCCTTTCCCATTTCTGTTAGTATTCACATCAAACACATTGCGTTCATCTCTACTTATCCAACAAAAGTTACAAAACAATATAAAGCTTCAAACTAAACCTAAATCAATCAGATTGACTTACCAAGATGCACCGTAGTTGATAACTGCCTGCAAAAAATGATGCTTCTGGTGAATTTAGCGAACAAAGAAGAAAAAAGAAATGAACTTTACTTCATAGAAACTGCAAACAATAAAGTGAAAAGAAAAGAACCCCCGATTTGGATAAAATCCATTATCTAAGAACCCAGAGTAAGACAAACCCAATCCAAAATTTGTGTTTTTTCTAATGAATTTCTTGTTAGTTTGTTTATTTGTTTTATCTTTATAGTATACTTACAGGAGCCTTGGAAGATCTTATGTTTTGGATAATCTCTGTTAGGTTTTGATCGCTTAAAGCACTCTTTAAGTTCCCATGACGGTTCAAAGGTAAAATCAAACCTGTTCCTTCCAATCCCTTTGATTTCTCTCCCAAGCTCAAGTCATTTCCTCCCTCCATTAATTCTCTCTTTGAAGACAGCTACCAGTACAGAGAGCTAAATAACCTAGTTGATCGGGCCAGAACTTTTAATTGAGGGCCATAACTTTTTATTTGCACCTCAATTTTTTGAGGGGCTAATTAAACCGATATTGAAAAGATTATTTTACCCTTTACTAAACACAAATCTTAAAAATCAGTTAATTCTAATTAGGAATTATAATTTGGCCCCCAATCTATATACCCTAATCCTAAACCAAAAGAGAAAATCAGTTTCTCTTTTTTCTTTTCATCTTCCTCTCCTCCCCTTTCTCTTCTCCACCACCACCATTACCTAGCTTGATTGGGGTATACCCAAACTAATTGGGGTATACCCAATTTTAAAGGGACACTTTTTGTGGGTTTTAGGGGGGGTCCTAATGGGTAAGTTACAAAACTACCCTTACCCATTAATAATCTTAATTACCCTAAATCAGATTTTATTCTCTTCATTTCATCTTCCTCTCTTCTTCTTCTCCTCCCCACCATACCCCACCACCACCACCGTCAAAAAAACTCGACGATAAATAGAAAACGCAATGAATTCAATCCCGAAATTGCAACAAAAAGTGAAGAAAAAAAACCGTCGAAGAAGGAGAAATCGAAGCCGCCGAAAATGCAGAAATGGTGCGATTAAGAAAGTAAGGGCCTACTTAAACTCACTCTAGTACTTCGATTTCATGTTTGCATGTCAAATTCGGTCAGAAAATCCGAAATTTTGAATTGGCGGTTCGACGACCGGCAAGTTATTTTGTTATCGACCTTGCTTAGGATTTTCATAGTTAGGGTTTGTCCCAAGCAAGCTATAAGGTTGAAGAACTTTGGGATGTATAGTTTCATGAATTGTTACTAGCGAGGCGGCGGGTTATTCAACTGTATACCTTGCTTGGCGTTTTTTTTTAATGAAGCCGGCAACTTTTTGTTTTTTACCTGCCATTTCGCTTCTTTTGAATGTTTCCTGATGCTTAGAGTTTTTTAATCCGAAAGGGTATTTGTATAAAACCATGCCGGTGGTATAGTGAAAATTTATTGTTTCTACTGTGTACATTTTTGTTGGGAGCCGGAAGGCTATTTTAGTGATACCCTGCCGGCTGCGGCTTAGCCGACACGCATCTTTTGGTGGACCCTTTCGGCCATGTTTCCGCTGTTATTGTCGACTCCCGCCTGTAATGTTTTTTTTTCTGAATTGTTCTTGTTCAGGGTGGAGAAGGCAGAGAAGAAAGCTCTGAAAGCTATTAGTCCTCCTTCAAGACCTCCTCGTGTTGGTGGAAAACTCTTGACTTCACAACATCGGGGGTCGCCTAGGGGTTTAAAGGCTATAACTCGTCCATTAGGATCGCGCTTAATGCACATGCTAAGTGCATTCGTTTTTATGTTTCAATCAATGTAGTAACCAAAATTGCATGAATAAAGTGACTTACATCTTCCATATTTTATGTTTTCTGTTTGGTAAAAGTACAAGTCGGCAAGGTTATAAATCCTTAACATGCCGGCTACAGGTCCGCCGGCAGTGTTAAAAACTATTTGCTTGCCGACCTTATGACCGCCGGCATTGTAGGAAAATTTTCCATGCCGACCGTAAAATTCTCGGCCCAAGATAGTCGGCGTGTTCTTCAACCGAGACAATGCCCGTAGAAACATGGTGGCACTTATTCAAAGTGGACCTGCTTAGGTTGAACATTGGTCTACAGGTTATTCAAAGTGGACCTTCTTAGGCCATAGAACAATGACACCTTATTCAAACCACGACCTTGCCGGCCTTGTGCATTTTCAAAACCAATTTTTTTTTGATCGAAATCGAACTCATAAGACAGATGAAAGGTTTAATTTACTGAATTCATAATTTCAAAATTTTAATCTAAACTCAATTAATTAACCTAATCAGAATTTTAGTGTTAATTAACCAAGGGCATATTAGCCATTTAGAAAATACAAGGTTAAGGGGTGGCTTAGCTTTAATTCATAATGACCTGATTTTGTCTTATTGGGTATACCCCAATCAAGCCAGGCACCATTAACGACTCCAGCGAGATTTTTTTTTTCTTCAACCGATTCATCGTTTAATCGTCGATGTTAGAAGTTAATCGACGATTAACTTCTTCTACAAACATGGCTAGTACAAAGCAGACCGCTCGAAAAGCACTTCAAATCCCTAATCTCGTTGACACCGTCAAAGGCAAGGTTGTCGAGGGACGAACTCCCAAACCCAAAAAATCGAAACCCAAAAAAGATATGGCTCCAATTAGAAGGTATGTGAACTTAAACCCACATTCTATTCGATTTGTTGTTGTGTTTTGATTGTGAAATTGAGTCTGATAACTGAAATTTAGCGGTTTCAGTTAAAGGGTTGTTACTATCGAAATGGAAACCCTTAACGACTTTTCATTTGCATGCGTATTATATGAAAAATCGTTAGTGTATTAGGTTGAAGATGACGACCCTAATTCTGCTCATTCTACAATTTTTGCCCTAGAATAGAGTCTTTAATGTGTTAGGTTGAAGATGACGACTCTCTTTTGCCGACCCTTTTTTATTTCTTAACGACTCTAGATAGAACTTGAACATCCTTTTGTTCCAGAAAATGATAGTGTCGTCATCTTAGGTCCCATAGAGTCGTCACTTAGCTATATGCCCTAGAGTCGTCAACCCAAATTGTAGGATCGTTATTGCCTTTTTGAAGACCCTTTGTTCTTTGGAAGGGTCGTCATCATATAACTTTGAGTCGTCACATGTTATACAAGGGTCGTTTGTTTTGTAGAACATTTGAGTGACGACTCTTGAACTGATAACCATAAAGTTGATGTCTTATTTGTTTTTTTTTTTGTTTTTTTGTTTTGAATATAGTACCAAGAAAACCAAAGACAAGGTTCCAATGACGATAACTCCTCCTTCCAAAGATCCCCGCCACGATAAATACTTACTTGTCGGTCCATTACGCGGTAAAAAGCCGAGTGAGGTATCATTTTCTATCACCGAACCAAGAGACAAAGGTAATGAGTTGTCGGATTCATCAGAATCAAACTCTCCTGTTATTTCCGCTAACAGTAGTGGTGAAGAAGAAGAAATACAAGAAGAGGAGATACAAGAAGGTGAGATACAAGAAGATCCTCCCGTACGAGGTGAGGAAGAAGAAGAGGAAGAAGAGAGTGATAAGGATGATGACAATAATGGTAATGGTGATGATTCAGATGATGGTAATGGTGGTGATGATGAGCAGGAAGGGGATGAAGGTAATAATGGTGGTCATGAGGAGGAGGAAGAGGATGAAGGGGATGCTGCTGCTGGTAAGGATGATGAAGAGGATGATGGTAAACAAGATGTAGAACATGAAGAACAGAATGCAAAGCCGAAGCCGGTAAAGAGGGTTAAGAAGGATGGAACTGATATTGCACCCAGCGCGAGACACCCATCACTTCCAAACTTATTCACCCATCACTTTCAATCTTCCTAAATTAGTCACCCATCACTCTCAATCTTCCTAAATCAGTCACCCATCACTCTCAATCTTCCAAAATCAGTCACCCATCACTTTCAAACACTAAAAATGGCTCCAACTCCGTTCAATAATCTAGAAGATGTTGATATTGTTAGAGCACACACCACTCTCACAAAGCATTCCATTGAGGAAGCGCAATGGGTGGCCAGTAACTAAGACCCAACCAGAGGGCCTTACCTCGGGTTGGATCAAACCACCTATGCTTGGTGGAAACGTGTGTTTAAGGTTTTCAAAGCACTAAACGGAAATCGTTCAAGGAGGACGCTCCAGAAGATAAGGGAAAGGTACGCTTATTTATACAATGAATGTGTATTGCTGAGAGACGAATTGAAAGCTCGGGCTGACGCTATGCCCAACGAACCTTGAATGAGTAGAGTAAGTTTGTGAATCAATAGGCCGTTCATCAAAAATTATTTATTTGGTTATGATTATTCAACAACGCTAACTTATTAAAAAAATTATTTTTCCAGTATACTTTGGGTCGGAGCCAATACGAATTAAAGTACGACCATGAGTTTTTGCACGAGGACTGCTACTCTCTCTTGGAGGAAGTTGAATGGCAATTCGCCCAATATAATTAATCTCGTATAGATTTTCTAGCGCAATGTATTGAACAATTTTATGTGTTTTCCTTCTATTTTATTTCAACTACATGTATGTTTTTTCGGATTCAATAAAATGCATGACTTCAAATATTGGTTCAATAACTATAGTTCAGAAAGGGTCGTCATGGTTTGTAAAAAACGAGTGACGACTCTATAGATTGTTTGAAATTGTTGGCATGAGTCGTCATTTTTGGAGAAAGACATATTAACGACTCTAAATGTCACTTAACACAGAGACTCTTTGACAGTAGAGTCGTCAGTAAGTAAAGAAAACACATAGACGACTCTTTTGATCATCAAGAGTCGTCACTTGGTTAATATATATAATAACGATCCTCATAGCAGTTAATGTGAATTTTGAATTCACCAAATGTGGTTGAGTCGGGCAACGGTTAAAAATTCAAAAAAGTGACTGTTGGGTCCTTAATCTCTATAAATGGAGACCCACATCTCACCCCTTCTTCACCCAAACCATAATTCTCAACCTTCACATTCATTCTCATTCATTTATCATCCAAGAGGAAAAAGAAGAGGAAACACCATGACTAGTACTTACACTTCGGAAGAGAATTGCGCTATTGTGAGAGCTTGAAAACAGTCACAAACCACTTTGAATATCTAGGAAAAGACATGATCAAACATCGGATGCTTGGTGGAACCGTGTATTCTGATAGGTGTAGAATACACCGTAATTACTATCTAGAGTTTATGTTTTCTTTGTTATTTTCCTTGGGAATTGCATCTCTTATGTCGAGTTTTGAGTTATTAGGTGCAATGGAGTCTTTGGGAGCAAAAGAATGAGAAATCATTCATTGGGAGCGTAAAAGGCGAAAAGGACCAATTCACAGGCGAGCGAAGCTAGCTGCGGTTGAGCAAAGAAGTGAATAGGCGGTCGGTTCCGCGAAACCGACAAGCCATGCAAGAACTGGGAGGCCCTTTTCCTATTTCTGGGTGCCTAGAGTCATTTCTGGGTTACCCCTTATCTGTCAGACCTGGGTGGCTATATCCACCTTCATTTTCTTACACCAGCCCTAAAATTCTGTGAGAAATCAATTTCTCATCATTCCTTCTTCGACACGAAAATTGAGAGAGGATCATTTGCACCATCATGAGACCGAGAGATTGAGAAAATCAGAGAGGAAATTGGTGGTATTGAAAGTAGATGTTGCTGATGGTGGAAGATCGACGTTGTTGCCGGAGATTGAGATGTTTAAAGCAAACCCAGAGAAAGAAATAGAGAGTATTCAAAAAAAGAACCTGATGCTGCTGGATTCGGAGATAAATAGAGAAGGACCGAATGATGTGTGAAGTGCGGTTGCTGTAAGAGAGATGGGTAAGTCTCAGAGTCAAGTTTACATCAAGGGAAACGTGTTGTTGTTGTCGATTGAAGAAGAATGAAGGGTTTGAATCGGGAAGAACAGGGAAAGTTAGGGTTGTTGGTGTTTGAGCTCGTGAAAGAAGTTAGGTGTTGAGAAGATGTTGTGAGGTTTATGGAAGGTGGTGTCGATGGTGATTTGTTGAAGGGGTTTGAAGACTCAAATGAAGTTGGAAGAAGGATGATGATGATTTGAGGCTCAAATGAGATATGTTGGTGGTTATCTGGAGTTGCAGGTGATGGGTATTGTAGATTCCTGAGCTCAGATGGATGTTGAAGTAGCAAGGACTTATGGCTGGAGCTGAGGTGGTCTTGCGAGAATGAGGTTAAAGTTGGAGTTGGGCTGCAGGTTAGTGATAACATCCGCAGAGTAGTCGAGGTTGGCATTCTTTGCTAATGAATGAGAGTTGTGACTTTGAGCTGGTTTTGAGTTGAGCCGCAAAGTGAAATGACAAAGTGGCAACAATGCAAGTGCGAGCAGAGTCATGAATCGGTGATGATTCGTTGCCGAGGAGGAAGACTTGGAAAATGGGTTGAAGGCGGCGATTAAGCTAGGAGTTGCGATTAGCTATGTTTGACTAACAAGAAGTGGTTTCAGCTGATCTCGTAAGCCTAGGATGAAATGGCAGTTCCAATTGGAGTTGAGGGCTAGTGCTGGTGGATTGCATTGCAGTTAAGCAGGGTTGGTACTAGGCAGAATGGCTAGGTTAGAAGCTGAAGATTGAGGTACAAGGAGGTGATGCAATTGAGTGGGTTGGTGAAATGACTGAGATGATATAGCTGTCATGGAGTTTGTAGGTTGCAGCTGAGAACTGAGCAATTGCAGGTGTGTATGTGGAGTCTGAGTTGGTATGAATTAGTGGTAATGAGAGGGTTTAGGCTGATGGTGATTGCAGCTCAAATGAAGTCACTGGACTGGTGGAATCTATGGCAGCTGCAGCTGCAGGTGTTGTATGTTGCCAGGGAAATGGAAGTGGATTATGTGCTGGTGCTTGTGGAAGTTGATTTGGTCTTAACAGGGAGTTGCAGATGCAATGAGGAATGAGATGCTGAGATTGTTGAGTGATTGTGTTGTTGTTGGAGGTGCAAGAAGTGGAATTGAAGGTTGAGATGGGAGTTGTCTGAGGTTGATGAATTGGTGTTGTTGCAGCTCAGTTGAAGAGCTAGAAGCTGCTGTGAGTTTGAACTGGCAGACTGGATGGTTTGTGGAGATGTTTCAGGTGATGCTGTTGCAGCTGCAATTACAGCTGACTCAGTTTTTCTAACTCATGATCTGACTATTGACCCTGACTCGGTTTGACCCGTTGGTCTGACCGAGTTGACCCGAGGTGACCCGTTGACCCGACCGAGTTGACTCGCTGAACCGGTGACCGGGCGGACTTTTCCGGTCACCTGAGCTACTTTCCGGCGACCTTTCCGGCCAAGTTCCGGCCACAATACCAGATTTTCGGCGACCACTTTTGGGACATATTTTCTACATGGGTTTCTCTCTCTTATGGGCTTGGTGGATTTTCATCTAATGGACTTTGAAGACTAGACCTAATTTTAGAAGTTGGAGAAAAGCTATAAAAGGGAAAGTCTTCTACAACTCACATATCTTATTCTTGGAATTTTGGAGAGCCGTTTTGTTTACGCTTCTAGGGTTTGCTTTTGTTCATCTTATTCTTTTCAATTAATATTATTATGATGAACTCCATAGCTATGAGTAGCTAAACATATTATTGGTTATGGGATAAAAGTTGATTTCTCAACATGTTTTTGAATCTATGAATTAGTTTTGTTTCAATATTTTATTGTTTGTGATTCACAATTAATAGAGTTATATGATTTGATAGTTTATTTGGTTGAGTCCGGAATCAATCCGATTTACATTCATCTCTAGAGCTATATTAGGGTTTTCAATACGAAAAAGTTGTTTATCCCTGATTCTAAGTAGCATAATTGTGGGTAGTGCTTGTAGTGATATATCCTACTAGTCACAAGTGAATCATAACTTTTGTTAAAACGTTTAGTGCTTTTACACATTCATTTGCATTGATTAGTCTTATTCCATAGAACTTATTGCTTTTAGGGAGTTTAATCTAATTGTGCTTTTACACTTTAGGTTGCTTTCTAGGAAGAATTCACATATGCATCTTTTAATGTGGTTGTGATGAAATCAGGGAATTAGCGGGTTATTCTTGCGATCAAGGTATCCTATGGCTATTAGTAAAATAAGAGATTAAAATACCAATTCTAATCATTGATGAAAATACATGTTTGTGAATGATACTATCCCGTGACCAATATCTTCTCCTTATTGATTATTCCAACTATTTGCTTTGCTCCATTTTGTTTTTACTTTAGTATTTCGCTTAAACAACAAACATCACCCCTTGGTTACCTTAGAAACTGAAAATTACATGACAACAATTGCCTCTCTGTGGATACGAACTCTTCCTTACCTTGTGCTTCATTTAAATTTAGTGAGTAAGAAAGTGAAATTATTTTTGACGGATTGACAACCGATCAAATTTTGGCGCCGTTGCCGGGGAGGCATACGGCTTGTTATTAAGTTTTTAGTTTCTTTTTACAATTTCTGCTTTTATCTTTGTTTTTCGGTTCTTGTCTTGTTTCTCACTTGTTTGGGAGAATTGTTTTGTGTACCTAATCCCTGGCTTCTAAAGATTGGAATTATCCAAGGTGCGGGATAGCTACTCGAAGAGGCACAATACTCCAACCAAGTCAAGACGCAATAGAAAATCTAGAGTTAAAAGTGGAAGGAGAAGTACAAATAGAAGGAGAACAAGAGGTTCCAATCGTAGACGAACCACAAGAAGAAGAAGAAGCAATGGGTGATGTGAATCGTTCACTCAAGGACTTGGCTTCTCATAGGCTTGATACACAACAGGGGTGTATTCAAACGAACTCTACTTTTGAGATAAAGCCGGGGTTGCTTAGAGAATTACCAAAATTCCATGGCATGGTGAATGAAGACCCAAACAAACATCTTATGGACTTCCACACCATTGTCACGGCTATGCTTCCAGCGAATGTTGAGGCAGATGGTGCAATGTTGAAAGTTTTCCGTTTCTCTTTAATGGATAGTGCTAAGGATTGGTTGTACTATTTACCTCCCGGAAGTGTCACAACATGGAATGGGTTGAAGAAACTCTTTTTGGAGAGATATTTTCCTGCATCAAAGGCTACTCAAATTCGCAAAGAAATTTGTGGGATGAAGCAAAACGTGGGAGAATCCTTATATGAATGTTGGGAACGATACAAGAGATTGGTTGCAAGCTGCCCTCACCACCAATTCAGTGACGCTATGATCATCCAATACTTCTATGAAGGACTCCAATCAAGTGATAGGAATCTTATTGACGCTGCGGGTGGTGGTGCATTAGTTAGCAAGACGGTGGCACAAGCTAGAGAGTTAATTGAAAACATGGCGGCGAACTCCCAACAATTCTTGAGCCGTGGTTCGGATGTGATTCTAAGAAAGGTGAATGAGGTGAGCGAGGTTGAAGAACTTCGTCAACAATTGGGTAACATGTCGGCAATGATGCAACAAGTTGCAGCCGCGGTGATACCAAGTTCTTCTCAAACTTATGAGGACGAGCAAGCTAATGCGATCTTTCCAAATCAACAAAGACGGTATGATCCCTACTCAAACACTTACAATCCGGGATGGAGAGATCACCCCAATTTTAGCTATGCCAACAAGCAAGGTGCCATTCAACAACCTACTTTCAACCGTCCGAGTGGATTTCAACCGCAACAACAATAATTTCAGCAACCGCAAGCACAACAATCAATGCAAAATCAAGGTTCCGATATTGATTCAAAGCTTTAAACAATGATGCAAGGTATTTCTACCATGTTTAAAGAGAGTCAACAAGAAACTAAGAGTGCTATCAAGGATTTGCAAACACAAATGGGCTCCATGGCTATTGAGTTGAACCAATTGAAGGCACAAAATAGTGGGAAACTCCCTTCTCAACCTATCAACCCAAAAGAGGGTGTCAATGCTATTACGTTGAGAAGTGGTACACAACTTGTGCAACCCAAGGTTACTGATTCGGGCAAGGTGGACACACCAAAGGAACCTGTTTTTGAGGAGAATAATGAGGATTCTCCCCAAACTTCTGAGGTACCTATTCCTAACTCTAAAACTCCGGTTTCTACTTATGTTCCTCCTTTACCTTTTCCTCGCAGATTTGCAAGTTCTAAGAAGGCGGGACTAGAAAAGGAGATTTTAGACGTTCTTAAAAAGATCCATGTGAACATACCACTCATTGATGCTATCAAGCAAGTTCCAAAGTATGCAAAGGTGTTGAAGGACTTGTGTACCAACAAACAAAGACTCAAAGGTAATGAAGTGCTTAGTGTGGGGGAGAATGCTTCGGCAATCTTACAACACAAACTCCCACTTAAGTGCAAGGATCCCGGTAGTTTTGACATTCCCGTCACAATTGGTAACAAAACATTTAACAAAGCTATGTTGTATTTAGGTGCATCCGTTAATGTTATGCCGGCGTCAATGTATAATTCACTTGATCTTGGTCCTCTTAAAAAGGCTGAAATTGTATTGCAATTAGCCGATCGCTCTAATGTCTACCCAATGGGTATTGTTGAGGATGTTCTTGTGCAGGTTAATCAACTTGTATTTCCAGTGACTTTTGTGTGCTAGAGATGGATGAAGGATCAGGATGTTCTTCCATTGCTACTTGGGCGTCCCTTCATGAAAACGGCGAGAACCATAATTGATGTGGATAAGGGAACGTTGACCATGGAGTTTGATGGAGAAACAATACGTTTCAACATTTTCGAGACGATGAGATATCCTAGTGATGTCCACTCTTGTTTCTCCATTGATGTTATGGATACATTGGCACAACAAATGTTTGCATTAAACGGTGATGATGCTTTGGAAACCGTGTTAACTACATCCATGGATAATGGTGTAGAGTGTGGTAATGAAGTCAAGGAAGCCCTTGGTGATCTTAATTCACTACAAGGATGCCCGAAAACTCATAATATCTCTTTTATTTCTTTACCATGCAGTGATGAAAAGCTTGCACCTTCAATTGTTAAATCTCCAAAGTTAGAATTGAAACCTCTTCCCGACCACCTAAAGTAATTGTACTTGGGTGATAATGAAGAGTTACCTGTGATTGTTTCTAATGCGCTTAATGATTTACAGGAGCAAAAACTTTTAAGGGTGCTAAGGAAGTACAAGACGGCCATAGGATGGACAATCGCCGATATCAAGGGTATAAGCCCTGCCGTTTGTATGCACAAAATTCGTTTGGAGGATGATGCAAAGCCTACAAGGGAAGCGCAACGTCGTTTGAATCCTCCCATGATGGAAGTTGTGAAAAAGGAGATACTCAAGCTTTTGGAAGTGGGTGTTATCTACCCCATATCCGATAGCAAGTGGGTGAGTCCGGTACAAGTAGTACCAAAGAAATCAGGTGTGACAGTGGTGGAGAATGATAAGAACGAACTTGTCCCAACTCGTGTGCAAACCGGTTGGAGGGTTTGTATTGATTACAGGAAATTGAATGCCACCACTAGAAAAGATCACTTTCCATTACCTTTTATTGATCAAATGCTTGAACGTTTAGCTGGACACTCTTACTATTGCTTTCTTGATGGCTATTCAGGTTATAATCAGATTGTGATATAATAGGAGGACCAAGAGAAAACCACTTTCACTTGTCCTTTCGGTACTTTTGCTTATAGAAGGATGCCTTTTGGCTTATGCAATGCTCCAGCTACTTTTCAAAGGTGTATGGTAAGTATCTTTTCGGAATATGTTGAAAACATAATCGAAGTGTTCATGGATGACTTTAGTGTCTTTGGTGATTCATTTAAACTTTTCTTGAACAATTTGTCTCTAATCCTTGAACGATGTGTTGAAACAAATCTTGTGCTAAATTGGGAGAAGTGCCATTTCATGGTAACTCATGGCATAGTTTTAGGCCATATAATATCTTCTAAAGGCTTGGAAGTTGATAAATCTAAGATAGACCTTATTCGTGCTCTAACCCCTCCCACTACGGTGAGGGAGATACGTTCTTTTCTTGGTCATGCAGGTTTCTATCGTAGATTCATCAAGGACTTTTCCAAGATAGCATCACCACTTTGTAACTTATTGCAAAAAGATGTGGTTTTAACTTTGATGAAAAATGTATGGCGGCATTCAATCGTTTGAAAGAACTTTTGATTTCAGCCCCTATCATTAAACCACCGGATTGGAGTAAGCCATTTGAACTTATGTGTGATCCTAGTGACTACGCGGTTGGTGCGGTGCTTGGGCAACGTGTGGGGAAGCTTCCTCATGCTATTTATTATGCTTCTAGAACGTTAAATGAGGCCCAACAAAACTACACAACCACTGAAAAAGAGTTATTAGCCATTGTTTTTGCTTTAGAAAAGTTTCGCTCTTATCTAATTGGTACAAAAGTTGTTGTCTTTTCTGATCATGCAGCGCTTAAGTACTTGCTTACAAAGAAAGAGGCGAAACCGAGGCTCATACGATGGATATTACTCTTGCAAGAGTTTGATATTGAAATCAAAGACAAGAAAGGAATTGAGAACACCGTTGCGGATCATTTGAGCCGACTTCTTTGTGGACAAGGAGACTATCCCGTTGCGTGAAAGTTTCCCGGATGAGCAACTATTCTCAATTGCCTTTGGAGAACCATGGTATGCCGATATTGTTAATTACTTAGTTTCTAAACAAATCCCAAAGAACTTGTCTCGTGCAGAGAGGGACAAACTTAAGAGGTTAGGTAACCAATACATATGGGATGATCCATACTTATGGAAACATGGTAGTGACCAAGTAATACGAAGGTGCGTTCCCGAATCTGAATTTAATTCTATCTTGTCTTTTTGTCACTCTTATGCTTGCGGAGGACATTTTGGGAGTAAGAGAACCGCGCACAAGGTACTTGAAAGTGGTTTTTATTGGCCAACTTTGTTTAAGGATGCGCATATATTTTGTACAACTTGTGATAGGTGTCAAAGAACCGGCAATCTAGGTGCCCGAAATCAAATGCCACAAACTTTTATTCAATTTATTGAAGTTTTTGATGTATGGGGTATTGATTTTATGGGGCCTTTTGTCAACTCCCATGGGAATTTTTATATCTTACTTGCGGTTGATTATGTCTCGAAATGGGTGGAAGCTAAGGCCACCCCTACTAATGATTCTAAAGTGGTTTGATTTTGTGCAAGCTAATATTTTTGCAAGGTTTGGAATTCCAAGAGCCATAATTAGCGATGGGGGTTCTCACTTCAAAAACAGGATTTTACAAAGCTTGTTGACGAAGTACAATGTGTCGCACAAGATTGCAACACCTTATCATCCCCAAACCAACGGACAAGCCGAGGTGTATAACCGGGAGGTGAAATCTATTCTAGAAAAGACGGTGAACCCAACAAGGAAGGATTGGAGCATGCGACTTAATGATGCTTTGTGGGCGTATAGAACCGCATATAAAACACCTATTGGGATGTCTCCTTTTAGGCTTGTGTATGGTAAACCTTGTCATTTACCCGTGGAAATTGAGCATAAGGCGTTTTGGGCTATTAAGCAATGCAACATGGAGATGGATGGGGCTGGAAAGCAAAGGAAGTTACAACTCCAAGAGCTAGAGGAGCTTCGCAATGATGCATTTGAAAGTTCACGGATTTACAAAGAAAAGACGAAAGCATTCCATGATAACATGATTTCTAGGAAACAATTTTGCATTGGGCAGAAAGTGCTTTTGTTTAATTCTCGCTTGCATTTATTTCCGGGTAAATTAAGGTCACGATGGATTGGACCTTTTATTGTTACTAATGTGTTTTCTCATGGTGCGGTGGAAATTGTAGCATAGCTACAGGGAAAGAACTTAAAGTTAATGGGCACCGGTTGAAACCATATTATGAGAATTTCACTTCCGAAGTGGTGGAAGGAGTTAACTTTGTGGATGTACTCCCTCTGGAGGAGTCATAGAAAGCAAGGAGATAGTCGGGCTGACGACTTTAAACCAAGCGCTAATTGGGAGGCAACCCAAAGGATGAGTATTTCTTGTCTTGTTTTTAGTTTTTCTTGTCTTGTTTTTTTTCTGATTTCTTGTTAGGATTTCCCACCTTGACTTACTTTGGACGATTCAATTACATTGAGGACAATGTAAAGTTTAAGTGTGGGGGAGTGGTTAAGCATTTGCGTTGTAAATTTTTGCAAATTTTTCAACTTTTGTGAAAACTAGTGAATAAGAAAACTCCAACTTATGGTTAGTTTAGAGTCACATAGTATACATGTCGCTAAGATTACATCGAGAATCTCATAATAGTGACTCGAACTTAGAGATGACAGAGAACATGATCGGGTTTCTTAATTGTATGAGAGTTAAAGTTGGATTTAACCATGCCAGTGGCAAATAAGGTGCAGACTGAAATTCGGTATTAGAGTAGTTTCCCCTATAGTGGAGACTACCCAAGTTACATAATGTGAGGCACCAACCTTCAATTCTTTGAACCTGTCTAAATTTGTGCTTTTTGAGTGTGTGTCACCGTACGTAAATTCCGGGCAGAATGGTGAGCTGCCCAACTTCCCACCATAGAAGCACTATTTTGATCTCTTGAGTGCTATTTTTATCAACCATGATGGTGACATCAAATTGCTAACTTACATACCACTTGTAATCTTGTTCGCAGTTAGCACCATCCACCTTATCTCTCTCTACACCAACAGGTCCATAGAAACACCATCATCATCAACAAGAGGAGCATCACAAATTTGAAGGAAAGTTGAACACGTTCATGGTTTACAAGCAACGGTACAGAATTGAGCAGATTTTAGATTCAAGTAAAGCAACAAAACAAGGAGCAGAATTTTTATAAGTTGAAGACTATTGTACAAGAGTAAAAATTATCAAAGATGAGAGTTCGAGAAGTTTATGATATCAAGACATATAAGTTGTGAAGAATCAAGCGGTAAAGTACTTACACCATGGCCTTTGTACTTACGTTTTTATTTTATTTGTATTTTACTTTCTCTTGTCTCAAAAAAAAAAAAAAAAAAAAAAAAAAAAAAAAAAAAAAAAAAAAAAGAAGACAAGAAAAATTTTAGGTTTATTAATAGTTTTTATTATTTTGTTTTATTTTTATTTTGTGTTTCTTTTATTTCTTATTTCAAAAAAAAAAAAAAAAAAAAAAAATTATATTTTGGGTTTGTATAGTTCGTTTTTAGTTTTGTATTATTTCAATAAAGCCAATGGAAGAAGGAATATCTACAATGAAGTTTCAAGCAACAAGAAATTAGAGGAAAGAATCATATTGTCAAGATTCTACGAAGTTCGAGAGTTATCATCCAGAGTTGAAGACCGAAGACGAAGATGAAGACACCGATAGAAGACCGAAGACGTTTCTATGGATGCTGTGAGAGTGGTGCTAGCTGCACGTCGAACGGATAACGAGGTAAGTAAGCATATTCCCACATTCGTTAAGTGGTTGATTTCCTTTCAAAGAGATCGTCAGAAAAATGGGTTTTCAAAATTATAAAAGATGTGGGTTTTCAAAATACTTCGGAGGGTTTTTACCTTCCTACCATTCAACGTGTCGCAGGATTCTCTTTTCATTCCAACCTGGACACATGTGTGACCCATAAAAAGTTGTTTATTATTGAGAGCAATTTCATAAAACCCTTTCTTGTGAGGCAGAGTCGAGACTTTTGATCACTCCGAACCCGAATTTATGTCGAGAAGGGATGGTTATCTCTCTTTCAACTTTTAAGAATGAGATTGTGTTCATTTATGTGTCTAACTTCTTATGACTAGTGTGCAGAATCTCTATGTCTTCTTAGCGCATTGGATGCTATCATTTCGGAGAACTAGTAAGTTGGAAAAGTAGGTTTTGTGGGTATATCTCTAGTAAACCCTCACGAGACTATAACTCGTCCACTAGGGACACCTAGGGGTTCAAAGGCTTGTTATTTATGCTAAAAGTGACCGTAGCCTCAACGACACGGAGTTGTATGTATTCTTTAGAATTGTTTTGATTGATTTGCTCGAGGACTAGCAAAGTCTAAGTGTGGGGGAATCTGATAGGTGTAGAATACACCGTAATTACTATCTAGAGTTTATGCTTTCTTTGTTATTTTCCTTGGGAATTGCATCTCTTATGTCGAGTTTTGAGTTATTAGGTGCAATGGAGTCTTTGGGAGCAAAAGAAGGAGAAATCATTCATTGGGAGCGTAAAAGGCGAAAAGGACCAATTCACAGGCGAGCGAAGCTAGCTGCGGTTGAGCAAAGAAGTGAATAGGCGGTCGGTTCCGCGAAACCGACAATCCATGCAAGAACTGGGAGGCCCTTTTCCTATTTCTGGGTGCCTAGAGTCATTTCTGGGTTACCCCTTATCTGTCAGACCTGGGTGGCTATATCCACCTTCATTTTCTTACACCAGCCCTAAAATTCTGTGAGAAATCAATTTCTCATCATTCCTTCTTCGACCTGAAAATTGAGAGAGGATGGCTGCACCATCATGAGACCGAGAGATTGAGAAAATCAGAGAGGAAATTGGTGGTATTGAAACTAGATGTTGCTGATGGTGGAAGATCGACGTTGTTGCCGGAGATTGAGATGTTTAAAGCAAACCCAGAGAAAGAAATAGAGAGTATCAAAAAAAAGAACCTGATGCTGCTGGATTCGTAGATGAATAGAGAAGGACCGAATGATGTGTGAAGTGCGGTTGCTGTAAGAGAGATGGGTAAGTCTCAGAGTCAAGTTTACATCAAGGGAAACGTGTTGCTGCTGTCGATTGAAGAAGAATGAAGGGTTTGAATTTGGAAGAACAGGAAAGTTAGGGTTGTTGGTGTTTGAGCTCGTGAAAGAAGTTAGGTGTTGAGAAGATGTTGTGAGGTTTATGGAAGGTGGTGTCGATGGTGATTTCTGTTGAAGGGGTTTGAAGACTCAAATGAAGTTGGAAGAAGGATGATGATGACTGAGGCTCAAATGAGATATGTTGGTGGTTATCTGGAGTTGCAGGTGATGGGTATTGTGGATTCCTGAGCTCAGATGGATGTTGAAGTAGCAAGGACTTATGGCTGGAGCTGAGGTGGTCTTGCAGTAACACGTTAAGCTGGAGTTGGAACTGCAGGGTTAGTGATAACATGCTGCAGAGTAGTCGAGGTTGGCATTGCTGCTAATGAATGAGAGCTGTGACTCTGAGCTGGTTTTGAGTTGAGCTGCAAAGTGAAATGACAGTGGAAACAATGCAAGTGCAGGCAGAGCTGTAACTGGTGATGATTCGTTGCCGAGGAGGAAGACTTGGAAAATGGGTTGAAGGCAGATTCGGCTAGGAGTTGCAGTTAGCTATGTTTACAGCTAACAAGAAGTGGTTGCAGGCTGATCTCGTAAGCCTAGGATGAAATGGCAGTTCCAATTGGAGTTGAGGGCTGGTGCTGGTGGATTGCATTGCAGTTAAGCAGGGTTGGTACTAGGCATAATGGCTAGGTTAGAAGCTGAAGATTGAGGTACAAGGAGGTGATACAATTGAGTGGGTTGGTGAAATGACCGAGATGATATAAATTGTCATGGAGTTTTTAGGTTGCGGTTGAGAACCGAGCAATTGCGAGGTGTGTATGTGGAGTCCGAGTTGGTATGAATTAGTGGTAATGAGAGGGTTTAGGTGATGGTGATTGCAGCTCAAATGAAGTCACCGGACTGGTGGAATCTATGGCATTTGTTTTTGACTGCGGGTGTTGTGTGTTGCCAGGGAAATGGAAGTGGATTATGTGCTGGTGCTTGTGGAAGTTGATTTGGTCTTAACAGGGAGTTGCAGATGCAATGAGGAATGAGATGCTGAGATTGTTGAGTGATTGTGTTGTTGTTGGAGGTGCAAGAAGTGGAATTGAAGGTTGAGATGGGAGTTGTCTGAGGTTGATGAATTGGTGTTGTTGCAGCTCAGTTGAAGAGCTAGAAGCTGCTGTGAGTTTGAACTGGCAGACTGGATGGTTTGTGGAGCTGTTTCAGGTGATGCTGTTGCAGCTGCAATTACAGCTGACTCAGTTTTTCTAACTCATGATCTGACTATTGACCCTGACTCGGTTTGACCCGTTGGTCTGACCGAGTTGACCCGAGCTGACCCGTTGACCCGACCGAGTTGACTCGCTGAACCGGTGACCAGGCGGACTTTGCCGGTCACCTGAGCTACTTTCCGGCGACCTTTCCGACCAAGTTCCGGCCACAATACCAGATTTTCGGCGACCACTTTTGGGACATATTTTCTACATGGGTTTCTCTCTCTTATGGGCTTGGTGGATTTTCATCTAATGGACTTTGAAGACTAGACCTAATTTTAGAAGTTGGAGAAAAGCTATAAAAGGGAAAGTCTTCTACAACTCACATATCTTATTCTTGGAATTTTGGAGAGCCGTTTTGTTTACGCTTCTAGGGTTTGCTTTTGTTCATCTTATTCTTTTCAATTAATATTATTATGATGAACTCCATAGCTATGAGTAGCTAAACATATTATTGGTTATGGGGTAAAAGTTGATTTCTCAACATGTTTTTGAATCTATGAATTAGTTTTGTCTCAATATTTTATTGTTTGTGATTCACAATTAATAGAGTTATATGATTTGATAGTTTGTTTGGTTGAGTCCGGAATCAATCCGATTTACATTCATCTCTAGAGCTATATTAGGGTTTTCAATACGAAAAAGTTGTTTATCCCTGATTCTAAGTAGCATAATTGTGGGTAGTGCTTGTAGTGATATATCCTACTAGTCACAAGTGAATCATAACTTTTGTTAAAACGTTTAGTGCTTTTACACATTTGTTTGCATTGATTAGTCTTATTCCATAGAACTTATTGCTTTTAGGGAGTTAAATATAATTGTGCTTTTACACTTTAGGTTGCTTTCTAGGAAGAATTCACATATGCATCTTTTAATGTGGTTGTGATGAAATCAGGGAATTAGCGGGTTATTCTTGCGATCAAGGTATCCTAGGACTATTAGTAAAATAAGAGATTAAAATACCAATTCTAATCATTGATGAAAATACATGTTTGTGAATGATACTATCCCGTGACCAATATCTTCTCCTTATTGATTATTCCAACTATTTGCTTTGCTCCATTTTGTTTTTACTTTAGTATTTCGCTTAAACAACAAACATCACCCCTTGGTTACCTTAGAAACTGAAAATTACATAACAACAATTGCCTCTCTGTGGATACGAACTCTTCCTTACCTTGTGCTTCATTTAAATTTATTGAGTAAGAAAGTGAAATTATTTTTGACGGATTGACAACCGATCATATTCATCGTTTTTGTGGCGTTAGACGGAAATTGCAACTCAAGGTCTTTGAAACTCGTCAAGGAACGGTTCGAGGAGATAAAATTGGAATGTGATGCTTTCAAAAGAGAAATGAAGGCCGTAAGGGACAAGAGGTCAAACTTATCGATAGCTTTCTACAATACTAACTATGTTTTTGTTTTGGGTTTTCAGTTGGGGAAGGCGTATGTACGATACGAGGTGCTTCGTGGAAAAAAGTTCGAGTTCGACGATTGATACTTTATCTTGGAAGGCACCATGTATAATTACATGCTTTATGATTAAGTGTATAAGTGCACCGTTATTATCTATTGTATTTCATTTCCTTCAATGTATCGCTATGAAAGATGTATGCCTTTTACGATTCAATGAAATCAAAAATTATGATAATCCAGTGCAAGGGTCGTTAGTATATTAAATAAGACACCGAACGACTCTACATAAAATTTGAAATGGCTGGATAGGGTCGTCATCTTCTATGAATACATATATGACGACTCTAAGTATTTTATTTACTGAGAGTTTTGGTTTTAGAGTTGTTTGTCTGTAAACAAAAAATTAACGACCCTTTCTGACCTAGCTAAAAGAGTCGTCAGTGTTTATCACACCAACCTAACGATTTTTCATAACCATGAAAAGTTGCAGGTTTAAGTCGTCATTGGTAGTGTCAATTTAGATGACGACCTTAAAGAGTCGTTAGTTTATACAACACCCGACTCTAACGACACCCACTCTGAATAGTTTCATAGTGACCATGAATCGACCACTTGGAGCACCATTAAGACGAATCGAAGGGTATACGATGTTTACCTGATTATTTTGAGCTCCGGGTTCTTCATTTCGAGGATTGGTTCCTTCCTTTTGAGCCATAGGTTCTTCATTTGCACCATTATCCATGGCTTCCTCTATTAACATTTCTTCATCAAACATCCAATCCATAGGATTAGTTGAGACAATATAACCATCAACATAATCATGGTTGTTATTTGAAGCTTCACTAACCTCATTCCCTCCACTTGAATCACTCATTTCTAAAAACCCTAGTTTTTCCACTCAAAAACTCCTCCTCTTCTTCTCAGCACAGGCGCTGGCGTTCGAAACATAAACGCGACGCTCGAACATAGAGCGCTGGCGTTTTTGCTACAAACGCCAACGGGTAGTTTTTTTAAAATTCAAAATTCACTTTTTACCTCTATAAATTACCATCATCTTCAAATAATTCACTCACACCAAAATTCACTTCTCTTGAATTTTCTCTTCTAAAATCTATTTCAATTTTTTAGTTTATTGTTGGTAAAATGGCTGAAAAGGCGATCACATTTTTTTGCGATGCAAAACTTGAAGTTGTTGTTTCTAAGATATGTGGGAGTTTTAAAAATATTGAAAATTGTAAGAGGGAAGTGCAAGTTTTTGAAGTTGCTCCAAGAAAATGTTCCGCTAAAAGGCAAAGAAGAGCTCCAGTTTTGAAAGTTAACAACAAAAAATTCAAAAACAAAGACGAAACTGTCAAAGAGCGCGTTGAATAGAAGATACGTCAAATGAAGATAAACAGGAGGCCAAAACTTGTACTTGATTTTTATTGAAGTTGTTTAGCAATTTTTATTATTGTCTAAGTTTATATATTGTAAAAGAATTGGCAGTAATATCAATGAATGAAAATATTTAGATTTTACAATAGATTTTCACTTCAGATTAAGCGAAATTTATTACAATTTAAACTTGCAAATAACATCAAACTACATTTTAATAAACCACAACAAAAACATCAAACTACATCAAATCCATCGACATTCTCTCTGTAGAGTTCATAGCATTCAAAATGCTTAAACTCTCTTCCACTTTCTTCAGTAAACTTGGTCTGAGCGATGGTTTTCTGTAAAACAGATAAACAACAAGTTCAAATATTTATGATGCAGTTGAGTTCATGAGGACAAAGGTAAGATACTAACCAGTTCTTCGTTGGATAGTCCAGAATTGCTACGGTGAACCATCCACAAAACTTCCGTATAATGTTTGACTTCCTTAGTGATGAATGAAATTCTTAGTTTTCTTATGGTTTCGTTCCGCGATGCTACAAAATGTCCCAATACTCTTTCCCAGAAATAGTCACCGTTCATTGGTCTCATCATACGATGTAACTAAGATCGAACAAGAGTAACATCTTCTTCCATTGTACAAACCGGGAGCGACATTCAAGTGCAGTACATATGTGCTTGAGATGGACCATCTTTTAGAATTCTAAAACACGCTTAGTAACGAAAAGGTTTACCGTGAGCTTCCTCCTAATTATCAAGAGCTGTTTGGATCACTTCATCTTTAGTTACACCGATGGACTTTTCTCGATCAATTTCCATTACCAGAGCAAGAAATGGCTGGACTGCAAGCCTAATATATTGAAAACGAGCACACAATCGACGAGCATCTCGGTTTCCTGGGTTTCCCGTCAGTGAGACGAACATTGAAAAAACGTTCTCCCAAAAAGAACTGTCTTGAAAGCCCATACCAATGATTATCCTATGAAAAAAAAATGCTTTGCATATAGTTATATCCTCTTCTTCAGTAAACTTGGGACCACGATTTCTAACAGACATCTCTGCAGAGTGAGAGAGATTAAGAGTTTTAGAAAAGAAGAAGAAGAAGAAGATGTGATTTTGGAGATAGGAAGAATGGAATTTGTAGGTCGAGAAAGAAAATCGATCCGTTGGAAATTTAGCCGTTAGCGTTTGTAGTAAAACCGCGCGGCTTTACTAAAACCGGCCGTTTGAATTACCAACGCCTATTTTTTTTTTGTTATAAATAAAACACTAGGTTTTATTCTCAACCAAACCAATAGATTTCTTTCTCAACAACCACCATGTTTTTTAAAGGCAAAGCGAAGCAAATATTATGTGTCGAAGCAAAAGAGGTTGGTCCATTATGTTGCATGGATAACCACAGTCTTATGCAATGCCCTTGGATGTATTCAAAGTGTCCGCGGGAAGGTTGTTCACGCGTCAGAATGGTGATTGAATCACAACCGGAAAAGCTCAGGTATTTGCAATGTCAAGATTCCAACTGTCCAGAGGAACCACATATGCTAGATGATGCTATGAAGATTAAAAAAAAATAAAAAAAATTGCAACACTCTGCAAAAACTTCAAACTTAAAATCCAAATTGAAGAAGGAGTTATTACACTGCAAGCATTGTGGATATGGAGATCACGAATACAAACATTGTCCACAGAGAATCAGTGGATGCTCAAAGCCCGGTTGCAAGACTTTTATGCATTTGCGGACTTCTTCTGAAGAAGACACATACGGAAGACATTTCTGGGAATGTCCTAGGTGTTTTTTGGTGGAGTGGGCTGATTGAAGTTGAAGGACAAATCGATTCACTATGGTATTATGTTATTTAGTTTGTTATTTATTTCGTGTTATTACGATTATCTAAAACCAAACATGTGGATGTCTTCACATTTGCACCATCAATATCATAAGTAAATTAAAATTTTCATGTTGGTTTGTACATCCATTTTTCATGTTTGTTGAGTCCATAGTGGGAGCAAAATCAACAAACTTCAAGTTTGTTGAGTCCATATGAACTGCTCTAATTAATCTTCTACAGTTCATAATTGGGTTCAAACTCTTTCCAACCAACTTGGAACTTGTTCAAAAGACCACCAGCTAGTCCCACGGCCACCAAGGACCGGTTTCATACCCCTTATCTGGTCCCTTACCTCTACATAATTAGGTTTTATTGCCTAATGCTCAGACGAACACTATTTTAATAAATGATTAAACCAGCATTTAATCATCTTTCACCGAATGGTCTACAAAGGACTTTGGTGCATGCTCATTCGAGCATCTGGGCGCTACATGGTTGGCCATCATCCCATGTATCTGGTCCCTCTCTCACTCAGTGATTGATTTTCAGTAAAGCATTAATTGATCAACAATCGATCAAAATTAGGGTTTTGAACTGAATGCTCTGCAAATCATAGTTCTGAGCAACTTCAAGCACTAATAATTTTATGTTGATCTAGCAATCAACATATTGATTAATTATATAATATTCGGTCCATCTGCCAATATTTTAAATTAATATTTTATTTGGTCATGCTAACAATAATTGTTCAAGTGAGCAATATTTGCTCAGACTATCAATATTGATTCAACTATCAATATTCAGAAATCCATCAAATGAGCAATATTTGCTCGCACAGACACTAATATTATAATGTTTAAAAATTCATAAATCGAGCAAATATTTGCTCATGCTATGAACTATACATATGTCTCAGCAGACATATTCAATCCATGAATCATAGAGCATTCGTCAATCATGTTCGACTCAACAATACTTAGACTCATCGTCTAATCAAGTCAACAACTGAATAATTAAATAAACGTCTGCCTTGCAGACTCCGCAATCATGAGACATCAATCATGTCACATGGGGGGATCTTATTTAGGGTTTTGGGCTAGTGGCCTATGACACGTGTGTTCATCCACGATGAGAAATGTGAGTAAGTCATGCAAGCAGTTAAGGGAGTTAGCAAAGTAATGGGTGTCCCATACCACACACTCAGGAGTCCCTAAAGTTCACAAGGTTGGTGCCAACAACATGTAGTACTTTGTGGAACAGGATCCAGTTGCCCACCGTCCCTGACGGTCATCTAGGTTGCCACTCGTAAGTGGGATGCTAGCTGGGCCTGACAACGCACACGATTGGCCAGTTTCCAACGTGTGGGGATGATCAGTCTTATTGTTTACCCACAGTCCTAGACGGTCTTCCGGATTTTTACTCATAAGTGGGGTGCCACTTAGGCCTGGAAAACTCAAAATACTCACACAAGCTCAACTCGATTCGCAAAGTAACTGGCATTGCAGTTACAAATTCTTTTCGCACAAAAGTTGGCCTACTCTCCAACTTAAAGTTTTCGATTAAGGAAAATACTTGTTGACAAGCCATTCCCACACAGTCCCTAGAGTTAACTCGAAACTTGCTCTGATACCAACTGTGACAGACCGGAGAATTACGCATGGCGCCCTGGGCGCGCAGGCCATAACTCTCCCGATGCGCCATGATAATGCTACGATATGTGCCTTTGCGCTAGGAAAATGCATGTTCATTTTCCCTTGCAAGCATGCTCGTGGATCATGATGCATCTATCTTAGCTTCATCACCGTTCCAACTTACCAGAGAACAAGGGCATAAAGGTTTGCCTCAACGTAGGGAATTCAGTGACTAGCTGAGTAACCGTTGGCCGATGAACCTTACATGCATCGCTGGCCAATGATGTATAGATATAGCTTACCTTCCTAGCCATGCCCAATGCGCCATTGGTACATGCCTATGTCGAATGCCTTGATAGGAAATATGAGCATCCATGGAATGGGATGCAACTTGCCTCAACAAGTTTGGCCACAATCATCTCTTGTATCGCAACACCGAGCCACATGATATGAGAGGATAGAATGTCGCAATCACCTCTAAATTAGATGATATAAGCGACAAAGTGTTGGACCGGCAATGCTGAAACTCTTTGTGGTTGCCTACGTACCCTTCCCTACTCTAAACGGATCAAGCACAAATCGTAGTTCATCCTCGAAGGGACAAAAGCTTAAGCCAACTCGTTTGCAAGGCCGTGGCCAAGCAATAATGGTAATGACCTAGTCCGTATAGTCCGTTCCGTCAAAATACATCCAAGTGATGCATATTTGGTCCGCAATATGGCATAGCAATGCCTGAGCATCGTATGCCCCATTCACAAGGCTACACAACTATAAATGAGGCTTAGGCATCATTTATACTGTTCTGGATAAGCTATAAAGCTTACTTGGTACATGGTCTGCATATGCACCTTCAACCAACTACCCGTCCTATATATGTTAACTTGATATTTTTACAACTTAGATTAGGGGAGAAAAAATCATTCATCAACTCCCCAAGGCCAGGCTGTTGCCATGTATTTTTGCACAACCGGCCAAGGTGGTTGTACAGTCAAATCTGGCCTATAGGCCAATTTCAATGCTCTACCATGATGGCTGAACATTTCCTAATCCTAGTCTTGTGTAGGGCCGTGATGGCTGTAACTTCCGTCTTTGGCTCATAGGCCACTCCAATATCCAGCGGTGATGGCTGTACATTGTCAAGGCCAGCCAGCTCTGTCCTGTTGCGATATTATCCATAAGACAATGACCCACGTAATGGGCCACTATGGCGCTACTTTTCTCAAGGACATATACCCAACTGGCCTAATGCATCCTTTGATGCGAGATTCGCCTTTGGCCAATATGGCTTACAACTTACACTCTCTTGGTGGCATATTGGCCTTGACCAATATTCCCATGCAATATGCCATTTTTGGCAGCGTATTGGACTAGGCCAATGTTCCTTCTACTACGTAACATAAACTTTGGATGAAGCTTCATCTCAGGCCATGGCGCATCCTTTATCACGCTTCATGCTAAAAACACGGTGTGTTACAACATTCACCCCTTTAAAGAATTTCGTCCCTGAAATTTTAAAAAAAAACTATTGTGGACAAGCTCTTCGATTTGGATTTCCAGAGCAAAAGTCCCATACCAGATGTTCAGAAATCACGGGTTTCTTCAAGTTGTCATGAACAACAATTTAGACCTTCTGATCAAACATCCCATACCGCCTGCCCAGGAATTCAAAAGTGCGCATGACATTACCGAGAATATCGACTTGGTCAACGCCAAAAGATATCTCGACCAGGTATCCTAAGTGGGCGTCCCATACCACACACTCATGAGTCCCTAAACTTGACAAGGTTGGTGCCAACATCATGTAGTATTGTGTGGAACATGATCCAGCTGCCCACCATCCCTGACGGTCATCCAGGTGGCCACTCGTAAGTGGGATGCTAGCCGGGACTGAGAACGCACACCATTGGCCAATTTCCAATGTGTGGAGATGATCAGTCCATTTGTCTACCCACCGTACCAGATGGTCTTCCGGATTTCCACTCGTAGGTGGGGTGCCACTTAGGCCTGGCAAATTCACAGTACTCACACAAGCTCAACTCGATTAGCAAAGTAGCTGGCATTGCAGTTACAAATTCTTTCCGCACAAAAGTTGGCCTACTCTCCAACTTAAAGTTTTCGATTAAGGAAAATACTCGCTGACAAGCCATTCCGCACAGTCCCTAGAGTTAACTCGAAACTTGCTCTGATACAAACTGTGACGGACCGAAGAATTACGCCTGGCGCACCTGGGCGCGCAGGCCATAACTTCCCCGATACGGTATGATGATGCTACGATCTGGGCCTTTACGCTAGGAAAATGCACGTTCATTTGCCCTTGCAAGCATGCTCATGAAGCATGATGCATCTAGCTTAGCTTCATCACCGTTCCAACTTACCAGAGAACAAGGGCATAAAGGTTTGCCTCAACGTAGGGAATTTATCACTGAATTGCCTATCTATCTAAGTAACCGTTGGCCGATGCACCTTACATGCATCGATGGACAATGATGTATTGATGTAGATTACCTTCCTGGCCATGCCCAATGCGCCATTGGTACATTCCTACGTCAAATACATTGATATGAAGTATGAGCATCCATGGAATGGGATGCAACTTGCCTCATCAAGTTTGGCCATAATCATCTCTTGCAGCGCAATACGAGCCAGATGATATGAGAGGCCAGAATGTCATAATCACCTCTAAATTAGATGATATGAGTGACAAAGTGTTGGACCGACAATGATGCAACTCATTGCGTCTGCCTACATACCCTTCCCTACTCTAAATGGATGAAGCACAGACCGTAGTTCATCCTCGAAGGGACAAAAGCTTAAACCAACTCGTTTGCAAGGCCGTGGCCAAGCAATAATGGTAATGGCCTAGTCCGTATAGGCCGTTCCATCAAAATACATCCAAGTGATGCATATTTGGTTCGCAATATGGCATAGCGATGCCTGAGCATCGTATCTCCCATTGATAAGGCTATACAACTATAACTGAGGCTTAGTCATCATTTATACTCTTCCGGCTAAGCTATGAAGCTTACTTGGTACATGGTTCGCATATGCACCTTCAACCAACTACCCCTCCCTATATATGTTAACTTGACATTTTCATAACTTAGATTAGGGGAGAAAAAATCATTCATCAACTCCCCAAGGCCAGGCCGTTGCCATGTATTGCTGCATAACCGATCAAGGCGACCGTACATTCAGTTCTGGCATACAGGCCAATTGCAGTGCTCGACCATGATGGCTGAACATTTCCTAAGCCTGGTCCAGTGTAGGGCCGTGATAGATGTAATTTTCGTATTTGGCTAATAAGCCACTCCAATGTCCAGCTGTGATGGATGTACATTGCCAAAGCCAACCAGCTCTGGCTTGTTGAGATATTTTCCATAAGCCAATGACCTGCACAATGGGCCATTGTGGCATTACTTTTCTCAAGGCCATCTACCCAACTGGCCTAATGCATCCTTTGCTCTTGGTGCCATATTGGTCCCATACCAGATGCTCAGAAATCACGGGTTTCTTCAATTTATTATGAACAACAATTTAGACCTTCTAAGCAAACGTCCCATACCGCCTGCCCAGGAATCCAAAAGTGTGCATGACATTACCGAGAATATCGAGTTGGTCAGTGCCAAAAGATATCTCGACCATGTGTCCTAAGTTGGCGTCCCATACCACATACTCAGGAGTCCCTAAAGTTCACAAGGTTGGTGCCAACAACATGTTGTACTGTATAGAAAATGATCCATTTGCCCACCGTCCCTGACGGTCATCCAGGTTGCCACTCGTAAGTGGGATGCTAGCCGGGCCTAAAAACGCACGCCATTGGCCAGTTTCCAATGTGTGGGGATGATCAGTCCCATTGTCTACCCACCATCCCAGACGGTCTTCCGGATTTCCACTCGTAAGTAGGGTGCCACTTAGGCCTGGAAAACTCACAATACTCACACAATCTCAACTTGATTCGCAAAGTAACTAGCATTGCAGTTACAAATTCTTTCCACACAAAAGTTGGCATACTCTCTAACTTAAAGTTTTCGATTAAGGAAAATACTCGCTGAAGCCATTCCCGCACAGTCCCTAGTGAAAAGACGAGGGTACCCACATATACCACAATCTTTTATTTATCCACCTATAAGTCCTCTACCGAAAGTGATTGTCTATGGACAGAGTCGAGACAATGCAACTAATCGGTTCACACTTCATGTGATCGTCTATGGATAAGAGATCGAGACAATACGACAACAAGATGACTTGTGTGATTGACTATAGATACATGATCGACACAATACAACAACGAAGTATGATACTTGATAATAGGTTCGGACTTAACCAAACTCTATAGGATCACTATCAAGTATGTACGAAGTTAACGTTTGTGTAATTTACTTTCAATTATATAAACAAATATAATTGCGGAAATATAAAAGTAAATCACACAACAAGATTTTATTAACGAGGAAAACTGCAAATGCAGAAAAACCCTAGGACCATGTCCAGAATTGAATACTCTTAGAATTAAGCCGCTATACAAAATCTAAACCAACTTCGTATAGTTGAGACTAAGCTACTACCCCTAGTTAACTCAGTTTCCTCAGTATCCCTGCGCTTAAGACTTTGATGAGTGCACGCACTGGAACAATTCCTTTAAATCATATTCCAAATAGTAAAGGAACAACAAATCTGTTTGGTAACAACTCTATTAAATTTTTTGTTCAAAGAAGTCTTAAGTCATATGCAAAGGTTCTTCCGTTTAATCTAATAAACTCCTTTGCCTAGTTAGATCAATCCAATCTTCAATTATTGAAGTAATAAGATCCGGATTTGTAATAATCAAAATAGAACTCAAGAGTACTATTAGGCTTTACCGATCTCACGCAACTATCAATTGAATAAGTCTGATTCCAGTTGGATCCCAGCCGATCAAGGTTTGTGCTATACAAAGATATGAGAAACCAAATAAGAAATCTTCTTCATCTTCAAATCTTCTATGATCTTCAATTAAAACCTGCACAACACAACTTGAATCTCTTGTGATCAATCACGCATAGAACAGAGTCTGTTAAAAATGGATTATCACAAGATGTCTTTAAATCTACCAACAGCCTAAAGATCTCGTCGATACTTTGATCTAGTTTGAGTGAATCTTATATCAGAATAGAAGATTCTCAAGCATAAACAAACTAGGTGCAATCAAAGTTTCAACAACCGTTAGTCAATCAAATCAAATCGAAAACTAATAACACTGCAATTATCTAGTTTCCCACCAACGGTAACGAGCGATCGTAAGAGATTTCGCCTAATTAGGGTACTTTCCTCTCCGGATAGACGACTTCACCAGAAACAACAAAAAGATGAAGTTTTCCTGGCTCTTAGGATAGTTTTTTAGAAATGCAAACTTAGGTATTTATAGACCAAGGATGTTTGGACACCAAGGACTTTCCAAAACCGAAAGTATTCTCAATGATATGCAATAAACGCCCATTCAGTTTTCTTAATTCCAATAAATACTTTGTCCATTTTTCCGAAATCTCTTAATAGAAAATCTCCAATTAGTAAATACACATTACTAATCTTTATTCTCTAGAGATATGCATTTAATTGCTGGTAATTAAACCATATAAAACTAACAACCTTAATTAAAAGATTCTTAATTTATTTCGGCACAAGATCTCCTTAAGTAATAAGGAATATATTTGAACAATAAAAGATAAGAGTTATTGTACGTATTCAAAGTATGTTGACATCTTCTTCTTTGTAAATCCTCTTTCATATTTACAATCTTGGAATCGATTATACCACACTTCCAAACAAGTTTAGAATTGGTTCATCTATATTCCAAGACAACTATGTGATTGATCAAAATATCAAAACACATTAATGGGTTTACTCGGTTCTACCAATCACTAGGATCGGTTATACCTTAACTATGGAACACTTGTGATCGCTCACACAAGTTACCAGGACCAGTTACATCAGTTACCAGGATTGTTTACGTCAACTACCAGGACCGGTTACCATAAACACATGGTATTGCTTGTGATCGGTCACACCAGTTACTAGGATCGGTTACACCAATTACCAGGATCGGTTACACCAATTACTAGGACCGGTCACACCAATTACAAGGATAGATTACACAGCTCTCTGTGATCGGTCACACCAATTACTAGGATCGGTCACACCAATTACTAGGATCAGTCACACCAATTACAAATATCGATCATACCATCTTAGGTGATTACTTAGGATCGATTACACTAATTAATGAAAACCAGTCATACCAAATCATAAGTCAGGCATTGTGATTACTTATACCAAGATACATAAAAAGTTACGATCGGTTCTACCATCTCACACATATTGGTAACCCTAAGATTTGCAATGAATAACATACCAATAAGCCTAGCGATTTCCCTTTCGATTCATAAAATAAGTTCATGAACGTACTTCCTTTAAACGAATGTAAAACATTGTTTCCTAGGATGAAATCTTCACCATGACCCAAACACATAATCATAACAACATTATAATATTATGTCGATGTCATATCTACAAAGTTCAATAGATAAGCGTTATACTTCGTAATCAAATTCCTTAATACTATGATCATGTCTAACTACTAGAGTAATATGTCTCATGCACAGCTTCGCAGTTATTTTTACAATAAAGCACGACTTGAAAGATACGTTAGGAATGAAACAGTTCAAGTCAATATTACTAACCTCAAGAGGAAGGATGATGTCGTCGTTGTAGTTCGTTACTTCTTCACGTTCTTCAGGTCTTCGAGTAATACTTGGATGTCTCAACATTCCTAAAATATGAAAACCAAACTTGACATACCAACGCTTGGTGGGTTCAACCGAGCTATGCTCTAATAATCTCCCACTTTATAAATTTTAGTTACAAAACTATTAATACATATGGATAAACAAATTACAAGAATTCATTACACATACGCTTGATTCCAAGTTTCAATAACACAATAACCTGCATATATTCAATCAGTAAATGTGGACATTTGAATAACAAAGCTAATACTCCTCCTAAAGGAAAGATAGGTAGATATTCAATCCGAACATCTTTGTTATTCCCTTTTTTGTAGTACAAATAACTACAAACAACAATATGATATGTTTATCCCTCTTAGTCAATGCTTTACTCTTTCGTTAGATATAACGTTTAAGCACAAATGTCCTTTCCTTAGTGATCAAATCACTTGTTTACTCCATATATTTCTCCCCCTTTTTGTCACAAAATGACAAAGGTTCGAGCAAATAAAGGATAAACCTAAAGGATCTTAAAAATCTAAAAGACTTGTAAACAACCTATAAGAGTTAAGCACGAAGGTTTCACATACCACTTTAGATAACCAATACTAAATCCGAAACTATAAGTAATCTCTTTTTAATATGTTATCAAGGAAACAATTGTCCGAAACAATTTTCCCTAATAGTTTAATAATTCGACTAAGAAACTTAATTCCCTTGTTAAACCGATTGTAAATATACAATCACAAATTTCGATAAGACCAAAATAAAGATCAGAATTAACTTTATTTTTTTCATCGGGCTCTAATTATTCAGAAAATAACTTAGACCTTTCACTTTAGATAAGACAAACACTAGGTTAGTTAACTAGCTTTTGTTGCCAAGGAATTCGATTAGACTTGAATAACTGAATCCTCCACTTTGATAAGTCTAACTAAGATCAGAATTAACTTAGTTTCTCTTATTCGGAATCCAATTGGACTAAATAAATGATCCCGTATTTTGTTAAGCCATGAACAATTCATACAAACCAAAAACAATTGACTTGCATAATTATTTTCTTAAACAGAAGCAATTCAAACTAATAGACATTATAGCACCGAAATTTCGTTAAGCAAAAACACTTGATACCCAACAATAAAGAAAATATCAAATAATAAGCCAAATAAATTGACACAGTTTTTCTTAACCAGAAACAATTGAATCACACACACACATACACACACACATCCATACACAAACATAATGGAATATATATCAATTGTACCGAACTTTGTTAAGCAAAAGCAAAATATATGAAATATAAACAGGCTATTCTTAAACAGGAAAACGATTAACTAACAAATTTGTTACCTCAGATTCCGCAGCCTCTTCTCCCTAGAAAGATATATCATTAAGCGCAATTTCAAGTTAGAACTCTCCCCCATTGTGTTGTCATCCTCTCGTAAGAAAAAAAGAACAACAACAAAGGCAACCTTTACCAGAGAAAGGTTGAATCAGTTTTAACTAATGCGTGCCAATAACAAAAGTTGAAAACCGAAAGGTAAGGTACTAGTGTACTTTAACAATACCAATAGACTTCCTGAGATTCTCAAAGGTTGCTCGGTCTAATGGTTTTGTGAGAATATCAGCTAGTTATCGTTCAGAGGGAACAAATTCTAGTTTGATAACTCCATTCTCATACAATTATCGAATAAAAAGATATCTAATATCAATATGTTTAGTACGAGAATGTTCAACAAGATTTTTTGTTAGACGAATAGCACTTGAGTTATCACAAAGAATACTCATAGTTGGAATGTTAATACCATAATCAATGAGCATTTTCTTCATCCACAGAAGTTGAGTACAACAAGTACCAGCAGCAATATATTCTGCTTCACAGGTTGACAAAGACTGTGAGTTTTGTTTCTTACTATGCCAGGATACTAGGTTTTGACCAACATAGAAACAACCGCCAGAAGTGCTTTTGCGATCATCTACACATCCTGCCCAGTCAACATCTAAGTAGGCAACAAGACTGTTGTTTGTAACTATAGAGTATGACATACCATAATCTAGGGTACCATTAACATATCTTATGATTCACTTTACAGCTTTTAGATGTGATTCCTACACTGTATGCATCTAGTCTTGTTGCAGTTAAGTATAACAAAATTCCTATCATTGATCGGTGCAATTTTTGATCAACAGATTTTTCACCTGGATTAGACTAAAGTTTTCCAGTAGTTGGCATTGGCGTTGCCATAGGTGTTGAATCTTTTAGATCAAATTTTTCAACCAAATTTCTGGCATATTTTTCTTGGGAAAGAAAAATATTGTCTTTTAATTGTTGTATCTGCAACCCTAAAAAATATGATAGTTTTCCAACATTGCTCATTTCAAATTCCCCACTCATAAGATTTAGGAATTCATCTGTGAGACCTTTTGAGGTGGATCCATAGATAATATCATCAACATAAATTTGTGCAAGAAGTACATTCTTTCCATTCCATTTGGTGAAAAGAGTCTTATCAGCACCACCTCTAGAGAATCCTTTTTGAATAAAAAAGGATGTTAACTTATCATACCAAGCTATTGGAGCTTGTTTTAGACCGCATAGAGCCTTTTTGAGTTTCAAGACATGATCCGGAAATAATGTATCGTCAAATACTTTAGGTTGAGCAACAAAGAGTTCTTCCTTTAAATCTCCATTAAGAAAAGCAGATTTGATATCCATTTGAAAAAGCTTAATCTTAAGATTATAGGCATAGATATTTGAGTTTCCGCTGCCACAAGCTTCAATTACATCTTCTCATTTCTGAAAAACATGATAGCCATAGGTCTAAGGGCCAATTATTTTTAAGTGAAGATTTAAATGGTGGGTTATGGACTAAAACAATAAATTTGGAATTCAGAACACCTAATGGTTATAGGTTAAATATACTCACTAAGATATGATAAAGTACATTAGTTGTAATTTATAAAGATGGAGAAATTGGGGGATACCCTCAAAAATTGGGGTTTACTTTTATTGCGTTCGACATGAATACCTGGGAGTTTGATGGTTCCCTTCTTGCTAATAAGGTTGTTGATTCCATCTCTGAACGTTACAGAACCTCCTTTGTAGTCCTCAGTATTTGTAAACCAGGATAGGTCTCTTGTCATATGTCTGCTACAACCACTATCTAGAAACCATTGGGAAGGAGAAGTAGTTTTGAGTGCAAAGGCTCCAAAAAAATTTTCAACAGGTTTTTCATATTTTATAACATGGTTCTTTGATTCTGAATTAGGGTGACTTTTTAAGTCGTTGAGCAATCCCTTAACACGTTTAATCAGAATTTTTGCACAACAAATTTTCTGATTCAAAACATTCCACCCATTTTGAAGAAAACCTTTAAAATATTTCTTCTTATTCGGTTTCAAATGTCTATGAATCAATGTTGAAAATTGATGATATTTATTTTCGTGAAGGTCATCGGTTTCCGTGACCAGTCCTCTATCAATTAAGATATTATTGATGTCTTTAGCATGTGATTGGTTTTGTTCAACATTTTCTGTTAACCTCTTGAAAAATACCGAGTAATACTCTTCCGTTTCATCCAGATCAGTTTGAAGAGTATTTAACATCTTTAATACGTTAACCGAATCACCCATTTGATCCAATTTCTTATAGGATGGATCGCACCAAGCACAAATTGTTAGATCTTTTCGTGTTTGCCTTCTCTGATACCAATTGAAAAGATGAGGGTACCCAAATACACCATAATCTTTTATTTATCCACCTATAAGTCCTCTACTGAAAGTGATTGTCTATGGACAAAGTTGAGATAATGCAAAATATCATTGTCTATCTAGATAAACTTTAAAACCAAAATATCATTTAATTCAAAACCCTATTTAAGGTTTCACTATATACTATCTAGATCTAGATAAATACCAAGGGGTAATCTATTACTAGAGAGAGGTCCAGATAAAATTAAGGTTCGGTCAACAATTGTCAACGGTCAGAGATTCGGTCAACATCAGCGGTCAAACGGTCAACGGAAAAGTCAACTCCGATTGACTTTAGCCAAACATTGACATCTAGATTTCTGAGTGCGATATCTTCCTCGTCTAATGTCCGAATGACGCGTTCTTTTTGTCCATTTTGCATAACTTTTTGAGATTACCTAATGGTATTATTGGTTCATTCAATTTATTGTTTGACTAACTTCTATTAATTAAGGTTCATCTTTAGTTAATCAAGTCATTAGAGACTAGATCGTCTCTTGACCGGTCAAATAGCGTTGACGAACTTGCGAATCCTTACAAATAAGACGGTCGAGAAGCATGCCACGTCCTTTGCAAAATGAGTATATAAACAACCTAAGAATCAGTATGACTTTATCGGGTATGAACTTATGCTCTTTCTGAAATAGTTGAGTATAAAGTGATACTCATTCTGAAATCGAGTATGAATTTATACTCTTGTTGAACTCGGGTATAAAGTGATACTCGTTTCGAAATTGATTATGAACTTATACTCTTTTAGGAATTGGATATAAAACAATACTCACTCTGAAATTAGATAGAGTATGATCTTTTTGAATTCGAGTATAAAGTGATAATCATTATAAAATCGAGTATACATAAACTAGTTCTCATTACTCATTCTGAGATCGAGTATAAAACTATATTGTGATGTCACAACAGATTTAGCAAAAGAATTGATAGAAACATCTTGATTCTCTCGAATCAAGCCATCTGGTTTAGAGAACGCAGCCATAAATCGAATTAACGGTCAGAAAATGTATTTTCATAAATTGGATAAGAGTTTCATTACAGATACTTGAGTATATAAAGTTGTCACTCTCTCAATATCCGACGGCTAGTAACACTCCAGGTGGGTTAATATAAACCAACCATTAAATACTACTAAGGACGGCACTATAACTATATGGGTGATGTTTATTTTCAATGTTGTTGTAGTGAAAGGTTCGTTGAGACTTGTGAAAGCAGATTTTTAGACTTAACTTTTAAAGCAAAAATATAATAAACTCAAAATACAAGATGTTGTGAAAATTATGGAGAGGATGGAGCTAGGATTTCACCATTCATTAATACTTATGTGGTTTTAATTAATTTATATCATGCAATTTAAACAATTGATTTGATTCTAAAGTATTGCCAAAAATCAGATTTCCAAAATATCAAATGTTAGTCGCAAGCATAACGCATCAAGAGTCTAAAACTAAGCATGCATCATCAAGAGAAAACACATTTGATTAATAAAAATCATTTAATTCATTTTTCATCAATGCAATTAATCATATAAAAATATTGCATAAATTAATAAAGTAAATGTTACCACATAATTCTTGAAGGAATGGCTTCCTCTGTCGCTCCGAAGGATGGGTTTAGCTCATCATGTTGGAAACACGCTCAAAAATCATTTTTATTGCTCAAAGGAGGTGTACAAATGATGAAATGGAGAAAATGATGAAAATCAGGTATTTGCAACGATTATAAGTGTTGCAAACACTGTTACAAAGAATGATAAAACTGTTACTTTTCTTTTAAGTCTGCCTCCGTATTACGACCCACGCTTAAGTGTCGTTGTCACTGTAGAAGAACGACTGCCTATGGTGGTCTTTTGTTCTTGGTGTTCTTCAATGGCAGCAGCAGAAAGATTTTGTGTAACTCGATTTTCTGATTTTGTACGTCTCCCAAACTCTCCGTTCTTCTTCTATGAGTCCCCAGCACCCTATATATACTTGACAGCGACCAAATATCCCCTCATAACTGCTCCAAATCTTCTCTTCACTCGGCATCAATGATATTAAACTCGGGATATATTCTTTCCATTTTTTGTAGCAGCACGCGTATGCCAGATGAAATCTATCTTTATTTATCTCTTACACGCTCCTGGTGGTTGCTCGAGCCAACAATCATGCACAGAACACGTTCAAAAAACTTCAAAACCCAAGCAGACCTGTGTACGTGTACGTGTTGCTCTGTTTGCTTCTCTAGGATTATCCAGCCAAAACTGGTCGAACAAAAGGCCTATACCCGTACCGTTAGGTCCAAAGGAAACTACCCAAACAATCTCAGCCATTTAATCTCACGGGAACAACTTCAAAATCGCTACCCTAATTCTGGTTCTTTGAAACCAAATTTTCCCGCCAAAAACAAGGATTTGAAATGGAGAAGAAGGTCACCCCTTATCCAACGGCTGGGGGTGCGAATATCAATTGGGTGCCCCTTAGTAATTGGGTTACCCCTTATCCAAAGTGGGAGTCCGAATATCAAATGTCCTCCGGGGTGTTCTCGAGCAACTTTTCGAGCCGAATTTTCCAACAATCTTTATTTCCAAAAAAAATACCTACAAACACACAAAACACCATAATAAGGACAAAAACGAGTACTAACAATACGAAACATTGAGGACAAATTAGACACATAAATGCGTCTATCAAATACCCCCAAACTTATTATTTGCTAGTCCTCGAGCAAATTTATTCTAGAAAATAAAAATCATTTGAACCCTTAGGTGGC
This sequence comes from Papaver armeniacum, assembly GCA_023531295.1. Taxonomy (NCBI): domain Eukaryota; kingdom Viridiplantae; phylum Streptophyta; class Magnoliopsida; order Ranunculales; family Papaveraceae; genus Papaver; species Papaver armeniacum. Next base: position 207,171 of record JAJJWW010012450.1, read on the forward strand.
CCTAGTGGCGGAGTGTTGTCTCCGGAGGGTTTACCAGAGGTGTACCCACAAAACCTTTTACCAGGACACCTAGATATCTACGAGAACCTTGGAAGGCACTAAAGAATCTCCTTGGTTGGCATACTTATTGACTACATGAGGAAGTACCCTGATGCGAAATTCCAATTGTTGTACACGAGTTTGCACTCAAGCATACTAAAATTCATATAAAGTGACAGAGCTCTACTCAGATAGTTTCTGGACATCATAAAACCAGGAGTCAACCAATCACATGGAAAGATTAAGAAGATGGATGTAGAGAAAAGCGTGGATGATGTTGACTAAGGTGAACCTATCCTAATGGACTGAGATACTAGTCTGGACTAATATCAACACACTGGCATATACAAGGGAACCAGTGGTCGATAATCCTAAATCTAGGTCAACTCAGCTGGCATATACAAGGGTACCAGTGATCGACTTTATTGTATTTATTCCGGTTGGTCTAGTGGTCTGGTCTCATTTTTTTTTTTTTTTTTTTTGTATCTCAGTCACTCTATTTCACCCTAGCAATGGTAAAAAGAAAAAGAAAAAAAAAAAGAAGTGATCAGATTCTTTCGATGTTTCCATCACGAGGATATGGCGAAAGTATCATGTTTTCTTTTCTAACACCTGAGCTCTGTGCTTTTATGAATAGACTCTTTAGATGTTTCCATCTAATCAGATTGGTTCCTCAACTCCTACAACCAAAATGCTTCTATCCACTTAGATTGGTTAGTGCCGACCTTAATAAACACAAATTTCTAGGCTCTGGAGTTTATTTATTGCAACTAAAAGCTAACAAAAAGTTTCTTCCTCACCCCCAAACTTAAATCTAACATTGTCCTCAATGTTCTAAAGATTAAATAAACAAGGAGAAACTGTTACCACTTGATGGATGGAAAAAGAAATAAGGAAGGATATTACCGTAAGCATCAGCGTGGGTGCCTCCCAGAAAATGCTAAATTTAAAGTCCTTAGCTAGACATCAAACCTCAAAAAGGATTGTCACCTTCCAAAGTCATATACCAATAGCCGAAATAGTCATGCGGGTCCTCGTAACCAAATAGAGGAGACACAAATGAAAGACTACCATCTTGGATGAGCGGGCGGAGCATAACTTGATCTAGGGCTTTTATCAAGGCAACTAGATTTATCCGGGGTGTCTCTTTGTGCTCTATATATGTGTCTAGTAAAACAGTTCAACCGAATGATATATTTTCAAGAACTGGGTTTCTTCCGGACGGTATCTGGAGGATCGGGTAGCAAAGTTTGAAGAAACTCAAGTAGTACCTTAGACGCACAAAGCTCGAGTCCCAAGTTAGGGAATTCAATTAGGGATACAAGACGATCAATAAAGTCATCATTACCCCCAAACTTAGGGTGAACAATATCCTCAGATGGACCAAAATCTATGGGATGGATTCTAGGGTCCATAAAGTCAGCACAATAACTAGCTTCTTTGGGAGATCGGTCATCTAAACGAACATCATCATCATATAAGGGATTATCAAAGAAAATCTCTAATATATGCTCATCAACTAAAGTGTTCGTCATGGTTACCTCCTCCGAGGCACTGAAAGGTTCATCAAATAATGGATTATCACTCATAGTGCGGGCTAAAGGATCAGAACTAGAGTGCTAATCATGTTCACCACTTCTAAATCATCTATCTCGAAGGTTGTCTAGTAACATTAAAGACATTTAGTTCGGTGGTCATATTACCAAAGGATATGTTCATAAGCCCGATCCTACGCTTGATGACAAACGGGTTGGGTGCGTTAGTCGTGGCTAAAAATGGGCGACCTAGAATCACCGGGATTTGAGCACTTGGGTCCCGAACAGGTTGGGTGTCTAGAACAACGAAATCCTTTGGATAAATAAACTTATCAACCTCAATCGAACATCTTCTATGATACCACGAGGAACTTTGATAGACCTATCACCTAATCGAAGTGTCATTTTGGTCGATTTCAACTTACCAAGTCCTAGCCGGGTATACACATGGTATGGGAGTAAGTTAACACTAGCTCCTAAGTCAAGTAAAGCTTTATCGACCATGTGATTACCAATCGCACAAGATATGGTGGGGCATCAGGGTCCTTATACTTAGGGGGTGTTTGGTTAACCTGAGCCTACCCATTTTAGTCGACCTTGCATTTGAGAAGAATAGAACTTACTTGACCAGCTAAAAAGGCTTTCTTTTGGACATTAAGCTTACGCTTTCGTGTACAAAGATCTTTAAGGAACTTGGCATAAGGTATTACTGGATGTGGCCCGTTAAGCATCCGCCTCCAAAGCATGAGATTGAGTTCGGAAATTGTTTGAGTAAGTGAGTATTATGTCAAAGTTTAATTTATTGAGTTTACCATCATTAGAAGTAGTGAAATCCAAAGCCCTAGACTCATCTCTCCTTGATAAGAAAAATCAATTGTAATTAGTTTGTTTTAGTATTTTCTTTTAATTAAGTCTAAAATCAAAATCTTAAAAAAAGTCCGATACTCCTACCATTGCTAATTGCTTCTAACAAAGGAATGTTAATGTTCACCGCTTAAATATTTCCATTATCTCGTTGAAAGTCGACTCCTTCTTTGTTGGGGCTAACAACTGTGGGAATGGGGCTCTGGGAACAAATTCGGGCTCAAAAGGACCCTTATTGGTCTCATTAGAGACTCTATCAGTCTCCTCATCATTTTCTGGCTCAGCAGGGTGAACTTCAACATGTTCACCTTCAGGTATGGCGACCTTATTGTCAACTTTCTTTCCACTCCTAAGGGTTGTAATAGAATTCACATGATTGTACAATTTCTCTCCTTTGGGGTTAGGATCAGTGTGACTAGGGAACCTTCCATCTTCTCTCTCACTAAGGAACTTAGCTATTTGGCCGACTTGAAGTTCTAATTTAGCAAGAGACTGGGAATTATTCTTAAAATTCTGCTTGGTTTCCTCTTGAAAATTAACCTGGCTCTTTATTAACATTTCCTGGCTTTGTGATAGCATATCTTGGCTCTTTTTTAAGATGCTAAAAGATTCCTCTAAGCTAGTCATTCTATTCTCAGAAGGGTTCTGGAACTGGGTTTGACCTAAAGGGTTCTGAGTATAACCAAAACCTGGGGGACGCTGAGAATTACTAGGCTGACTTTGATTCTGGCCCTTAGACCAAGAGAAGTTAGGATGGTTTCTCTAACCAGGGTTGTAGGTATCTGAGTATGGGTCATACTTCTGACGGTTCTCAAACCTAGCATTGTTATAGACAGCATGATCTTGCTCTTCACTAACCTGACCTTCCCAAAATGAGTTATCGGGCTCTATTCCACAACTAGATACTTGAGAGGTTCTATTAGGTTCACCAAGGGACCTATTTTTAGACTGACCCATTTCCAAAGCTTCTAACCTTCTGGATAAAGCAGCAAACTTAGCATCTGACCCAAAGCTTTATCTACCACATTGGTGCTACCTCTATTGATCAAGAGTCTTTTAGGGGGTTCAACACAAGACTCCCACTGTTGGGATTTCTCAGCAACAACTCCTAAGAAGGTAAAGGCATCCTCAAGACTTTTATTAGTAAACTCACCAAGCACACATAGACTCGACCATGGCTTTGGTCGAATAGTCTAAACCATCATAAATAATCCCTACAAGTTTCATCTTATCAAATCCATGGTGAGGACACTGAGATAGGAGATCATTGAATCTCTCTAAAAACCTATAAAGTGACTCTCCCTCTTGTTGCATACTAGCACTAATTTTCTCGCCTAACATTTTGCAGCTTTATGCTTAGGGTAGAATTTCATATAGAAAGCAAAGCAATAAGTTCCTGCCATGTTTCAATGGATCCGGATGGTAGGTTGTTTAGCAGGTCTTGGCTTTATCTTTTAAGGAAAATGGGAACATCTTAAGTTTCAAAACTTCATCGATAAGGTCTTTTATTCTAACCTGTCCCACAAATTTCCTCAAAGTCCCTAATATGAAAATAAGGGTTCTCATCATCTTTTCCTAAGAATATAGGGATCATCCGAAGAATACTAGCTTTTATCTCGAAGTTAGCCGTATTGGTGGCAATTTAATGCATGAAGCTCGGTTGGTCCCGGTTGGGAACATGTAATCTTTCAAAGTTGCCATCGTTGGCACAACCGAAGTACTAGGGGTACTTTCCTCACTAAGAGACAGATTCTCAAAAACTGAAGTTTCAAAAACGGGGCTCTCAAAAGAAGAGTCTTCGAGTTCCCCGCCTTCACAAGAAGAACTACTAGGTTTGTCACTAATCAAACGACCTAGAGTGTTTCTTTTCCAAGCCCGTTCTTTAATGACCTCGGACATACACTAGAAAAACAAAAGAAAAAAAAAAGAAAAATCCTAAAAGGAAGGGAAGTTCTAAGCAAACACAAACAAGGCTGACTCCACCACAGCAAACCTAATGATATCTAGCAAACAAAAAGCATGATGGCTCCACTTAGATTGTTTTCTAGACCAGCTTCTAATCCTTCGAAAGGGAATTCGTTACAATCTAAGCAAACCCCTCTGGATCAATCCGAGTCAAAGTAAGTTGAATCAAGACGAGGGAAGCTCAGTGGAGCTTTGATACCCAAGGCCTCACCGCTATTGCAAGGCGGCGCAGTCACGCATTCAACTTTACAGAAACCATCATGAACTTCAAAGTATGCTAAAAGAGTAACCAATATTTTTCGAGCGACTTTCCTACTAAGCTCGTTACCCTATCGGTCTCGTTCTATTCCAAATTTTAAAGCTTAGGTTCGCGTTAAGTATCGTTTTCCTAAGGCGGGCAAGAAGGGAACGGTGATGAAATCCGAACCCTTATCTTATATGGCCAGTCCTTTCCCTTTACTAGGAATTTAAAACAGCCGTTTTCAAGTCCTCAACATATATATATTCACACGAAGGAAGACAGTAACTCGCTAGCAGGGGATTCGCGAGTGTTTCGACAAACTTACCTCCCATACCAGACGGGGGATGAACCGTTATAGTCGACTCGGGCCACGACTCCTATGTCATGTACGAACCCGAGGGGCCTAGGTGATATCGTAATCACCGTCCTTCTCTGCAAACAGTTTGATATTTAATACTACCCTTCCGTAGGGTTTTAAAAAAAATAAGGAATGTCCGAATGTCCAAATGTCCAAGTCCAAAAAGTAAAAGTGCAAAAGAAAAGGAAAGTCTAAAAAAAAAAAAATATCTAAAAAAAAATAAATAAAATTGCCTCTTTTTTTTTTCTCTCTTTTTATAAAATATAAAAAATCTTCTTCTTTCGCTCCTTTCGCTTTGTCTTTAACTCCAAATCTTTAAGTATCCACCAAAAGCTTTGGCAAATTTTTCTTTCGCTCCAAATCCCAAAATCTGAAAGGAAAAGACAAAAACCCAAAAACGTAAAGAAGAACAAATAAATAAAAACCTAAAAGAAAATCTAAAAACTCTAGCCTAAAGACAAGTCCGCGTCGGCGGCGCCAAAAATTGATGTTTATTTTCAATGTTGTTGTAGTGAAAGGTTCGTTGAGACTTGTGAAAGCAGATTTTTAGACTTAACTTTTAAAGTAAAAATATAATAAACTCAAAATACAAGATGTTGTGAAAATTATGGAGAGGATGGAGCTAGGATTTCACCATTCATTAATACTTATGTGGTTTTAATTAAATTATATCATGCAATTTAAACAATTGATTTGATTCTAAAGTATTGCCAAAAATCAGATTTCCAAAATATCAAATGTTAGTCGCAAGCATAACGCATCAAGAGTCTAAAACTAAGAATGCATCATCAAGAGAAAACACATTTGATTAATAAAAATCATTTAATTCATTTTTCATCAATGCAATTAACCATATAAAAATATTGCATAAATTAATAAAGTAAATGTTACCACATAATTCTTGAAGGAATGGCTTCCTCTGTCGCTCCGAAGGATGGGTTTAGCTCATCATGTTGGAAACACTCTCAAAAATCATTTTTATTGCTCAAAGGAGGTGTACAAATGATGAAATGGAGAAAATGATGAAAATCAAGTGTTTGCAACGATTATAAGTGTTGCAAACACTGTTACAAAGAATGATAAAACTGTTACTTTTCTTTTAAGTCTGCCTCCGTATTACGACCCACGCTTAAGTGTCGTTGTCACTGTAGAAGAACGACTGCCTATGGTGGTCCTTTGTTCTTGGTGTTCTTCAATGGCAGCAGCAGAAAGATTTTGTGTAACTCGATTTTCTGATTCTTTACGTCTCCCAAACTCTCCGTTCTTCTTCTATGAGTCCCCAGCACCCTATATATACTTGACAGCGACCAAATATCCCCTCATAATCGCTCCAAATCTTCTCTTCACTTAAGAGCAATGATATTAAACTCGGGATATATTCTTTCCATTTTTGTAGCAAAGACGCGTATACCGAGATGAAATCTATCTTTATTTATCTCTTACACGCTCCCGGTGGTTGCTCGAGCCAACAATCATGCACATAACACGTTCAAAAAACTTCAAAACCCAAGCAGACCTGTGTACGTGTACGTGTTGCTCTGTTTGCTTCTCTAGGATTATCCAGCCAAAACTGGTCGAACAAAAGGCCTATACCAGCCCTGTTAGGTCCAAAGGAAACTACCCAAACAATCTCAGCCATTTAATCTCACGGGAACAACTTCAAAATCGCTACCCTAATTCTGGTTCTTTGAAACCAAATTTTCCCGCCAAAAACCAGGATTTGAAATGGAGAAGAAGGTCACCCCTTATCCAACGGCTGGGGGTGCGAATATCAATTGGGTGCCCCTTAGTAATTGGGTTACCCCTTATCCAAAGTGGGAGTCCGAATATCAAATGTCCTCAGGGGTGTTCGAGCAACTTTTCGAGCCGAATTTTCCAAAAATCTTTATTTCCAAAAAAATACCTACAAACACACAAAACACCATAATAAGGACAAAAACGAGTACTAACAATACGAAATATTGAGGACAAATTAGACACATAAATGCGTCTATCAATGGGCACCCCCTAACTAACTACTACTGGCACACAACCTGATAGCCCCTACCTCCTACACTGTGACATTCCACTCTCCTTGAAAACATCCTTGTCCTCAAGGATGGAAGTTGAGTGAAACACCAAAAGTTTTGGAGTCCGCGCCTGCTGTACCTGGAGAAGCACCAAATGTGTCTGTAGTCGATAGATTCCCCTCCACTTGTGGTCGTCGTAGCCCCCTGGAATACACATAGAAGCACAGTAACAATAATGCCAATGAATAAACATGTGAGGCTCGTACACACTTCCAAAACCAGGCCCCAACAACCGACCGTCTCTTCCTTGCAGAATCCAATGCCTGTGTTCTCCTCAAAATCAACCAGTGGACCTGACACTTTTGTCATTTTCCTAAGGTAAACAGGTGGTGTATCTTCATTACTTGCATCTTGATGTACTGTTAGGAATACCACTATGAGCGTGAATGGAAGTTCCATCATCCCGCCATCATCCTAAATAAGAAGTGTTGTTCTTTTTCCGGCTAAAGTAAAAGCGAGATTTTCTAATTCCACCCCTTGGTGCACTGCCCCGTTGACTTGTACAGTTCACACTGCATCATCAACAAGTTGTGTGAGTTTGAATAATTCCCACTCTTCATTGACCCTTTGCTTTATAACCTGAATATTAAGCCCAACCAGCAAGTCATAGACTCCCATTTCATACACTAGAATTTCCATCCACTTACAAAACTTCATGAACCAAGTATAAGCAACACTGATCACTATGGAGTTTGCCTCAATGTCAGCTTGTATTACTTCATGAGCATTTCCAATGGTCGTTGCTGGATTGCATCTCCGAGATGGTATACCCGGATCAGGCCACTTAGTACTTGTCTTAAGGTTGAATGCCTTGAACTTTGGACCCTCTACCTCGAGTTCAATTTGAAGATGAATCTTGACAAGCATGTATTGTATGACCACTTTTTGGACCATTAATTCAGTAGGAGTGATAGAAAGCCCTGATGATACTGTAGCTCTAGTGAGAGATGGAGATAAGTGGAGCAACCCTGTGTCAGCCACGTAATTAGTGGCTTTCTTCAGATCTTGCCATTTACGAGAATTCTCTAGCCTGATTACCATCCACTCCTGATCCAGCAAAGTCATCCCAATATGAATGATAATAAACACATCAAATGCTTTATCAATAACCAATTTGTGCGCGAAGATTTTAAGTATACCCATTGTGCCACTTCGTGTAATCGAATAAAGATCTTCATAACCATGCACATCTATATAAATATAAACGTAAACAATACCCAAGCTCTGAGAACGAGAAGTCCATGATATCATCGTAAGCCCTTGTTCTCTAAACGACCAACCACAACCCAAAGTATCAGTACCATTCGCATCATGAAAAGTCCACTTGCAGCAGCTAAGTGCCAACTTGGTAATCTAATGAAAGTGAATGCAAGTTGATTATGGGTCTCAGCTGAACAAATAATATTATTTCCCAATCTAGGTGAAACAAATTTGAATTTCCACTTCATGTATCCTACCCACAACAACAGTTTATAAATCATTTCAATTTCCTCCAGAAAACCAAGATTTTCATAGACCCAAGGCGCATGTGAAGGAGAGTGTGAAAATAGACTCATTATGAAAATCCTGACATAACTTTTTAACAGCGTGCCTTCTAGACCACAGTCCAGCCCAGTGCCGAAATGAACTGTCATACCCCAGACCACAGTTACTGCAGAATAATGCTTTGTAGATGCATTCTGCAATATCTTGGAAGTTGTCAACAAGATTGCTTGTAATGTGTCTAGAGCACTTCCTGTAGATGTTGCTAAAATGTAGCTAGGAACCGTTACAACATGTAACTGCCACTTAATATGTTGCTCGAGATTAGCTGATCTTATAAGCTGCTCAATAACCTTGGAACAAGGCTGCACCACATCTGTGCCCCTCAACAAGAGACTTTTTCCAGCCAGAACAACATTCATTACTACCACAGACTGTAGAGCTAGGTTCTTCTGGTTGCGAAGTGAAAAACCAAGTGAAAACACCATCACTTGCTATACTCCACAAACTGAGATTAAGCAAGCTGATCTTCTGCTTACAGGTAAGTCTCTTGCAAATAATCCATGACTCAACATTATATTGCTTAATAGCAACACAAATCTGCAAAGATGTTTGTAAACCACCTCCCAACTGTAATAGTAGAGGATCACGGAAAATGTATCTACTACTATGATGTAGTTGATCGAATAACTCCCTCGTAGTACCAGCTGCATGATGACCTATCACTTGAAGTACCAACCAAGACCAGGGATGTTTACCAAGATGCCACATTTTCTCACACAACTTGCAACCGTCCAGCGTTAACTCAAAGAGTAAAGCAATATTGTCTATATCCCATGAATTGTAACACACATGGAGTATCAATGAACAAGAACTACCAACACAAAATTCAGAATTATCTACAGAATGAGTAGTTTCCCGAATAAGCTCAATTCGCTTGCCACGATCAAATACAAAACAAGTGTAAACAAAACAAGGATAGAAACAAAAACCACCATAATTCCAGATCCACAAAACACTATCAGGCAGTGTACCCAAGAATTCCTGTACCATTTCAGGTTCATATACCCTAGTCCATATGAGAATCAAAATTCTATTTCTCTTAGCTATATGAATAAACAACTTCCTCTCATCATAAAATTTGAATCATTAACACATAAAAATTGAAATGATTGCACAGATGAAAAATATGATTTATACCCAAATCTAAGAAGTAATTGAAGAATCAATCTACTAGCACATTTACCTCGATCAAATAACAAGCGAGAATCATCAAGTTTGAAGTGAAAACAAGCCATACCTAGAATTTTTTTGTGGAGAAAGAAAAAATCGTTCAAACATTCCACATTTTCAAGTTGTAAACTCATACCATCAAGTGGATCGACATCTTCTTCTTCAACAAAGAAAAATGGAGGAATCAAGTCCATCTCGAGAGGATCATCGATTTCCTCCACATCAGAAGGAATCAACTCCACATCTAAAGAATTACCCACTTCAATGACAGGGGAAGGAATTGATTTGACTACGGCAATGGTTGAAATTTCTTTTTCTTCAATCGATGGAGTCAACTCATCAGAATCAGCAATTAATTCTTCAGCTACAACTATCTCTTCAGTATTTGTTTCCTCTGTAACCCTAGATTATTTCACTGTTGAAGAGTCTTGACTCAGTTTAGGTACCGAATCTACAATGAAAACCTATTCCTCCTTCTTCGAATTAACGAATTGTTCTTCAAATGGTGGTACCTGAATGGATTGCCAGCGGACCCTTGCCCAGGAGATTTCATTCTGTAATCTCCAAAGTTGACGATTTATACTCCATGAAGATACAACGTTAGATAGATCTCTATATTGTGTCTGCACATCAAGGTAATGGTTATAAGCTTCATTTTTTGCCCTAACCATATACCAATAATGCCTAGATCGATACGAAAAAAAATTTGGATCAATTTGTGCGGAAAGAAACGGCCCTGATGCTAATTGTTGTGATGTCACAACAGATTGAGCAAAAGAATTGATAGAAACATCTTGATTCTCTTGAATCAAGCCATCTGGTTCAGAGAACGCAGCCATAAATCGAATTAACGATCAGAAAATGTATTTTCATAAATTGGATAAGAGTTTCATTACAGATACTTGAGTATATAAAGCTATGTCACTCTCTCAATATCCAACGACTAGTAACACTCCAGGTGGGTTAATCTAAACCAACCATTAAATACTAATAAGGACAAACACTATAACTATATGGGCACCCCTAACTAACTACTACTGGCACACAACCTGATAGCCCCTACCTCCTATACCGTGACAAACTAACTACAAATACTGGAATTTTTGGACAACTTACGGCTAGGAAATGATGAATTCCTAGCCGTAAAAACTCCTACGTCTAGGAATTCAACATTTCCCAGTCGTAAGAAAAGAAAATGTCGGCCTCCTAGCCGTAAATGAACTACTTACGGATAGGAAAAAATGAACTCCTAGCCTAAGTATTTTCCTGAAACCGAAATTTAATCATACTTTGATCATTTTAACGTATCTAAGTAATCAAAAAAAGTTAATGAGTTTGTAGGTTCTTACCTAATATAAGTTATGGATGGAAAACATCCGGTTGTTTAGTTATTTCAATTCTTGATTTATTAATCCCGTAGTTTTTTTTTTTTTTTTTTTTTTTTTTTTTTTTTTTGAGTTCATCATTTTGATCATGATTGATGAGGGAGAAGAGATGGATAAGAATAATAGATTTTGTTTTTTTTTTTATATAAAAAAATAGATTAGATCGGGTAATAAGGCAATAAGTTTAATTTATTTAGGGTAATTTTGAACTTTTATACAGATGAGGTCCCCCCATATCCACATTTTGGTCACTACAATACTATTGCAGCCCCAATAATAGGACTCATTTGTAAAGCATTAACCATCATGAATCAAGCAAGATTGACCACAATGACCCAAGGAAATAACGGGAAAAAAAATCTAAAACCAAGAAAAAATACCGGACTCTCTCTTTCCTCTCATTTTTTAATTGAGAGACAAAACTTATCAAAGGAAGGGGTGGTCCTAAATTTTTATTTGTCTAGGCGTGTGAGAGGAGAGATACATGGATCTGACTTCTGAAAACCACAACAAAACTTACCGGCACAAAAGTGACAAGCATTTACTCCTAATTTTATGGTTTGCAACCATAACACATACACATACGCCATTTAATCCATCTTACTTCAATACTGTATAATACTCATGCAGTCTTATTTTCAAGTTTAATGAGTAAAAACCTAGAAAAAGACACCAAATTCGCTAAATATAAATTCAGATAGAGACTTCCCGAAACTAATGAGAAGCATACGTCACATTCTACTTAGTTGTTCTTTATGGCTGCCGTCAACTCTTTCCGCTGCTTCTTATCAAGTTTTCGAAATAACTCATTTTTTAAGGTCTGGTTGTCAATCCATTTAAAAGCAAGTTTCTGTTCAAAACCTTTTTTTTCAAAGCGTGCAAATTTTTGATAGCCTAATTTCTTATGCTCATCGAGTATGAACTTATGCTCTTTCTGAAATCAAGTATAAGGTGATACTCATTCTAAAATCGAGTATGAATTTATACTTTTGTTGAACTCGGGTATAAAGTGATACGCATTTCGAAATCGAGTATGAACTTATATTCTTTTAGGAATTGGGATATAAAACAATACTCACTCTGAAATGAAATCGAGTATGATCTTTTTTAATTCGAGTATAAAGTGATGATCATTATAAAACCGAGTAATACATAAATTAGTTCTCATTACTCATTCTGATATCGAGTATAAAATTTACTACAAATATGCGTTCTGGAATTTTTGGACAACTTACGGATAGGAAATGATGAATTCCTAGACGTAAAAACTCTTATGTCTAGGAATTCATCATTTCCCAGTTGTAAGAAAAGAAAATGTCGGCCTCCTAGCCGTAAATGAACTACTTACATATAGGAAAAGATGAACTCCTAGCCGTAAGTATTTCCTGAAACCGAAATTGAATCATACTTTGATCATTTTAACGTATCTAAGTAATCAAAAGAACGTTAATGAGTTTATCGATTCTTACCTAATATAAGTTATGAAATGGAAGATTATCCGGTTGTTTAGTTGTTTCAATTCTTGATTTATTAATCCCGTCAATTTTTCTTTCTTTTTTTAAGTTCATCATTTTGATCATGATTGATGAGGGAGAAGAAAAGGATAAGAATAATAGATTTAGTTTTTTTTTTTTTTTTTTTTAAATTAGATTAGATCGGGTAATAAGGTAATGAGTTTAATTTATTGAGGGTATAATTGAACTTTATACGGATGAGGTCCCCCCATATCCACATTTTGGTCACTATAATCCTATGGCAGCCCCAATAATAGGATTCATTTGTAAAGCATTAACCATCATCAATCAAGCAAGATTGACCACAATGATCCAAGGAAAAAACGGAAAAAAAAGAAAGAAAAACAAAACCCTAAAACCAAGAAAAAATACCGGACTCTCTTTTTCCTCTCATTTTTTTAATTGAGAGACCAAACTTATCAAAAGCAACGGGTGGTCCTAAATTTTTATTTGTATAGGCCTGTGAGAGGAGAGATACATGGATCTGACTTCTTAAAAGCGCAACAAAACTTACTGGCACAAAAGTGACAAGCATTTACTCCCAATTTTATGGCTTGCAATCATAACACATACACATATGCCATTTAATCCATCTTACTTCAATACTGTATAATACTCGTGTAGTCTTATTTTCAAGTTTATAGAGTAAAAACCAAGAAAAGGACACCCAATTCGCTAAACATAAATTCAGACACAGACTTCCTGAAACTAATGAGAAGCATAGGTCACATTCTACTTAGTCGTTCTTTATGGCTGTCGTCAACTCTTTCCGTTGCTCGTTATCAAGTTTTCGAAATAACTCCTTTTTTAGGGTCTGGTTGTCAATCCATTTAGAAGTAAGTTTCTGTTCAAAACTTTTTTTTGCAAAGCGTGCAAATTTTTGATAGCCTAATTTCTTCTGCTCATCAAGTATAAGATATCCGTCATATTTTCCATTTTCACCCGTCAAATTACGCGGTTCTTCTAGTGTAGCAAGGAGCGAAAAACCATGAGGCAACATTAAAACACGTTTCTTTAATGTCACAGTCACCTCAAGTGTCCGATCTTTTTCGTTAAAAATCAACCAAGCTTGACCTAACATAGAAAGTAACAAAAAATGAAAAATTTGTAGATGTGAACAAATCAGAACACCTAATGATATAAAACAAGTTACGTAAGAAGGAACATAGCACTATGACTTGATATTTATGTTAACTTCATATTTAATTGGGTCGCTTTTTGGTAACAAATTTATGTCGCATTGTACTTGGAGATACTCGGATACCATTAGCTAAAGAAAATATTAAGAAGTAAAATAGATAAAGTATGAGAAAAGATCTAATAATAGAGATGCAGAAAGATATCAGACTGATGTACACAGTCTAGTGTTTCATGCCTACTTGTACTTGCACGGAGGAATAAGTTGGATCTAGATTTGATATCCTTACCACTCTTCCGCTGCCACAAGCTTCAATTTCATCTTCTCATTTCTGAAAAATATGATAGCCATAGGTCTAAGGGCCAATTATTTTTAAGTGAAGATTTAAATGGTGGGTTATGGCCTAAAACAATAAATTTGGCATTCAGAACACCTAATGGTTATAGGTTAAATATACTCCCTAAGATATGATAAAGTACGGGTCCAAGAGCATAGCTCAGTGGTATCCCATCAACTCCAGTAAGAAGGAAGTCAGGGTTCAATCCCCGTCGTTGTAAAGGTTTGTGGTAGATTAGTTGTACAGTGGGTTGAGCGGTGTTAGGTCTGGCAGTGGGGCCAGTCCAACTGGTTGGGGGCCTGGGTCCGGCTTTCGCGTATAAAAAAAAAAGATATAGTAAAGGTGGAGAAATTGGGGGATACCCTCAAAAATTGGGTTTACTTTTATTGCGTTCGGCATGATTTATCAATACCGACTGCAACAATTGTCATTGAAAAACAATGTTGACTGTAACAAAAAGTATCTCCCCTTTTGTGGAGGCATCTCCTAATTGTGGGTTTTTTATAAAAGGCTGTGACTAAATACAACCCAAGGATGAGTTAAATACAAGCTCACCTTAATTAAAATTAAATTACAATGCTTTAGTTGGTAACCGAGCAACAAGCTGGGCACCAACTCCTTTTTGAATAGCTACACCTAGTCTATGAAAAATAAAACTACCAAAACCGCTACTAGCATCATTGGTAACTAAACAATTCTTCAAACGCTTGAAAAAAAATAAATAGTGTCATCGCCAAGCTCTCCCAAGGTGGTGAAGGCTAGAACTCCCAAACCATACCCGTGTGAGGCACATACCTCCAAATACTTAGTACGTTTACGCGCAATAGCTTTCGAGATGGCTTGACCTAGAACGAAAGTACGGACCCCCTCCCCAGTAAATGGAGATACGCCAGTGACGTCCATACACACATCTTGTCCATTTTCCCAGTTAAGGACAAGGATATCCATTGGACGTAAGTCCTTGTTAGCATCAGACAAAAGGCCCAAATCAACTTCTTTACGCATAGGCACACTAGCTTTGTAGCAAATATCCACAATTACATCACGAGCAAGGTCATGACGAAACTTGATACCCACATCTTTGGCACAATGGAGGGCATGGTCACCAAAAATATCCATAGGCTTATTACAACTATAGAAAAGACTGTCCTCACCAAACAAGGGAATACCAAGTCGATAGCAAACAACCGCTCTGAACTGTCTAGGCCCAAGGCATTGATCTAATCCACTAATGGGGACATCCTAAAGATAATCTTGTGCATGCTTAACCCGGTTACATTTCCACAAAATAGCTTATTGGTTTGTTTCTCTTTAAAGTTCAAATCAAGTGGTATTTCATTCTTGTATGTAGTACAATATTAATGTTTTTAACTTCCAGTCATTATCTAGAAACTTCTATCAAGCTAGTCAATGGTTGCACATCGTAGGTATTTTGTGTATTAAACCACAATTATCCAATTCAAAAAGATAGAAATTATTCTTTTAAATTAATATATTATTAACATATTTATAAAATCCTTGGAAGAAATTAATATAGTATTAACATATTTTGTGTATCAAGCTAGTCCTTGGTATTTTGTGTATAGAAATTATCCAAGGATTAATATTAATCCTTGGATAAATGCACTTCTCTTGGTTATGGCTTCTGTGTGTTTGCTTTTACCACATTTGGCGAACTTAGTGATGAGGCGGTGGTTTTTATGAAGAGACTTAGGAATTGTTTGTTGAACCATGATATAAATGACAAGGTAGGAAGGTCTCTTTTTCATAGGTTAGGTATTGTTATTCGAAAGGTGTGGGAGCTCAACTTGTCGCGAGACTCCCAACCAGCTTCTTGTAAAACTTTTTTTTTTGTTCGTTCTTTATAAATAAAGTTGTGTTTCTTTTATTTATAAAATAATAAATTATTAAATTATCGATTTTTTTATATAATATCTCTTTAAAATAATAAGATTAGGGTGGTCCCAAGAATATTATTTTATTGAAATTTTATGTAAAATATTTTCTTATCCTATTTGGAGTAGGTAAAAACTACCTACTTTCTCCCTAATTTTTCACGTTTCTTTTGTTTGTTTTTTCTTTCAACTGTCCACTACTTGGATCATAGTTACACAATTATACCCACATGAATACATGATTATTTTCGAATATTTTTCTATCTTGTCCATTGAACAGAAACAGACATTAATAAGTTATCTATCATGAAGTTTCAAACTTATCCACATAATAATTTTTAGGCTTTTAATTTTACCCAAATATGATTATCAAATTAAAGCGTGTTTTAGATACTTCTAATCGAAGATGGGATTACAAGATGTTAAAGTTTATGATGAGTATATTATAAGATATCCATTCGGAATCTAGAAAATAATGAATACTAATGGTGATTTTGTTAGAGATGAAAAGGACGAAAAAAAAATGGTGTGAATAAAAAATTAAGATGACAATGGGTTTTCTCCACCCTTATGGAGGTAGTTAACAGATATTTTGATCTCAAATGAAGGTTATATTTTATATGGGTAGTATTTAGTCACTATGGGTATAAATTGTGGGTTTCTTAATCTATGTGCATATATTGGTCGCTTATATATTTAATAAAATAACATTTTATCATATTTATATGAAAAATATTAAAGATTTAAGAAAAGAACCACTCACAGTTACATTGCCTTCGAATTTGAACCATTTAGCTTTTTCCTCCTGAAAATATGATATGAAGGAAAATGAATTTGCCAAATATAAAAGAGATAACATCGATAGAAAATAAATTTGCTAAAATAAAAGAAGCAGTGGAGTCGGGGGAGTTGGATGTCATCATCTCCAACTAAGCTTTCGATATTAGTCACTAATCCACTATGACTACCAGAGGATCCGACCGCTCTCGACAAAAAAAATGAACTCCTAGCCGTAAATGAACTACTTACAGATAGGAAAAGATGAAATCCTAGCCGTAAGTATTTCCTGAAATCGAATTTGAATCATACTTTGATCATTTTAACGTATTTAAGTAATCAAAAAAAGTTAATGAGTTTATCGATTCTTACCTAATATAAGTTATGGATGGAGTATTATCCGATTGTTTAGTTGTTTCAATTCTTGATTTATTAATCTCGTCAATTTTTTTTTTTTTTGAGTTCATCATTTTGATCATGATTGATGAGGGAGAAGAGAATGATAAGAATAATAGATTTAGTTTTTTTTTCCTCAAATTAGATTAGATCGGGTAATAAGGTAATAAGCTTAATTTATTGAGGGTATTTTTGAACTTTTATACGGATGAGGTCCCCCGTATCCACATTTTGGTCACTACAATCCTATTGGAGCCCCAATAATAGGATTCATTTGTAAAGCATCAACCATCATGAATCAAGCAAGTTTGACCACAGTGATCCAAGGAAAAAACAGGAAAAAAAAAAAAAAAAAAACTAAAACCAAGAAAAAATATCGGACTCTCTCTTTTCCTCTCATTTTTTTAATTAAGAGACCAAACTTATCATAGCAAGGGGTTGTCCTAAAATTTTATTTGTGTAGGCCTGTGAGAGGAGAGATACATGGATCTGACTTCTTAAAAGCACAACAAAACTTACTGGCACAAATGTTACAAGCATTTACTCCCAATTTTATGGCTTGCAACCATAACACATACACATATGACATTTAATCCATCTTACTTCAATACTGTATAATAATCATGTAGTCTTATTTTCAAGTTTAGAGAGTAAAAACCAAGAAAATGACACCCAATTCGCTAAACATAAATTCAGACAAAGATTTTCTGAAACTAATGAGAAGCATAGGTCATATTCTACTTAGTCGTTCTTTATGGCCGCCGTCACCTTTTTTTTGCAAAGCATGAAATTTTCGATAACCGAATTTCTTCTGCTCATCGAGTATAAAATATCCGTCATATTTTCGATATTCACCCGTCAAATTCCGCGGTTCTTCTAGTGTAGCAAGGAGCGGAAAACCATGAGGCAACATTAAAGCACGTTTCTTTAATGTCGCAGTCACCTCAAGTGCCTGATCTTTTTCGTTGAAAATCAACCAAGCTTGTCCTAAAATGGAAAGTAACAAAAAATGAAAAATTTGTAGATATGAAAAAAATATAACACCTAGTTAGTGATATAAAACAAGATACGTAAGAAGGAACATAGTATTATGACTTGATATTTATATTAGCTTCATATTTAATTGGATCACTTACCACAGTGAGGGCTAGACTCTGCGCTTTTTGGTAACAACTTTATGTCGCACTGTAATTGGAGATACTCTGATACAATTAGCTAAAATAAGTATTAAGAAGTAAATTAGATAAAGTATGAGACAACATCTAATAATAGAGATGCAAAAAAATATCAAACTGATGTACAAAGTCTAGTGTTTCATGCCTACCTGTACTTGCGCGGAGGAATACGTCGGATCTAGATTTGATATCCTTACCGCTCTTCCGCTGCCACAAGCTTCAATTACATCTTACCATTTCTGAAAAACATGATAGCCATAGGTCTAAGGACCAATTATTGTTAAGTGAAGATTTGAATGGTGGGTTATGGCCTAAAACAAAAAATTTGGCATTCGAAACACCTAATGGTTATAGGTTAAATATACTCCCCAAGATATGATAAAGTACATTAGTAGGTCCAAAATATTATATAAAATAACAATTCCATTAGAAAACTAAAAAGAATTTTCTTACATATCAAATTTTCTTAAAATATGATTTAATATTGGTTTGTTTCTCTTTAAAGTTCAAATCAAGTGGTACTTCATTCTTGTATGTAGTACAATATTAATGTTTTTTACAACTTCTAGTTATTATATAGAAACTTCTATCAAGCTAGTCAATGGTTGCACATCATAGGTATTTTGTATTTAATCACAATTGTTCAATTCAAAAAAATAGAAATTACTCTTTTAAATTAATATATTATTAACATATTTATAAAATAATAAATTATTAAATTATCGATTATATAATATCTCTTTAAAATAATAGGATTATAGGTTGGTCCAAAGCATATTATTTTATTGAGGTTTACTGTAAAATATTTTCTTCACCTATTTGGAGTAGGTAAAAACTGCCCACTTTCTCCCTAATTTTTTAACGTTTTTTTTGTTTGTTTTTTCTTTCAACTGTTAACTCCTTGGATCATAGTTACACAATTAGACCCACATGAATAAATGATTATTTTTGAATATTTTTCTATCTTGTCCATTGAACATAAACAGACGTCAATAAGTTCTCAATCATGCAGTTTCAAACTTATCCACATAATAATTTTAGGCTTTTGATTTTACCCAAATATGATTATCAAATTAAAGCGAGTTTTGGATACTTTTAATGGGGGATGGGATTACAATATGTTAAATTTTATGATGAGTATATAATAAGATTTCTATTCGAAATCTAGAAAATAATGAACCCTAATGGTGATTTCGTTAGAGATGAAAAGGAAAAAAAAGATGGCGTGAAGAAAAATTAAGATGACGGTGGGTTTTCTGAACCCTTATGGAGGTAGTTAATTGATCTCAAATGAAGGTTATATTTAATCTTTATATGGGTTGCATTTAGTCACTATGGGTATAAATTGTGGGTTTCTTAATCTATGTGCATATATTGGTCGCTTCAAGGGTACAAAACACATTTTGACTAAATTTGCCTGTATAAGTGGTGGTCCAGATTTTTACTCAAAAAGATAAATCCATGTAGTTCTCCCGACCACACCGTACTAGGATTTCATCCTCTAAAGAAGCTCCCTTCTTTATGAATTGAAATTTGGATAGTCTTTTCCCTAAATGAAATTTGTCAATGATTTCTTGATCATAATTTTGATTCCATTTGGTGCTGTAATTCTCAATCCACTCTCATTTACTAATTTCATGATTCTGCTCTTGAATCTCTGCATATTTGGATTAATCTCTTCAAAGAATTTTTTATTCTTCTGGAACCACAGTTCCTTTAGAATACTGCATGATGCATTTATCCAGATTTGTTTGACCAGAGGACTGCAGTTAGAAGCTTTCTTCCATACATCTTCAAAAGAAGTAGGCACTGTGAACTTAAATACTGCACAGATCCATTTCCAAATTTCAGAGCTAAAACTACAATCCCATAGCAAGTGATTCATGCTGTCTTCTATAGCCTCACAAATGCAGCATCTTGAAACTATTTCATATCCATTCTTAATCATGCATTGATCATCCACATAAATTCCTTGAATAAGCTTCCAAACATTACTAGCAATTGAAGGATGGAGAAAATGAGACCATATTTTCTTTGACCAAATGACTGGTTGTTTCTTTATGTCTCGTTTATCAACCGCCACCGATGTCACAAAATCTCCTTTTAATGTTCTTGTCCATATCATAGTATCCTCTCCCCAATCACTTGGCGGTTGAAGATTATTAAAGATCCGATGAAGCTCACTATTTAAAGACCATTCTCCATTTAATAAAATATCGAAACTTTCGAGCTTTTATTCTCAATAACATAACTGTGATGTGCAAATCTATCATACAAGGCACCATCTTCTATCCAATTATCAAACCAGACTGATATATTTTCACCATCCCCTATAATCCATCTTGTGTCTTCTTTCATCATTTGCCATGCCCATTTCAATCCAGGCCAGACTGAAGATTTCTGCCACTCAGTTTTCCATCTCCCATTCTTATCTTTATATTTAGCATGAAAGAACAAAGCCCAGTCTTCTTTAGAAGTATTAATTTTCCACATCATTTTCATAAGGAGGGCCCTATTGAGATCACCAAGCCTTCTAATCCCTAAACCTCCTTCACTAAAGGGAGTACAAACTCTTTTCCAAGAAAATTTATTATATTTCCTTGTATCCCCATCTCCAGACCACAGAAAGTTTCTCATGAATCTTTCACAGATTTTAATTATCAAGCGGAGCCATTTATACATCTGCGATATTATAAACCGGAATACTACTTAGCACAGACTTTATCAAAACTAGTCTTTCTTGAAAAGATAGTAATTTACCTTTCCAAATGGCTAACTTCCTTTGCATCATCTCAACCATTGGCCATACAGTTGACACTTTCACCCTCCCTGTTGTAAGAATGACTCCAAGGTATTTGTCAGGGAAGGAACTTATTTCCATTTGAATTATCTCCTTAAGCTGCTTTTTCCTTAGTTCAGAAGTTCCATCAATAAACATTTTGCTTTTACTTTTGTTGATGACTTGACCTGAACTTTTTTGGTAGTGCTCAAGAAGATTCATAAGGTTTAATACACTCTTTTTAGCACCATTTATGAAAATAAACACATCATCTGCAAAGAATAAATGGGTAGGATGAATACCTTTTCTTTCCATCATGGGACAAATTAAACCTTCTTCGACCATTTGAGATAACTTTCTGCTCAAAGCTTCCTCCATTAACACAAATAAGATGGGAGACAAAGGATCTCCATGTCTTAACCCTCTACTCACAGAGAAGAAACCACAAGGTCCACCATTCACCATTTGAGATTTTAGGCTGATTGAAAGAGAATAAGAAGCCAATCACACCAACTTTTAGAGAAACCAAATTTTTGCAAAACCTGAAACAAGAATTCCCAGCTAACTGAATCATAAGCTTGGGAAATATCCAATTTGAGGGCTACATTACCACACCTTCTCTTTTTGGGCATTTGATTAACCAATTCTGAAGCTAATAAGATTTGATCTTGAATACATCTTCCCTTGACATAAAAATTTGCTTGTTGAGGAGATACCAACTTATTCATCAAAGTACTTAGTCTAGTAGCTAGAATTTTGGTAAAAATTTTAAAACTAACATTGCTTAGACCAATTGGTCTAAACTGCTGTGGATTTCTTGCTCCTTCAGATTTAGGAATAAGAACCAAAAAATTTGAATTTAACCCTTTTGGTATAAATTTTCTCCTCCAGCAAAACTGAATAGCACTCACTACATCTTGATGAATAACATTCCAGCAAGCTTTGTAAAAACTCCCTGAAAAGCCATCTGGACCAGGAGCACTATCTTCATCCATTGCAAATAGAGTTTGTTTAATTTCCTCTGCACTAGGAATTGCATCTAACATGTTTTGATCTTCATTAGTTATCACTTCAGGAATACCACTAAGCATAAGGTCACCATTTTCCACCTCTTTATGCTTAAATTTTTCTTCAAAAAATTTTACCAAAACATCTTGTATTTGTTTCTGATCATCAATAATATTTCCATTACCATCCTCCAACTCAGAAATCAAGTTTCTTGCATGTCTGATTTTAAGTTGAGCATGTAAGAATCCTGTATTAGCTGCACCTTTTTGAATCCATTTGTTTCTGGATTTTTGCTTAAGAAAAGTGTTCAACTGAACTTCTTTAGAGTTAAATAAATTTTGAGCTTCAACCAAAGAATTAAGAGCTGATTCATCAAAAGGGTTATTATCCGAGTTGACCATTGCATCTTGAACCTTAGCTTGACTTCCTTGATTTGAACATTTATGTTACCAAAAACCTTCCAATTCCATTCAATAAGAATCTTTTTAGTTTCTTTAATTTACGTTGAAAGACAAAAGTTGGATCACCCACTATGTGCTCTGACCAACATTTTTCAACTACTTCCATGAAGCTTGGATGTGAGATCCACATTTTTTGAAACCTCATAGGAGTATTATGTGGCTTTGGTATATGAGCTTCACCACCCAACAAGGGAGAATGATCAGAAGCTACTCTTAATCCCACTTTATAACTCCAACTTCCAAATTTTTGTAACCATAAATTGTTGAATACGGCTCATCCAATTTGCACAAAATCCTTTTATTTCCATGTTGGCAATTAGACCAAGAATGATGAAGACCAGTACTAGGAGCTTGTATTAATCCACAAGTATCCAAACAATTATTAAATTCAAGCATTGACCTTCTATTTGGACTTTTTCCACCAACTTTCTCATCAATTTGAAATAATTGCATTATAGTCACCAATAGCTAACCAAGGTTTATTTAAGCCACTTATAACTTCCATTTCGGACCATAAATATCTTCTTTGAACAAGATTTACATGAGCATGAATTCGAAATAAGAACATCACCAAATTCCCTTGTTATCATCGACTTGACATAGACACCACTTTGTAGGAGTAGGCAAATTTCTATTCCAAAAGAGCCAAATATTACCTTTACGATTTGAGATGAATTATGAATCACCATCCTATGCATACCAGGTGATTCAATTTCTTGCAAAAAGAAGAAGAACAAAAACTTTTGGTTACGCTACCCAAACTCTTGAAGGATTAAACTGATTTATTAGAGCCCTTAATTTATTTTGAGACATGGCTCTTCTAAGGCCTCTTAAATTCCAATATAAGACTTTCATGGTTTGGATTGGAGGCCTTTTGTGCCTCCTTTTCCTTGGTTTTTTCTCAAATTATACTTACTAGATAATTGAGTACTAGAAGAAGCTTGAGTATTGGATACCTGACCACTTGTAATCTCTTTGTCTACCGAATTATTAGCGCAGATGGAGGTTTTGAACCACTCTTGACCAGAAGTTACAGGAATCCTCTCAGAAGACACTGTACCATTCTTACCATTAATAAACTTGATTTCACTATTTTCCAAAGAATTATCCTCTACCACCTTAAGAATTTTTGTTGGAGTTATAACATCTTGTTCTTGACTGGAGCTGCTATTATCTTCTTGTCAAAATTACCTCGGTATTATCTTGTAAAGAGCCAAATCTTCCACTAGTGATATGAATCTCATTATTTACTGGAGGAACAACATTAGTAGATGTTCTTGCGCAGCAATATTAATAGGATCTTCTGGAGGTGGACAAATATCAAAAGGCTTTTGTATATTAGGTACCTCAACTTGTTCCTTCACACCCTTAGTAGTGGAGTGCTCATTTGAAGAGCCTTTCTGAAATCTACATTCTGATAAGCAATGACCAACAATTTTACATTTAGAACAGAATTTTGGAAGATTATGAAGAACAACATCCTGAGAGAAACTTCCATATTTAGTAATAATCCATAACTTGTTAGGAATCGGGTTTGCAAGGTTGATTTCAACCAAAACCCTTGCAGCAAAACCACTGGAGAATTTAAGAGTAGCATCATCCACTTTCACAGGAGTACCAATTGCATCACAAATAGTAAATAGAGTCTTTTCATCCCAATATTCTAAGCTCAAACCTGGAAGAGAAACCCAAATCAATGCATGGGATGTTCTTTGATTTGCTGGTCTAAAATTTGGAATCCAATTCCGAGTTCTCAAAACCTGATCCTGAACATCCCAGAACAGATGAATCTATGGCTGAGAGTTGATCACATTCCATTAAGTAGCTATTCTTCCATTTCAATTAAATTAAGCCGTTTCATTTCTTTTCGATTCTTGAAGAAGAAAAAGACTTCTCAGTTTCCAGGTACCACTCCACCTCTCCCTCTTAATTACTAATATTCATCATCTTCTATACCCAGGAGAACCTTCCCACTACTCCGACGAGTATTGTTGTTGGTCCAGAGGGACTGAAAGCAACACTTCTGATCATAACATCTTCAAAACATACATGGTTGTAGTAATAAATCTTACAAGGTATTTCCTTTCTTTTGTTTTTTGTAATTGATTATTTTTTTTGAAGCAGAGTTTTGTTGTTGCTATCCTGATGGATTTGTGAGATTTTTAGTATGTCCTACTCGAAGATGAATTCCGGTGGAAAAATATCTTTTGAGTATCACATAATTTACTGATTGGGTATTTTGATTATGAATCAGGGCCAGGGGTGCTCTCTATCTGTTTGGTAAAAGGTTTAAACCAATAGGGTTTGTCAAAAAGTATTCCTCCAACAAAGGAAGAACAAGGTACAGAACTGGAGAATACTAATTGAGTTTCGAAAGGTGCTTCGAACTTGAACCCAACCTAATTAATACGACTTTAACCCTGTCTTTTTTGGTAGAAGCTTGCTATATGGCTTTTAGTCAATGTCATAGGTTGTGGTTTATCGACATTTTTCAGCTTCTCAGGCTATACCGGATGCCTCCGTACAGGTATGAACGACTTCAATTCGTCGCACCATCATATCAACTAGATACACCTATAAATGTTTTATCCTCAGTATCTTTTTCAGTAGATAAATCAACGGCCTAAGATATTTCAATTTCCCCCACATGCATTAATGTAATCACACATTTAAATTGTCTTTGATCATGTCATCAAATAAGCTAAGTATCGCATCTGGAAATATACACATGATACATCAGAGTTTGTGTATAAAGAAATTTCTTGCACTTACCAAATAAAGCAACATAAGATATTATCTACATAACCAACAGTTAAACTGGATTGCAAAATTTATACTACAGCTGAAAAATATATAAGAGCAAATATGAACGGTCGTAGACAAATCAACGGCCGTAGTGCATCCCATAGGAAGAAATGAGATCGTGGGTGGTCATAAAAAATGGGGAATTAAGAATTTGATCGGACTCTCTGTGTTACTCAATTTCACTGGATTTGTATCTGAGTAAGATTTTGATCGGATTCTCTGTATTCTTCTCCACCGTTTTTCTCTCGAAGGAGTTTAGGGTAGTTTTGGTTTCCATTTAAGTATTTTCTCTGGCAAGTAATTTTTCTCAACCATTTTTCTATTATTTCTGTAATTTCTTTTCTCTTTTACTTCCCATTGAAATTGTCTGTATTTGAGTTTTTATTGATATTATTGAGGTACGTATTGGTTTTCTAATAATGGGGTTTCATATTTTGTTATCTATTAGGCCATACTCATCTTAAAGTTTACCGTCTTTTGTAGTTTTTGATTTTGTGATTGAAGCAACGGAGGATTTAGGTTTCAATTTCTTCATTTCCATGACAGAGTTCCCAATCTTCAGCAAGTTTGTAAGATATTTTCCTTATCAAATTCTTTGAAGTCTAATATTTTAATCAAGTACCTAACAGTTTTGTTGAAATTTATTGGGTCTATCTATGTTAAGTTCTCTATAATATGCTAACATGTTTTCTCTTTCACATTTGGCCTCTTTAAGTCTCATAATTTAGTTGTATTCTAAATTTGTAACTTATTAGGTGAATTATGAATATGGGCTGGAATATAACATTTGAATACCATTAAGTTCTTAGTTTCTTATTAATCTTCCTTAGCTGTACTTCTAATTTTACACCGATGTTGTTTGTATTGATATTTTTTTGTTCTTTTAGGTGTCTTCTGAAAATGAGCTCATTGCAGACCATGTAGGTATCACACAATGAGATGAAAATCCTGCCACATATAAGATGACACTAAATGACTGCATACATAGAGATTACCAGCTCGGAAATGGATATGGACTTCAAAAGGCAAAAAAAAAAAAAAGTTAGTGTAAGTCATGTTTTCCCTTAAAACCCCATGTCCACAGTAATTGATATTAATATCAACTGCTTGCCTAATTTTCTTTTATTTTAAGTAATGTTAAATCTCTGGTGTGTTATGGGAACTTGGTAGAACATTAACAATCTTTAAATTTATATTGTAAAAGCAATTTCATCACACAAACGGGATTTTAGTATCTTAGCAAAAACCGTATAAAGTTGTAGACGAAGTGAGGGTTCATGTTGGGTGGTGGATTGTCCAAGCTGCAAATTTACCAGTTTCCTTTATCGTGGAAGTTTGGAATATCAGACAGAGCATTCAAACGGGCATATAGTATCCAATCCAATCAGTTATATCGAGTGAGGTTTGAGCTGGGAGCAAGAATGGGAAAGCTTCCAAATGTACTATGAAGGTGTCCTTGACGACATCCGTTATTATGGGACTCTTCGGTTGCTAGATATATTTGTGTTTTAAACAGATTCGCTATCTACTGGCTTTAGCCGTTTTCCTATAAACTGCATTTTGTCTGTTCTCTTTAGTAAGATTAGGACTCACACCTTTCAATTTACATCGTTTTGTTTTTCTGTTGGCTGATCCTATCCACATTCATTTCCATATTAGTATCTTGCTAACGGTATTTATGCGTGTTTCCTCAAAATTAGGGGTGGATTTTTGATTTCAACAGCAATCTCATTGCAGCATACATAAACGTGGCTCCTCTAGGATTGTACGTGGGATGGTTAATTCATCTCGGCATCAAGGTATATTTTCTGGTTTATGTTTTAAAGAAAATATAAAGACTTATAATTGGTGGAATTTTGTACCACCATGTAGCACCGTGAATGGCTTTGCATCTTATCTAGCCTAACTTAGCCAATCGTTAAGTACTTAACCTAATAACAATACGCTCTACTAACAATAAACTTTGTTATCCATTGACTAAAAATAATCGTTGAGTGATCCCCTCTCAATACCCTCACTGACCTACTAATCGTATTATTGCTTACCTTTCATGTATGTGTGGATGTAGGTGATTGATGTTGAACCACGTTACGTACTTGTCGAATCTTTTATATATTATCTCTGCACTTTATTTTCCTTTGTTTTCAATTCATGTGGTTGTACTGCTAGATTAAATGGTATTTCCAATATTCGTCAACTGAATTGCATCTTAAATCCCACGCCCAACACATTAACCTAAATCATTATCACAGACAAAAAAACAGCAGCAAAGGCACAAAACCCCTAACTTTCCGAATGCTCAATACTAATGCTTGATTTCCAATGTATTCTTCTTAATCAATAGAGGTAGAAAGCACATACAACTTCCAACTTTGCGGATGCCCAAGAATCATTCAATCTTCTATCTTAATGCTTGTTAATAATTGTTAAAAACTTCAGTATATTTAACTTTTTGTTGATGGTGGATTTTCGACAAAGGTCAAAATCGTAATACTGCATGTTTCTGACCCGGCTTTAGGAACGCATGTGACGATTCATATTTTACGATCCGTGAACCGTTTCACGATCTCTGATCGAGTTCCTCTCAGAGCCATGATGAATATGTTTCTCGAAAGGCCTCCCACTAGCTGGACGTTCGATGCTGTGCATTTCATCATGACCTCTATGTAGAATAACATGATTGGGTGGTCCTCCTACATAATTGTTTGTTGAGAGGGCTTAACGCCTTCAGGACGTCGGCGATACTCGTTGTTCCCTGACTACATAGAGAGACCCACCTCTACATAGAAGAACGATTGGGCGGTCCTCCTACATAATTGTTTGTTGAGAGGGCTTAATGCCTTCAGGACGTCGGCGACACTCGTTGTTCCCTGACTATGTAGAGAGACCGTGTATAGATTCAGCGGCTCTACTACATAATTGTTTGTTGAGGCGGCTAAACGCCTTCAGGACGTTAACAACGCTGCACGTTGTTCCTAGACTATGCACCTTTCAGAACGAGTATGATGCTTCAACTATCTCATATCTCGATTCTACAATAGATTAATTCTACCGTGACACTTGCCACTGAATTCCTAGAAAATAATCTATTATATCTCATTACCCCGTTCCATGAATCCCCGGCTGACTCACGGATTAGTAATAGATAACCAATTCATCTCATTACCCCGTTCCCTAAATTCCCCGGCTGAATTCATGGATTAGTAATAGATGCATAATTCATAATTATTGCTCCGTTTCATGAACCATTCTCCGCTGAATTTTCATGAATTAGTAATAAGTACTTAACAATCGGGCATCTGGACTATCACCGAGTAAGCCCAATAAAATGGTGCAAGTGTACTCAACAATGATGCACGAACGAGCACCCAAATGCGCAAACGAGCATTCAGAAATATGGACAAACGAGGAATCCTACACAAAATATAGGAGAGAAAATAATATTAAAAATAATAAAAGAGGCGCCTAGGGGACTGTGCCCACCGGCCGGCCGGTCATGCCGCCGTGGTCGGTCCCCCACGCCTCTTCCCTTTATTTTTTCTTATTTTCTTATTTTCATGAACTCATGAAAACTCCTTCATTCGAGCAACTTTCCTTGTCCGTTTGAGCAAAAATCATGGTTTCTTCATATTTTCTCAAATATTGCTCAAACCATGAAAAAGCCAAAAACTCAAATGGTCACATGACCAACTAGGCTACTCACGCCAAATATTAAAATATAATTATTTTAATATTTTCTAAATTCTGATCAAACAAGCAAAGTCCTACTTGCTCATTCGAGCAAAATCAAGAATTTCTGTCAAAGATCAAACTCTTCTGAAAATCCAAGATATTGCTCAAACGCACACCAGAAAATACCAAAACTCTCAGGACTGAGACACAGACATTATGGTGACACGGGCATGCTTCCTTGACCGACCAAGGCCGGCCCTAAGGCTTGCAAGGAGCCGGTCCCACACATTCTTATAATTTTGACCTAATTTGCTCAATTGCTCATATTGGGTCCAAACTCTTTCCAACCAACTTGGAATTTACTCAATCGACCATCAGCTGGTCCCACACCACCAAGGGCCGGTCCTATGCTCCTTTGGTCGGTCCCTCACTTCTCCATAAATTAGGTGTTATTACCTTATGCTCAGAGGAGCACTATCTTAATAAATGATGAAATCGGCATTTAATCATCATTCTTTCACCAACCGGTCAACTAAGGACCCTGGTGCACGCTCAAAAATTAGGGTTTCGAACAAACGCTCCACAAATCATCATCCTGAGCAAGTTCAAACACTAATAAATTTATGTTGATCCAGCAATCAACATCTGGATGAATTATATAATATTTGGTAGTTTACCAATATTTTAATTAATATTTTATTGGGTCACGTGACCAATAAATAATTCGTCGAATTGAGCAATACTTGCTCAATTGCTCGAATATTGATCCAACTATCAATATTCAGTAATTTATCAAAATTGAGCAATACTTGCTCAGTTGCTCGAATATTGATCCAACTATCAATATTCAATAATTTATCAGTAATTCGTCGAATTGAGCAATACTTGCTCAGTTGCTCGAATATTGATCCAACTATCAATATTCAGTAATTCGTCGAATTGAGCAATACTTGCTCAGTTGCTCGAATATTGATCCAACTATCAATATTCAGTAATTCATCAAACCGATGCTCAGTTGCTCGAATTTACAATATTTGCTCAGACGAGCAATATCTAAGAACTGTACGTCTAACATGTTCAATCCATGAATCATTGAGCATTTGTCACTCATGCTCGATTCAACAAAACTTAGACTCATTGTCTAATAAGTCAACGACTGACTAATCAAATACACGTCTGCTTTGCAGACTCCACGTTCGTGAGACATCAATCACGTCACATAGGTGATATCAGTTAGGGTTTTGGTCTGGTGGCCCACATCACGTGTGTTCATCCACGATGAGAAACATGAGTAAGTCGTGCAAACGGTTGGGGGAGTTAGCAACGTAGTAGGTAGACTATCAACCAAGTCTCCGCACGACATGAAACTGATTTCACCACGATCTCGCACTTTCCCACTCTTTCACTCAAGAAACCGTCACAATTACTGGGATCAAGGAGTTCGCTATCCTGACAATATAAATAAGTTCTGAACTGATGACTAAAACAATCATCAATCGTCTACACACAAGTCTCGATCAAACTTATTTACACATATTTGCAGAAACCTTCAGCACATCCACAATCCTTGATCATCATTGATCCCACAATTCTCAGCTTCCCTCCTATAGATCAACCCATCTCCCTCTTTGTGACCGAATTGACTCTGGAACGGCCATTGACTTGGTTTAGGCCGGAGTCCTACAGATTGATCTCTCGAACTCAAAGCATTCCCGTGCAGTGCATCTGTGTGAGGTTAAGCAGTTTGTTCGGTTGAGGAGTCTTGCTCGAACCCTAAAAAACCAGCAAATCGTTTTTCCCCATCTACACTTTCTTCCTCGCATCTCCGGCAACAGTACATTTTTGCTTTGGTCTTTTTCCTCCAATGGAAGGTAAATACATTTTTGCTTTGGTCTTTTTCTTTTGAAAGCATGTTGTTTTAACGAAGTAATTATTTTACGAATTTCTTCAATGGGCATGCAAGTTAACCTCGGCCACAACCTCACTTCACCTTATAGTTTCACATGGAGGATTGAGAAAGTTTCTGAATGGTTTGAATTTTCTTTCACACATTGGTAAGAATTGTTTTTTTTTTTTTTTTTTTTTTGTAACTGTTGAATTTATGAAAGTATCTGACATTTAACTCAAATACCAAGTATTACTATAAGAGTTCTCTTGGACCATTGTGCGATGTTGCAAGCGACTTGAAAAAGTTAATGACGGATGAACACTTAAAAGCCCTGGAGAAATTTTCATTTGATCTTTCAGATTCTTGAATACGCTGTAAACCATAGGGGAATCTATGGCAAACCGTGATAACAAGGCATTCGAGTGTTTCAAGTCTACAGTGGAGCTGTTGACAGTTATCTTTGGTTTACAGCGTATTCAATAATCTAAAAGATCAAAACAGCATCGTCCATCAATAAAACACCATCAATTCGACATATATTACCTCATGGGATCCAAAGGGATACACCAGTATACTTGTGGAGAAATTGTTAAAAATAAATGATTTTGACCTTTTGCAACCTACCTATTTTTTTTTTTAAGTGGTTCCCAACTCCCGCAGTGGTTTCATTATGTATGAGTACTCAATGAATCTATTTGATGTAGTAATGAATCTAATTGATAAATGCAAAAATTCATTTAGAGTCTTAAAAATCTAAACCGATTGGGTTTGTACTGTTTAGATGATGGTGAGTTTTTGTAATTGGTGGTTGAGATTTACTTTCTCAATACATACATCTATGGCTGTAATTTCTCTCATTAGACTATCATTTAATGAACCATGAATTAAGAAAAATCTAATATAATAAATGCCTAACTAATTAGTGTTTCACAGTAATAATAAATAATTTATTAATTTCTCATAATAATGTTTTTTCACTAATTACTCATAATAAATGATCTATTAATTTTTTTCATTATAAAATTTCTCTTAATTAAATTAATAAATTTATATCTTCATTAATAAATAATTTTAGATTAAGGATCTAGAATTTAAAATTGAACATTTTGAGTAAGAAAATTTTAAGTATTTGTGGTTGAGAATGGCTTAAGTAGTGTTGTGAACCGTGCATGCATGGTTTAAATTATTGTATCTGTTGCATTTGTTTGTTTTTCATGCACTCTATTATTTTTGGAAACTTCCTACTGGGCTGTGGTTGCTCACCCCTTTTCCTCCTTTTTCCCAGAAAAACGAAGAAAGACTATCAGACAAGAAATTATTATATATCACGGAGATTTGGGTATCGCGTTTTAAATTTAATCGAACTGTTATTTTGTTTTAATTTGATACTTTTTATTTTATAGTTATTATTTGAAAGTTTTCTAATTTTAAAAGTAAGATTACATTTCATTTAGTAAATTTAATTGAATTTGAATTTGAAATCTTTTTAAACGAAAAATCTGGTCCTACACGAGTGGCGGTCCGAAAATTTGGACTTGATAGCTGGATCGGACCCGGTCCACAAGGTCGAACCTGTGTCCGCTAGAAGTCCGAAAATCCGGGTTGTCACACGCCACCACAAAAAAAAATCACATGATACCATTGTTGCCACCCCCGCAGCTGGGCATGCTTTTAATCTTTAATCACAAACGTCGTGTATAAAACTTAGATTGAACAAACTTAAGTCTCCAATTAATTTTTTCTATTTTTTGTTGTTTTTATATTCTCTTTTATATTGAAATCTAATATATTTTATTTTAATATACTAAAAACCATAATTTGGCTAACTTTGCATGTGGTAGTGGTGGTTCAGATTTGTCCTGGGAAAGATAAATCAATGGCCATGATTATCCAGACCACAACCATTTTCTGCACGTGTGCGTTAGGTTTTAGGGAGATGGATGAGTCACCGTGGGTGCTCAATCGTTTTGTACAGGTACCCGGTCCTTTATCTTAGAAATCTTGATACCCCAAGCTTCACTGTAGCAAAGCTGCCTTTGCTCCCTGCAGTGCCAACTCCAACCATATCTTCTCGGGAATCATCCGCGTTGAAGATGAGACTGTGGCCGATAATGATCCACCTCGCAAGAAACCCTGGTTTCAGAAGATGCCCGAAGGTTTCTCGGCATCTACCATTGCCGAAGATTAAGCATTATGAAGCTTTGCACCAAATAAAACAATACATGAGAATAATATATCATGTTTCTTTGTATGTATGCATTTTTTTTTGCTGTGTTTTCCTTTCTGCATTTTATTCGGGTGTGTTTCCCTTACTGCATTTTGTTGACGTGTAATTCTCTCTTCTTCTTTTTTGCATTTCAGTATTAGTCCCTTTGGTCATGATCTACAGTGGCATTGGTGGATCTGGTTTATCCCCTGCGTAACCGTGTTGATATGATAATCTAATTTAAGTTCTCAATCTTGATATGAATCCATACTGGTTCTGACAATGGCTTCACCAAGCTAACGTATTTCAACTTCCTAAGCAGATGATTTCACTTTTGACAAAAATTAAATCAATAAGGTTGTCTTTTTGGCAAAAAAAAAAAAAAAAAAAAAAAATCTAAGACGCCAGCAAATGTTATGGTTTCGGATAAGCACCCTGACTTATGTGTTTTACTCTACAATTGTTCGGTTTTCTTGAATAGGTTATAACGTCTTTGTG
Organism: Papaver armeniacum; assembly: GCA_023531295.1. Lineage (NCBI taxonomy): Eukaryota > Viridiplantae > Streptophyta > Magnoliopsida > Ranunculales > Papaveraceae > Papaver > Papaver armeniacum. Next base: position 240,891 of record JAJJWW010012450.1, read on the forward strand.
TTCTACTCTTCTTATTGATTGCAATTATCCGGATTGATATGCGGCAAAAAATGAAAAATCAAACAATGTCATTACGATGACCATCACGAACGCTGGCAGATCAAGTTATTTATAATTTGTTCTTTCTGAGTATACAAAAATACCGGAGGTAGTATAAATTAAAAGAAGCGAAACTGCGCCAATTGGTCACCTGACTTCTCCACATTGAAAAGACAGAAGATTGTTATGCCATACGCCTACCAAAGAGGTTGACGATTCTAAAGGTGACAATGGGCACCTATTGTCAGGTGTAAGAGATGACCGGATTGTATGAGCGACTTTGCAAGGTAAGTATATGGTCTTATTAAACATCTCAATAACAAAAAATATGTACTCGATCATTGAAAGATGCATGACGATAAGGGAACTTCGAACTTGCCTCCCCAATTACATATTAGTCGGTTTTGAAATTTCTTTCTCTAAAAAAAATACATATTGCGATTAAGCCGCATACTCCTCGACCATAAAAAGCCATGCAATGGTTACGGCAAACGACTTCCAAAGAGGCTGACGATTCTGGAGGTGACCATATCCACTTATCTGTCAAAGAGACTTCCCAACATAGGAGTATATATATGGTCCTACAAATCAAGAGATATATTTCCAGAAGTAAAATTTCAATAGCATATATTCCAATAAGTAAAAAAAAGGTCCGAGAAAGTACATATTTTTTAAATCGGAAATGGGGAAGGAAGTAGAAAATCACGTAGGTGAACTCAATTTCTTAATTTAAGATATCAAACGCATACAAACTCTCTTTAAAATTATTTGTAGTATATATTTTTCTGAATTTTATATGGCGACAACGCGTATAATTTTAGAAAGCATTTCTGATATAATGGAGTGTGTTAGCAACATTAGTTATTTACCTGATAGAACAGAGAAAACAAAACAAGGGATATCCCTACGATATCTATGATCAAGCCAGATTTAACATACATCGGACCATAAGGAGTTGATAAGCATTCGAGATACATTTTATATGATATTAAAAATGAACCAACATCAAGGCCCGTGCCGTTACGACACGGGTTAAGGGCTAGTATATTAATAAAATAACATTTTATCATATTTCTATGCAAAATCTCAAAGATTTAATAAAAGAACCACTCACAGTCACATTGTCTTCGAATTTGAACCATTTAGATTTTTCCTCCTGAAAATATGATATGAAGGAAAATGAATTTGCCAAATATAAAAGAGATAACAACGATAGAAAATGAATTTGCTAAAACAAAAGAAGCCTAGTTTGCACTTACTTTACTTAGTTTGCGAAAGCAAAATTCTTTTGAAGCAGTAGAGTCGGGGGAGTTGGATGTCATCATCTCCAACTAAGCTTTCGATATTAGTCACTAATACACCATGACTACCAAATGATCCGACCGTTCTCGACAAAAAAAAAAAATATGAGGAGAGAGAGTGTCAGAGAGGGAGGAGAAAATTCTGATTCAATCACTCAGATTGATTCAAAAACTTTTGAGGAAAGATTTAAGATTGTGGAGAGGGGTGCTCATGGTTTAAATTTCAAAATCATCTTCTCAGCTGTCATTGGAGCATGGATTATTAAAGTTTTGAGAGAGATTATTCAAGCTCAAAATGGGAAAAAGAAATGGACAAACAGACAAGGCAATTTTGCTTTTCTGATTGAAAAACTAAAAAACATCGGAGAAGAATTTCTCAAGATTGACAGAACAGATGAAAGAAAGCTAGCAACAAAGACATGTTTGGGTGGATAAGATTTAATGATCTACTAAACAAACTGATGGGTAGGAAAGAATTTATTCCTAAAAAAATCCCGATGAGAGAAGCTCGGAGAGTTCATTAAAGAGATAGATCTCTCCGTACCTTTAGTTGTACTGCTTATGGGACCATTTTATGGAATTTGGTTGCAAAACAAATTGCCATAAAGCTTAAGTAGAACAAATATTTAAAGCTCTCGGTCATGGACAGTTGATCAAGAATGGAATAGTTGTTGGAAACAAATTAAATGGTTCTGTAAGCATTGAAATTAAAAGGTGGGTAGATGAAGACGTCACAATTAATGCTAGAGTACTGAGTCTTGCTCAAAATTGGATCAAAATAAAAGGTCTTCCAGTACAACTATGGTCAAAGGAGACTTTTGATCAGATTGGTGATGCAATTGGGGGATTAGCAGAGGTAGACCATCATATGGTGCAAAGGAATCCAGCTTGTTGCATACTCAGAGTCAAAAGCACTGCAGAATTCATACCAACAGCTCTTAACATCACAATACAAGGGATTCAGTTGGTTTTGTCCATTGAATGGGATTTCGATTACTCTACGGAAAAGAAGATAATGGTGCATTCTTACCGGCAAACTCCGCAACTACTAGATAAGGTACAATTAATGCAAATTCAAATTCAAATTTTGAACGTTCTGACACTCGTACAACTGCAACATTTCAAAACAAATGGCCTAAAGTTAACCACGTGGAGAGGGGTGCTCTTAACCCTCAAACAAAGGTGCCCATAACAATTACTGGTTTATTCTTTAGCGCCCACTTCCTCAAGCACGAAGCTACGAACTATCTAACTGCTAACAGTTAAATAAATATACAAATATCTGGTCATCTAAACTTCATGCCAAACCCACCCACTGTAATCAAGCTTTATATTGACCGGAAATCTACAATTGTGGAAGGTGTCAGCGTCTTAAGGTAAGTTTCATTTTTCATCTCTCATAATTTTAGCTAAACCTAACAATCATTGTAGGTTTCAGAAAGTCATTACAAGTGATTCTGGATTTTCTCCCTTATTTTGGGTAATCATATATCTAGATAGTTTAAAGTTTCAAAAAATTGTTTTTTAGGTACTTGTAGAGATGTTACAGTTCTTGAATGAGATTATGATTTATAATCACAAATGATCAGTTTTGGGTTAAGGGTATGATCCTTTATAAGACCTGCTTTCTATAACTCTGACCATTAAAGATTTGTTTTCGTTGTTTTAGTATTTGTTAAAATGCGTCAGCGAAAAAGCATATCTGTTTCCCATGTTTTAGCATCAATCTTTAGACTTCATTTGTATTTTGTTGTATTGCGTGTGAAACTTAGAACTGAGTTGATGGTTCGAGCAAATCAAATACACTCAGTATAGGTAATCGACTTCGCCTATATTTTTGAACTTCGTAATTGTTTTTTTTTTCATTTAGTGCCATATTTGTCTTTTACTATCTTACTAAATGAATTTTCCAAAATGTTTATATCTATTAAGATTACTAGGGAAGTCGTTTGTTAACAAAATGACGACGCTTAGAATTTGAGTTGATTATGTCACTTATTCCGTATAGTTGGTGTTGGTTTCTTAGTTACTATTATGCTTGTTAAGTTGGCATTATCTTGAACTATTTAGATAATGATGAAGGTAACAAAGTAGCTAAGTTTTGAAAGAATCATATTGAGTTTTCTGAACCAGTTCTTGTTCTTTGGTTACTTTTTTGTAGTGCTCAACATCTCAAGGTACTACTGATCCCAATGAGGGGAGTAACCAATAAGACGGTTGAGAAGCATGCCATATTCTTTGCAAAATGAGTATAAACAACCTAAGAATCAGTATCACTTTTTACTCGATTTTAAATCGAGTATGAACTTATGCTCTTTCTGAAATTGTGTATAAAGTGATACTCATTCTAAAATCGAGTATGAATTTATACTCTTGTTGAACTATGGTATAAAGTGATACTCGTTTCGAGATCGAGTATGAACTTTTACTCTTTTAGGATTTGGATATAAAACAATACTCACTCTGAAATGAAATCGAGTACGATCTTTTTGAATTCGAGTATAAAGTGATAATCATTCTAAAATCGAGTATACATAAACTAGTTCTCATTACTCATTCTGAGATCGAGTATAAAATTTACTACAAATATGCATTCTGGAATTTTTGGACAACTTACGGCTAGGAAATGATGAATTCCTAGCCGTAAAAACTCCTACGTCTAGGAATTCATCGTTTCCCAGTCGTAAGAAAAGAAAATGTCGGCCTCCTAGCCGTAAATGAACTACTTACGGATAGGAAAAGATGAACTCCTAGCCGTAAGTATTTCCTGAAATCGAATTTGAATCATACTTTGATCATTTTAACGTATCTAAGTAATCAAAAAAAGTTAATGAGTTTATCGATTCTTACCTAATATAAGTTATGGATGGAATATTATCCGGTTGTTTAGTTGTTTCAGTTCTTGATTTATCAATCTCGTCAACTTTTTTTTTTTTTTTTTTTTTTTGGTTCATCATTTTGATCATGATTGATGAGGAAGAAGAGAAGGATAAGAATAATAGATTTTTTTTTTAAATTAGATTAGATCAGGTAATAAGGTAATAAGTTTAATTTATTGAGGGTATTTTTGAACTTTTATACGGATGAGGTCCACCCATATCCACATTTTGGTCACTACAATCCTATTGCAGCCCCAATATTAGGATTCATTTGTAAAGCATTAACCATCATGAATCAAGCAAGATTGACCACAATGATCCAAGGAAAAAACGGGGAAAAAAAAACCTAAAACCAAAAAAAAATACCTGGCTTCTCTTTTCCTCTCATTTTTTTAATTAAGAGACCAAACTTATCATAGCAAGGGGTTGTCCTAAATTTTTATTTGTCTAGGCCTGTGAGAGTAGAGATACATGGATCTGACTTCTTAAAAGCACAACAAAACTTACTGTCACAAATGTTACAAGCATTTACTCCCAATTTTATGGCTTGCAACCAAAACACATACACATATGACATTTAATCCATCTTACTTCAATACTGTATAATACTCATGTAGTTTTATTTTCAAGTTTAGAGAGTAAAAACCAAGAAAATGACACCCAATTCGCTAAACATAAATTCAGATAGAGATTTTCTGAAACTAATGAGAAGCATAGGTCATATTCTACTTAGTCTATTCTACTTAGTCGTTCTTTATGGCTGCCGTCACCTTTTTTTGCAAAGCGTGCAAATTTTTGATAACCTAATTTCTCCTGCTCATCGAGTATAAAATGTCTGTCATATTTTCGATATTCACCCGTCAAATTCCGCGGTTCTTCTAGTGTAGCAAGGAGCGGAAAACCATGAGGCAACATTAAAGCACGTTTCTTTAATGTCACGGATCACCTCAAGTGCCCGATCTTTTTCGTTGAAAATCAACCAAGCTTGTCCTAAAATGGAAAGTAACGAAAAATGAAAAATTTGTAGATGTGAAAAAAATATAACACCTAGTGATATAAAACAAGTTACGCAAGAAGGAACATAATACTATGACTTGATATTTATATTAGCTTCATATTTAATTGGATCACTTACCACAGTGAGGGCTAGACTCTGCGCTTTTTGGTAACTACTTTATGTCGCACTGTACTTGGAGATACTCGGATACAATTAGCTAAAAAAAGTATTAAGAAGTAAATTAGATAAAGTATGAGAAACATCTAATAATAGAGATGCAAAAAAATACTCCCTCCGTCCCACTATTAGATGACCTAGTTGAAGTTTGCACAATTCTTAAGGCAATGAATGAAATGAGTGTTTTTAAGTATTTTTTACAACTATACCCTTATGGATAATAATTTGTAAAATTTAGAAATCATTTATCTCTCAAACTATACCATAGATTTTCGTAAATTTTGTACCGTTGAAAATCATTTTAAAACACCTACGTAACGAGTATAAACATGAATATCAAATTATACATATTTCTTATGATACCGATAATCAATCAAAAGGGTAGTTTTAGAGATATCCCCTTGATTAGTGAAATAGGTCGACTAATGATGGGACAAGATCTTAGACCAAGTAGGTCATCTAATGGTGGGACGGAGGGAGTATCAAACTGATGTACAAAGTCTAGTGTTTCATGCCTACCTGTACTTGCGCGGAGGAATAAGTCGGATCTAGATTTGATATCCTTACCGCTCTTCCGCTGCCACAAGCTTCAATTACATCTCCCCATTTCTGAAAAACATGATAGCCATAGGTCTAAGGGCCAATTATTTTTAAGTGAAGATTTGAATGGTGTGTTATGGCCTAAAACAATAAATTTGGCATTCGAAACACCTAATGGTTATAGGTTAAATATACTCCCCAAGATATGATAAAGTACATTAGTAGGCCCAAAATATTATATAAAATAATAATTCCATTAGAAAAATAATAAGTAATTTTCTTTAATATCAAATTTTCTCAAAATATGATTCAATATTGGTTTGTTTCTCTTTAAAGTTCAAATCAAGTGGTATTTCATTCTTGTATGTAGTACAATATTAATGTTTTTACAACTTCCGGTTATTATCTAGAAACTTCTATCAATCTAGTCAATGGTTGCACATCGTAGGTATTTTGTATTAAACCACAACTGTTCAATTCAAAAAAAATAGAAATTACTCTTTTAAATTAATATATTATTAACATTTTTTTATATAAAATAATAAATTATTAAATTATCGATTATATAATATCTCTTTAAAATAATAGGATTAGGGTGGTCCAAAGCATATTATTTATTGAAGTTTTAGTGTAAAATATTTTCTTCACCTATTTGGAGTAGGTAAAAACTACCCACTTTCTTCATAATTTTTAACGTTTTTTTTTGTTTGTTTTTTTCTTTCAACTGTCAACTCCTTGGATCATAGTTACACCATTAGACCCACGTGAATAAATGATTATTTCCGAATATCTTGTCCATTGAACATAAACAGACGTCAATAAGTTCTCTATCATGCAATTTCAAACTTATCCACATAATAATTTTTAGGCTTTTGATTTTACCCAAATATGATTATCAAATTAAAGCGTGATTTAGATACTTCTAATCGAAGATGGGATTACAAGATGTTAAATTTTTTGATGAGTATATAATAAGATTTCTATTCGGAATCTAGAAAATAATGAACCCTAATGGTGTGTTAGAGATGAAAAAGGAAAAAAAGATCGCGTGAAGAAAAATAAGATGACGGTGGGTTTTCTCAACCCTTATGGAGGTAGTTAACAGATATTTTGATCTCAAATGAAGGTTATATTTGAAAATGCGGGGGTCTAACAACCACACCCAACAATTCGTTTGGCAATCTGAGAGGACTTACTCCAATATACTTTCTAAAGAATCAACTAGACAGTCAGACTCAATCTAGAGTAAAGTATATCAACGTGTTTATATCTCTAACTCTTAATTCAATCTGCAATCAGCAAATAGAAATCCGTGAGCCTGATTGAATATAAGAGGAGTAACTTGAACGGTACCAAAGACCAATGTTCAAGTGTCAATCAATTTAAATCAACAACCAAAGGTTGGGTATTCTAATTGATTGATCTTAACGTACAACCTGTGATATTTCAATTATATAACAAAATATAATGCGTAAAAGAAATAACACAGACACCAGAATTTTTTTTACGAGGAAAACCGCAAATGCAGAAAAACTCCGGGACCTAGTCCAGTTTGAACACCACACTGTATTAAGCCGCTACAGACTCTAGCCTACTAACAATTAACTTAGGACTGGAATGTAGTTGAACCCTAATCAATCACACACTGATTCAAGGTACAGTTGAGTTCCTTACGTCTTTGATCCCAGCAGGATACTACGCACTTGATTCCCTTAGCTGATCTCACCCACAACCAAGAGTTGCTACGACCCAAAGTTGAAGACTTGATAAACAAATCTGTCTCACACAGAAAAGTCTATAGATTGAATAAATCTGTCTCCCGTAGAAATACCCAAGAGTTTTTGTTCCGTCTTTTGATAAATCAAGGTGAACAGGAACCAATTGATAACCCGGACTTATATTCCCGAAGAACAGCCTAGTATTATCAATCACCTCACAATAATCTAAATCGTATGATGGCGAAACTAGATATTGTGGAATCACACATGATGAGACAAAGGTGTTTGTGATTACTTTTTATCTTGCCTATCGGAGATTAAATCTCGAGAAAATCTTAGAGAAGATAATACTCAAACGATAGAATCGGGCAAGATCAGAACACGCAACTACAAAGAAAATAGTTGGGTCTGGCTTCACAATCTCAATGAAGTCTTTGAAGTCGTTTACCTACAGGGTCTCAAAGAAACCTAAGGTTAAAGGAGTGTTTATGGGTAAAAACTGTTTCTGCTGGTTTTGGTAAATTTGGGTGCGTGGATGAGAAACGAGTCTAAACCTAAAACAAATGCACTGCACGGGAGTACTTTTAGATTCGAGAGATCAATCTGTACAATCCTGGCCTAAACCAAGAAATGGTTGTTCCAATCTTGCTTCGGTCACAAAGTGAAGGAGAAGGGTTGGTCTTAGGGAGGGAAGCGAAGAAAGCGTTGAGACCAGAATGGCTATTCTGAAGGTGTGGCTATTTTATGACTTGCATCAGAATTTGGAACTGGCTTGTGGAATGAAAGCTATCGGTTCTTTGGTATTTTTCTGGATACTGTGTTTTTGTTCTCACCAAAACTTTTTATTTGATGGAAAATAGGTAAAATCGAATTTGAACCGGTTTTTAGTGGGAATGTTATTTATGCCCCTACTATTGTCTATCACGGAATGAAAGCTATCGGTTCTTTGGTATTTTTCGAGATTTGTTGATTAAAACTGGTAAAGTTCGGATTCTTTGTGTTTTTGTTCTCACCAAAACTTTTTATTTGATGGAAAATAGGTAAAACCTATTTATACAAGTCATAATTGAATACACCCTGGTCTCTTTGTGATGTTATAGGAAGTGGTAGTGATTGAGTGATGGAAGAGTGGAGTAATGTGTATGGTCGCGCCAATAAAACCACGCCTCCACTATGAGGGAAGCGCGCTTTGAAAAGAGGTTACGGTTTTTTTACACCCACTACTTCTTGCCTCCACTAACCGCCATGTTTTCCCGACACTTTCTCAGTGGTGATGGTGGTTAGTAAGAGGTGTTTTTTTTTTTTTTTTTTTGAATTGTGGTTAGTGGTAGTGGTTTGTATATACCCTATATAAAGAGGGTATTTTAGTAATGTGTCAAGCTTAGGGGTATAATTTAAGTTGATAAGGGTATATTTCAAGGGCCATAAGTAGGGGTATATAGATAATGATGGACTTGCACGCCGCACGCTGTAAATCGCCAGACCAATACCCCGATGAGCATCCCCAGTTTGCGACATGTTTGATGTCTCGAGTGTTTAATGAAAAATGTGTAGCAGATTGCTACGTGTGGCAAGTCAAAGTCAAGAGACTTGCCACAGGAAAGTAGCATGTGATGCTATTAGGCTTGCCTTGGCTGGCCGCCTAAAACTTGCCACAGGCCGGTCAATTCCATGACGAATTTGGACGGCTGAGATTGTAGTTTATGAGAAAGGATGGCCATTGATTATGGCCACATCCTGTTGTATAGCAAAGCGGCGCCATTGGCATAGTGGCGCCTGGCATAGCGGCATGCCAGTGGCGTAGCCGTGGCAGCTATTTTGGCATATTGGTGTTAGACCCAAATATGGCTCCGGCAACATTGGCCATGTTGCTAAGTTAAACTTAAGGCCTTAGGAGAATCACTTGACCTAGTTGGCATGGCAACTTTAGATAAATTAGGGTTTGGCGTATCGAAGCCCTAAGTAGCACGTGCGCTGAGGCACGGTGGCGTGGATGGCATAGTTAGCTCATGCCAGTGGCACGATGGTGCAAGTAGCGCCTGGCGTAGCCATGGTCGCTAGATTTTGGCACATTGGTGTTAGACCCAAATGTGGCTTGGCAACACTAGCCATGTTGCCACATCAATCCAAATGCTCTGGGAAACGTTACTTGGCTTGGTTGGCGTAGCAACTTTGCCTGAATTAGGGTTTGGCTAAGGGTGCACAGGAACCGAGCCGGACCGTCCCGGAACCGGTGGAACCGTACCTGGTTTTGTACCGAACCGAGGAAGGGGGTACAGGTACCGGTCCAAAAAATAGGAACCGGCCTCTGGGGGGTACAAGTACATGGTCCAATACAAGTCCCGTGCCATCCCGGCCCGAATGTACCGAGTAGTAATATCCGTTAGATTTAGGGGTAATAAATCAATAATAGCCATTAGATTAAAGGGTGGTATATAATAGAAAGATAGGGCTAGGGTTTCTCATTTTCGTTTCTTTTTTTTTCTCTGTCTCCTCTCTCTCTCAGAAGGAGAAGAACTCCATTAGATTTCTTCTGAATCTTCTCTTCTCCATTAGAAGAATTCATCAAATTTGATTTACTTACCAGTTACACCTCTCGATCCAGAAGAAGAAGGAGAAATTGTTAACCAAGGGTAAGTGTTGAATCTCCTATTTTGATTTTTGGAACCTAGGGTTTTGATTCTTTTGAAGTAGTGTTGGTTTGTATTGTTTACCAAATTAATTATTGGTGAGTGGTGATACATTTTTCATTATTTTTATTCTATCTAATAATTCTACCTTCCTTGATATTGGATCAGATTTGTAATTAAGATATCAAAAAGATTTCTTCCTTCTCTACAAGAGTTGATTGATTTGGCTTGGATTGTATTTCCACCAAACTGGTAAGAATTCTATCTTCTTAATCTTTTGATTTTTCATTATTTTTTAGTTCATATGAAACCCAGACTTTGAATTTGGTTTTAAAATTGTATTTACTGATCATCGTTTTAATTTGTGAATTAAATGAATTTTTTTGTTCTTCAAAAAATTGGGTTTGAGCCTATAGACACATGGTGTATGTTTTGTGTTTGATGAAATTCTAAAGTGAAATTTTAATGATAAACAATTAACGCGTCTATGTCTAAGTACTTTATTTTGAGGGTAATGTTGGTCATCGTCAACTAATGAATAGTTTTTGCATATTGCTATAGTAATGTCCGATTAGATGTATTATGTTTTCTACTTCATTGTATTAGAAGTTAAACATGAATGATACTGAACTTAGCATGAACTATAGAAGCAACACTATTGTGAATGAGTAATATTTCTATTCAGCTGTATGTTTGAATCTCTGTCCCTTGTGGAATGTCTTATTCTTAGATGTACTATTGGCTAAGGCAGTTGTTATTTCTGTGTAGCTTTGTTATAACAACGGTACTTACTTCCTTGTTTTGTAAATATATATATTTCTGTGAACTGATTTTTTTTTCTTGAGCTTATCAGGTGCTTGCGAAGCTGTTGTACAAGCCAAGAAGGAAGAAAAAAGAGAGAAGTAATTGTGTCTACTCGCGGTTTAGTGTCGACGGTTAGTTTCTTGAAACAATAAGGTGAAATTATGTTTTTGTGATAGATATTTACTATGGTTGCTTACTGAAACTTCTGTTTTGCTTTGTATCATTCACTCCCTGCAAATGTGTGTAGTTTGGCACTTTGGCTTTGCTTTTGTGATAGATATTTACTATGGTTGCTTACTGAAACTTCTGCTTTGCTTTGTATCATTCACTTACTGAAACTTCTGCTTTGCTTTGTATCATTCACTTACTGAAACTTCTGCTTTGCTAAGTTAAACTTAAGCCCTTAGGAGAATCACTTGACCTAGTTGGCATGGCAACTTTAGCTAAATTAGGGTTTGGCATATCGAAACCCTAATTAGCACGTGCGCTACGGCACAGTGGCGTGGCTGACATAGTTAGCGCATGCCAGTGGCACGATGGTGCAAGTAGCGCCTGGCGTAGCCATGGCCGCTAGATTTTGGCACATTGGTGTTAGACCCAAATGTGGCGTGGCAACATTGGCCCTGTTGCCACATCAATCCCAATGCTCTGGGAAATGTTACTTGGCTTGGTTGGCGTAGCAACTTTTCCTGAATTAGGGTTTGGCGTGTCAAAACCCTAATTGGTGCATACGGCATGCGGCATATGGCATGTGGCCGTGGCGCATCGATTTTTTGTGCAAATAGTGTCATAGCCACGCCAAAGAAACCATAGCCAAGCCATCATGTGGAAACGACCACAGGAGTAAGGATTACCATGGGTGGCTATGATATGGCGTCTTTATTAGGGTTTCATGGGTTTCGCATGGCTCGTGGCATGTTGTGGGCCTGAAGTGGCATAATTTGTGCCACGACTGGAAATTAGGGTTTCGACCATGTAAGGTCGTGTTTTCTGGTTAGGATAACCACGTTGAAGCCTGTTATGGCGTTGGCCACGAACAGAAGATGGGTTGGCGCGTAAGTGCACTATTTATGGTATGTTGCCACGTTCGACATGCTTCTGTGGCAAAGTGGCACGTTGGGCATGCACGTTTGGCATGTCAGTTAGCGCATTGGTGCAACTTTGGACATCCAATTTGGTATTGGTGCAATTTTACCTCTCTTTTTTAATACTGCGGCAAGTTTAGAGCAACCTGATTGGTCCAAAAAGAGAGGGCCGGCCAAAAGCGGGGGTGGCCACACTTCTGGTGTGGGTGTGGCAAGTTTAAAGCGACCTGATTGGTCGATGGTAAATAGGGCCGACAAGTATGGGCCCAGCCAAAAATCATACGTGTATGTGGCGGGTTTAAGGCGACCTGATTGGTCGAGGGAAATAGGGCCGGTTAGGAAACATGGGGCGTGGCCGATGGCAAACGGCGTCGGCTGGCCTAAGGTATGGCCACGCCTCCTTTTGCTGCTGCTCCTATTCTGCGGCTCCTTTATTTCTTGTTTTCTGATTCCGGGCAAGATTTTGCACCTATTAATCCACGGCGGATTAATTACCTAGTTTGCCTAGGCTTAATTTCGACAGGCAAGGTCTGATATACCGCGCAAGGCGCAAAACCCTAATTTTGCAAATTAGTCAGGGTAATATCTGAATCTTGTGAATTATCACAAAATTGATTGAATTCTATGTGTTGACACAGAGTTCTTTAAGTTCATTGCCAGAGAGCAGTATGCTTTCTGATTGAATACTTTATGCAAAGACCTTATCCTTGATACTTGGAAATTCGTGCTACTCTACTGCGAGTGAACACAAATTGTCATGCCATATCAACATTAAGGGTTCAGCCGGGGAACACAACACAGAAGGCATTGAAAGAAACTTATATTAACTGAACAATACAGGCAAGGTGCCAAAATTTACAGAATATCTGGGATTGTTGCTACATGCACCATTCTGGATAAATTTCATATATATATATTGAGTTGCTCAATAAATGTGTCAGTGAAGAGGTTGATCACTTTCACATGGATCCGCTTCTTTGCAGAGTGACGACACATTAAATGCAGGGTTTTACAAATTTAGCCCTGAACTAAAAACCACCATCAACAAGGAGAATCGACTCTAGTTTATGCAACTAGTAACACACAAGAGGTGTGGGGATTAGGTTTCCCAGTTGCTAGAGTTCGCCTTTATATAGTTTTCAAATCGGGGTTTGCAATCTAAGTTACCTTGGTAACAAAGCATTCAATATTCACCGTTAAATGAAAACCTGATTAGATTCAAGCTAATATCTTTCAACCGTTAGATCGAACTTAGCTTGTTACACACAAATGAAATGTACCTTCATTTAGGTTTATGTAACCGTACCTAAACGTGTACACCATGTTGGCTTAACAATAGTTACCCAAGGTTAGCCATATGAACACTCTCATATCAACCTTATTCATCTTAACCATAACTAGTTCAAATGACTCAAATGAAACTAGTTAAAGAGCTGTTCAATTGTTATATTCTCATAGAAGTATATAAGAACACAATTGAAGCAAAATCGGTTTGATTCACTCGAATCAATTCATGAACATTATAGCCACGGTTTGCAAAGATTGTATTCCTTAATTTATAAATGTTTAAGTTCATGTACACAACCGATTTTAGAAAGTAACCAACTCAAGTATGCAAATGTGTACGCATACTTAAGTAGCCGAACTGAGTTTGGTTACGCCAGTACGCGAACGGGTGCGCATACCAATTTACCTTCCAAACTCCATCAGAAAATCACGGACGTGAGACTTCCGCCATGTACGCATACTTCAGGTTCCCGGTTTTGGACTTATACACAAATGTGATAACACACTATGTTTATATCCAAACATGGTTACATGATTCTAAGTTCTTTATTTCAATCATTGAAACTTTCTTAGAGGATGACAATAGCCGTTTTCACACACTATTAGCATCAAAGCAATTTTCAAGATATTGAAATAATCATAATGAAACATTCCAAGATTACACCAAATGATTGTATCACACAAACCATGTAGGATGTTACTCGGCAATTTTCACATGATATAAGATGAACTTGGTCGAAGCGAAAGCTTGCCAACACATATTTCAAGAAATATGTAAGCGAGATAAACTCAGCTCGAAATCTCAAATGTGTATATAGAAAACTATATCGTAATACGACTTATGTATCAATATAGGAGATAGAGTAGAAATAGACTTTCCAAGTGATAAATGAGTTTCAGTCTCCACATACCTTTTGTCGATGAAGTTCCACAAGCTCCCCTTAGTAGTTCTTCGTCTTCAAATGATGAACGTCGTGAAGTCTAAGCTCAACTACACAATCTATGTCCTAGTCCGAGATATCTATTAATAGGCTAGAAATCAAGGCTTATAGTTTTGATCACTAACATTGACAAACATGCTTGAGATAGGAACGCATGCGAGTTCGACCGAGCAGTGCTCTAATAATCTCCCCCTTTGTCAATTTTAATGACAAAACTATCAATACATATTAATTACAAAATAAATAAAAATGTGTAGCTTCTCATCCAAATGCTTGATCTCCTTGGCATCTTCAACAAGACTCAAAATCTTCGTCACTTCCAAGTACTCCATGATTCTAAACGTGTTCAACTCAGCATCATAGTTGTTGAAGATCCGTAGTGATAACAATGAGAAAACAAATGCTCTCGGTCATTGTTATACAGTGTAATAATATTATTACACAGTATCAAAGTTCAATTGTATCACAACTTTGACAACAATACTATGGTGATATGTATCACTCCCCCTTAGTCAATACTTCATCTCGATATGAAAACCACTCCCCCTTACATAATGATCCGTAAACCATATGTATTTGTAGTATGAAACTACACATTAATTCCCCCCTTTTTTGTCAATATAAATTGGCAAAGGTACGAAAACTATTGGGATCCTCATGAAATTTTCATAGAGATACTTCATGACCAAAAGAGAATAACATACCAACTTATTTAGATGCAATCATAAAGCCGAAGCTAAATGCATTCATCAAGGAGTTTACAAAGATACAAGATAACCCCTATAATATTCCACAGCTACACTCCCCACAAAGATTTGGCAATAAAGCACAAGTTCAAAAAGAACTCTCCCACATAAAATGTCATTCCAGAAAGAACAACAAAGGCGACCTTGCTTTTACAAGAAAAGAAGGATTTCTTTGGACATAACCAAATCACATGAAAACATGGATTTGAATCCAAAAATCTCAATTGAATCAACCACAAAAATGATCAAGTCAATTGCTCATGCTATACACAAGAGAACTTATGGAGCAACACAGTATATGCACTAAAAGGTGGATCGGAGATCGACCAATACTGTGGAATACACAAGGATTCATTCTATTTTTTATCACTATTTGCACAATGACATATAATAGACTTAATCCTTGTAAACAAAAGTGCATCCTTTCTTCCATCGAAATTTGCATAATGACATAAAAGGCTTTAACTTTTTTTTGTCAAAAGTTCATTCTATCTTTTATCAATACTTTCATACCGACATAATAGAGATAACTTTTGAACAAGTATGGGACAGTCACAGGTTCACGGACGTAAACAACATATCCCATAACAATTTGCAATATATAAAATCATAAAGATTAAAATTGCAAAAATCATCTTCCAAAAAAACTTAGAATTTAAATAATAAATCTAAAAACATTGATGATGAAAACGTTGGACATAGCTATGTGTACTCACAATAATGGCTATTCCAAACCCTAGTAATCCTTTTAAAAATACAAGAATAAAATTCTCATAAGAAGTTTCCTAGACATAATAAATCAAAAACAACTCTAAAACCAAAGAGCAATCACAAGCGATAATCAGAGTTCCTTTACGGAAACTTCACTGCCTCCAAGACCTTCAAGCTAATGATAGAAGGAATTGACAGCTTCTTCAGATACGACATTGAGACGGACCTTAAGTCGTGTCTTCATTAGAGCAAGTTCGGTGTTGACCTTTATCAATTCAGTTCTTAACCCATCTTTTAGAGTGTTAACAATCAACAGTTTTGCATCGTTAAACTGACCGATAAAGTTTTGAACAACTTCATTAGAAATATCTTCATCATCCTCAGTATCTGATAAGTTATCAGAAGATTGAGGAGATGTTTCATCAACTTCCACTGGAGATCCTTTCTTCTCCTCTTCAAGTTTGAGACCAAAACCCTTATCAAGAAACCCTTTTGGAAAATTACAAGTTCCAGAAGAAGATGCCATTCTTGAAAAAGCAGTCTGGAGTATGCGTACTTTTCAAAAACCAGGGTTTGGTATTTATAAGGTTTCGCAAGAAACATAATTTAGGGTTTCCAAGTTTGAACCGTGCCATATAAGGTAGGTACACGCACGTTCATACACTTACCCTTATTGGTGAAAATACCACAAACAAAGAATACAAAAACAAGTTTAAAAAATATTTGCTTAGTGAATAAATTCACAAAAACTTGGCTCTTAAAAGGATTTATTCTCACAAGAGAAAAATTTAGAGCATAACAATTTTTTACACCCAAAAAATAATCAACAAAACAGAACAAACAAATACTAGTGCAAAAAATGTTTGTAAGTGATAAACCGGCTAAGAACGATAAGAAGGTAGCCGAGTAATCAGGAAAAAACAACATTTGCCAACTGGTATACCTGATCATATCTCACTCAACCAGGGTTTTTGTGAGTGAGATTTCAACCTTGTGATTAATTAGCACAAGTATGAGCCTTGAGCTCATTAAATTAACGTTGTTTCTAGTTAAACCTCTTTCTCCTGAACTTTGGAGTAAAACCGTTATGATGTGAAAAGTTATCATAAAATTTACTATCATCAAAATATGACGCATAGTGTTGATTCTTACCTGAAGAATTTTGACCAGAGGGAATTGACAGCCTGTTGATAATTTCTTTATATCATTCAATTATCCTTTTTAGGTTGTCATCCAAAATTCCCTTGCTTTCTTCTTCTAATACCTTCTTCACATCATGAACAACATAATCTCCCTTCTTAATTGAAGAATATTTGTGAGTTCTTCTTCGATGAAATGGTTTAGGAAGACTGTTGAAAAATTGAACATTTGAGGAACACATCGAACTGACTTTCCTGGTGGGGTACACATGGTGAGTACTAAAACCGATAGGTTTAGGCATACGAATGTCAGTTACACCTTAAAGAATTAAATCTAAGGTATGTTGAAGACGATTAGTAGAAAAGTCATTCAACCTATATTTCCTCTTTTGTTCACCTTGTCCTTTTGTATCACAAAAGAGACACACTTTCTGATCACCTAAGTGATTAGATAAAATAGTCTTAATACGATCGTCGGGAGACTTCCTTCCGTGTGATATGGATATTCCTTGATTAGATGAGGACAAGTGAACATCATTTTTAACAGGAAGGTATTTTGGTTTTCCTTCTGAAAACGGTTCTTTTACAGTCAGATTAGAGGCAATAGGTACGGTGGGATATTTGGAACACTCTTGTAAGGAGAGTTTACTTAAGAGATGTTCCATTTCCAAAGCATCCTTTTTGAGTTTTTCCTCAAGTAGAGTTCGTGAAGAACAGACTGAGAAATTTTTCTCTTGAAGGACCTTTAGAAGAGAGTCACGCTCATTTACCATGCCAACAAGGACATTGACTTTGTGTTTCAATCGGTTGACATCATCAGCCTGGATCCTAACGAGTTTTAAAATCACTGCACTCTCTTTGGCTGCATTCCTTTCAACTTCAGAGATAGACTCGTCATTAAGGTAGTCAGGAAAACACTTGTCAATGTACGTCTGTTTCCTTGGAACACAAGGTTCTTCTATAATCGAGATTGACAAATATTTCTCTTTAATAGACTTCAAAGAAACATAACTTTTATTTCTGGCGATGCGTTTATCAGAGACAATATCGTTCATCCTCAGATCGCTACAAACACAGACTTATGAGGTCTTTAATGTGTTTTCCTGCTCTGATACCAATTGAAAATGCGGGGGTCTAACAACCACACCCAACAATTCGTTTGGTAATCTGAGAGGACTTACTCCAATATACTTTCTAGAGAATCAACTAGACAGTCAGACTCAATCTAGAGTAAAGCATATCAACGAGTTTATATCTCTAACTCTTAATTCAATTTGCAATCAGCAAATAGAAATCTGCGAGCCTGATTGAATATAAGAGGAGTAACTTGAACGGTACAAAGACCAATGTTCAAGTGTCAATCAATTTAAATCAACAACCAAAGGTTGGATATTCTAATTGATTGATCTTATCGCACAATCTGTGATATTTCAATTGTATAACAAAATATAATGCGAAAAAGAAATAACACAGATACCAGAATTTTGTAAACGAGGAAAACCGCAAATGCAGAAAACCCCGTGACCTAGTCCAGTTTGAACAACACACTGTATTAAGCCGCTACAGACTCTAGCCTACTACCAATTAACTTCGAACTGGACTGTAGTTAAACCCTAATCAATCTCACACTGATTCAAGATACAGTTGCGTTCCTTACGTCTCTGATCCCAGCAGGATACTACGCACTTGATTCCATTAGCTGATCTTACCCACAACCAAGAATTGTTACGACCCAAAGTCGAAGACTTGATAAAAAAATCTGTCTCACACAGAAAAGTCTAAAGATTGAATAAATCTGTCTCCCACAGAAATACCCAAGAGTTTTTGTTCCGTCTTTTGATAAATCAAGGTGAACAGGAACCAATTCATAACCCGGACTTATATTCCCTAAGAACAGTCTAGTATTATCAATCACCTCACAATAATCTAAATCGTATGATGGTAAAACTAGATATTGTGGAATCACAAACGATGAGACAAAGGTGTTAGTGAATACTCCATATGTTTCAAAAAGACCGTCCTCTATTCCATTTTGGTATGTTTCAAAATTGTGTCCAGCTTCTGTTTATAGTCATATTTTTCCAATGAACTCTCTAATATACCCTTAAGTTTTTTATATTCATAAATTCATTTTTAATGGGACCCAATCTAAAATACTAATGAAATTTGTATAATTAAGGAAACAAATATATCCTTCATTCCTTTTTGTATTTCCTATTTACAATCCCAAAATAATTTTTGGTAGTTTTTATTACTAACAGTTTTATTGAAATAAATTGGGCAAGTAATTAAGGGTACGCATGTAAATTGCTATGGTCTCCTTAATATCTTGACAAAGTCAAGGCGGACTGTCTTTTTGAAACGGAGGGAGTACTTTTTATCTTGCCTATCGGAGATTAAATCTCGAGCAAATATTAGAGAAGATAGTACTCAAACGATAAAATCAGGCAACATCAGAACTCGCAACTACAAAGAAAATAGTTGGGTCTGGCTTCACAATCCCAATGAAGTCTTTGAAGTCGTTAACCTACAGGGTCTCAAAGAAACCTAAGGTTAAAGGTGAATCGACTCTAGTTTATGCAACTAGTAACACACATGAGGTGTGGGGATTAGGTTTCCCAGTTGCTAGAGTTCTCATTTATATAGTTTTCAAATCAGGATTTGCAATCCAAGTTACCTTGGTAACAAAGCATTCAATATTCACCATTAGATGAAAAACCTGATTCAACCAAGCTAATATCTTTCAACCATTAGATCGAACTTAGCTTGTTACACACAAATGAAATGTACCCTCATTTAGGTTTAGGTAAACGTACCCAAACGTGTACACCATGTTGGCTCACAAATAGTTAACCAAAGTTAGCCATATGATTACTCTCATATCAACCTTATTCATCTTAACCATAACTAGTTCAAATGACTTAAATGAAACTAGTTAAAGAGACTTTCAATTGCTATATTCTCATAGAAGTATATAAGAACACAATTGAAGCAAAATTGGTTTGATTCACTCGAATAAATTCGTGAACATTATAGCCATGGTTTGCAAAGATTGCATTCCTTAATTTATAAATGTTTAAGTTCATGTACACAACCGATTTTAGAAAGTAACCAACTCAAGTATGCACACGTGTACGCATACTTAAGTAGCCAGACCAAGTTTGGTTACGCCATTACGCAAACGGGTGTGCATACCAATTTACATTCCAAACTCCATCAGAAATTCACGGACGTGAGACTTCTGCCAGTATGTACGCATACTTTCCCAGACATCCAACAACCGCCAGTACGCGTACGGGTATGCATATTTCAGGTTCCCGGTTTTGGACTTATACACAAATGTGATAACACATTATGTTTATATCCAAACATGGTTACATGATTCTAAGCTTTTTATTTCGATCCTTGCAACTTTCTTAGAGGATAACAATAGTCGTTTTCACACACTATTAGCATCAAAGCAATTTTCAAGATATTGAAATAATCATAACGAAACATTCCAAGATTACACCAAATGATTGTATCACACAAACCATGTAGGATGTTACTCGGTAATTTTCACATGATATAAGATGAACTAGGTCGAAGCGAAAGCTTGCCAACACATATTTCGTGAAATATGTAAGCGAGATAAACTCAACCCGAAATCTCAAATGTGTATATAGAAAACTATATCGTAATACGACTTATGTCTCAATATAGGAGATAGAGTAGAAATAAACTTTCCAAGTGATAGATGAGTTTCAGTCTCCACAAACCTTTTGTCGATGAAGTTCCATAAGCTCCCCTTAGTAGTTCTTCGTCATCAAATGATGAACGTCGTGAAGTTTAAGCTCAACTACACAATATATGTCCTAGTCCGAGACATCTATAAATAGGCTAGAAATCAAGACTTATAGTTTTGATCACTAACATTGACAAACATGCTTGAGATAGCAACGCATGCGAGTTCGACCGAGCAGTGCTCTAACAATATTTAATCTTTATATGGGTTACATTTAGTCTCTATGGTGTATAAATTGTGGGTTTCTTAATCTATGTGCATATATTGGTCGCTTATATTTAATAAAGTAAAATTTTATCATATTTCTATGCAAAATCTTAAAGATTTAATAAAAGAACCACTCACAGTCACATTGTCTTCGAATTTGAACCATTTAGAAAAGAGATAACAGTGATAGAAAATGAATTTTCTAAAATAAAAGAAGGTTAGTTTGCACTTACTTTACTTAGTTTGCGAAAGCGAAATTCTTTTGAAGTAGTGGAGTCGGGGAGTTGGATGTCCTCATCTCCAACTAAGCTTTCAATATTACTCACTAATACATCACGACTACCAGATGATCGACCTTTCTCAACAAAAAAAAATATGAGGAGAGAGAGTGTCATAGAGGGAGGAGAAATTATGATTCAATCACTCAAATTGATTCAAAAACTTTTGAATAATATACTCAAAAACTAGGAAATCAGGAAGGATTCAATATTGTGGAGAGGGGTGCTCATGGTTTAAATTTCAAAATCATCTTCTCAGCTGCCATTGGATCATGGATTAGTAAAGTTCTGAGAGATTATTCAGGCTCAAGATTAGAAAAAGAAATAGACAAACAGAGAAGGCAATTTTGCTTTTCTGATTGAAAAACTAAAAAACATCATAGCAGAATTTCTCAAGATTGACTGAACAGATAAAAGTAAAGCTAGCAACAAAGACATGTTTGGGTGGATAAGATTTAATGATCTACTAAACAACTGATGGCTAGGAAAGAATTTATTCCTCAAAGAATCCTGATGAGAGAAGCTCAGAGAGTTCATTCAAGAGATAGATCTCTTTGTACCTTTAGTTGTACTGCTTATGGGACCATTTCATGGAATTTGGTTGCAAAAAAAATTGCAACAAAGCTCAAATGAAACAAATATTTAAATCTCACAGTCAAGAACAATTGATCAAGTATGATCAAGAATGGAATAGTTGTTGGAAACCAATTAAATAGTTCTGTAATGATACTATCATTGAAATTAAAAGGTGGGTAGATGAAGACATCACCATTAGTGACAGAGTACTAAATCTTGCTCAAAATTGGATCAAAATAAAAGGTCTTCTGATGCGTGTCGTAACCACAACAAATTAATTAATATTTTTCCACCTAATTAACAAGTAATATAGTGTAGTCAAGTTCGTTCCCACGAGGAGCAAGAGATTCTTAGTTGTAAAAAATTGTCACAAAAGTGGGGGTGTAAGGCAAAAGAAAGTAAACAAAGCAATTAAAAGTTAAAGTTGAAATCAAATAAGAAAGACAAGATCAAGGAATCCTTCTTCGTTGCAAAACAATGATTCAAGTTATGTTTTTCATCCACATGTTATTAGTCACAGATTATCACCAACCGTAGGATAGCAGGTTCGCTTAGCTAGCCCCAAAAATCCCTTATTTCACTGAGTAACAAGTCCGCTTAGTTATCAGATTCTATTCAAAAGAACCACCTTGAGGTTCGCTTACAAGATGTAATTCCCCGAATGCATTAAGATCTATGAATTTAGGTTTAGTACTAGTAGTTAAACTCGGTTCGCTTGGTCCACTTTCTAGCGTTGTTTTTACACACAATCGCTCCACGGAATCCCTCCGCAAGGTCTCGTGTTTTCTACTTGTGTAAAGTGTCGAGAACGATTACGTATTCCCTAACTTATACTAGATTTAGGTTGAATTAACAAATCAATTTAGCGTGCACTCTAAACAACCTATCAATCAACCATGAATGTATAAACATTCCTATTGGTAAAAACAAATGATAATCATGTGAAAAACTTCAAGATAGAATTGAAACAAAACTCAAAACATGTTAAGAACAAGGAATTCATCCTCAATCAATAAGAAAATTAGCTACTCATGTTTTTGAATTCACACAAATAATTAAAAGGAGAATTTTTAAAGTTCACACAAATAATTAAAAAGAAGAATTTTGAAAAGCAAGCAAAAACACAAGTGTTGTGTGTGTAGAGAGGTGTGTAAAAAGATGTGTAGAGAACTTCTCTATTTATAGGCTTCAATGTTCTCCAAATCTTCCAAGGAATAGAATCCTCATTCCATAATAATTCAATTTCCAAATTCAAGTCTTTCTCATCTTCCATCTTCTCTTTCCAAATTTGAGCCAAATTCTCCATCAAATTCCAAGTCCAAGTCTTCACACCCATGAGAAGAATCCACACAAAAATCTGTAATTTTGGTCGTCGGAAAGCTGGTATTATGGCCGGAATCCGGCACCGGAATCTTCTTCTCCGTCAAAGGAATATTCCGTCACGGCACCGTCCAAGTTAACGGTCAAACAGGTCAAACCGTTAGTCCACTGAGTCAAGGGAAGAGGGAGTCAGCTGAGTCAGTCACTCAGTCAGCTGTCAAACTCTGTCTTACTGGGCTGACTCTACTAAGTTGCAGGGCTGGATCGGTCATCGGAATCGTCCGGAACGGTCATCGTCGGCACTGAGTCGACTCGCCTGAATGGAGAACCGGCCGAGTTTCGGCTATTTACAGGGCTTTCCCGGCCAAATTCAGGCCTCTTTTCTTCACCTGTTAAGAACCTAACATATATCTATTTCTTTAGCTCATTCATCACCATTACAAACCCGTCACCTGCATTAGATTAGCAGCATCACAATTCTCTCGATCCGCTAATTACTTCTCTATATCGGACCACCAACATAGCTCTCGATCTGTTATAACAGCAACCACCATTAGCACCATCCAAACTCAACTTCTGGTAATTAATTTGACAACCCATTTTCTCATCTGCGTCATACTCATCCTCCTTATTTCTGCTACTGCAACAGCAACAAATCGAACCCATCTCCTTCTTTCCATTCAATAGCAGCATCGCCACCTCTCTGAATTACGTATACCAACACCCAGATTCAACAACAAACCCTGAATTTCCTTCTATGTGGCATCACGAAGAGCTTCAATTTCTTCTCTCGGTACATCAGCAATAACGGCTACTCTTCTCCATGGTTGCGCCTCAATGAATACCACCATCTCTTCTGAAATCTTTACAGCGACAGATACCCCTCACAAAAACAACGAATGACTTCATCCATCTCGATCTCATCATCTTCTCTGATTTCTGTAGCAGCAAGAGTCCATCGATTAAACCCATTACGAACTCCAATTTCTCATCTTCATCGGCTCAGATTTAGAAGCAAACCCCAATTTACATCTATCGCTATTGAACCCTAATTCCATTTTTGGGGAAGAACTGAAAGAAACCCTAATTCGATCTCTGATTTCTTCTCTTTTAATTCTTCTCGTCGTTCATCTTTTCTCTCAATTCTTCTCTCTCTTGATTTCAATCAAAACCCCATGTTTCTTCAACTCTTCAATTGCAGAGATTCAAACATGAATTCTGTGTACTTCTCGATTCCATTATTACCAGGTTTATCAATTTTTCTCTCCCTGCCTATTTCTTCATCTCGATCTGAGTTCGATCTCTACAGTGCAGCCTTTCTCCTTCTCAATTTCAGAGAAGTAATGAATGAATGAAACATCCCCTCGACCTAGGGTTGGGACGATATGGATAGGTACACCCCACAGATAAGACCCGATAAATACACCCAATGGTAGATGATAAGGGATACCCTAATAGCAACCCCCCTTAACCTTGACTGGGCCTGGCTTTAGTACTCCTCCAACCCTTAACCTTGACTGGGCTCCAGATAGTGTTCGCCCATGAAATGACAATTTTGCCCTTTTGCTCAAATTGGGTGATTTCTTCTTCTTTTCGTTCGTGCGACTCCATAGTAGCTATAACTCAAAACAAGCGTAAAATACATAATTTACAAGAAAAATAGCAAAGAAAGCATAAACAATAGATAGTAAATAGGATGTATTCTACACCCTATCAAATTCCCCCACACTTAGACTTTGCTAGTCCTCGAGCAAATCAAACTAAAACTTACAACTTCAAAGTGTTCCAGCGTCCCAAGCAACCAAAGAGTTATGAGGACATAGAGTTTCTGCATGCTAGTAATAAGAAGTTAGAAATACTAAAGAACATATTCTCATTCTTAAATGTTGAGTGAGAAATAACCACACCATAATGAGAGAACGCGTGTTTGAGAAACGATCAATAAGCATTTCGCCTTGACTTCTGCCTCACCAAAAAGGATTTTATGATAATTGCACTCAAAAAGACGGCTTTTTTATGGGTCTCACATGTGTGCAGGTAGGAATGAAGAGAGAAATCCTGCGACACGTTGAATGGTGGGAAGGATAACTTCCGAAATATTTTTAAAAACCCACATCTTTTAACATTTTGAAAAACCATTTTTTCTGACGATCTCTAAGAAAGGAAATCAACCACTATTATCGAGGATGAGATTACTTACTCACCTTCACATCCGATCGCCAATTATGATAACATCACTCTCACGTCATCCAATAAAAACGTCTTCCGCTCCTCGTCTTGGTCTTCTTCGTCTTCGGTTTCAACTATTGATGATAAATTCTCGAACTTCGTAATTTCTAAACAATTTGTAACCTTTTTACCTTATATTATTGTAGCTTGAAACTTCCTTATAGATTTTCCTTCCCCACGGCTTATTAAATAAATAAAAACAAAACAAATATTTCTCTTGTTTTTTTTTTTTAATGAAATTTTCATTTTTTATTTTTTATTTTTTATTTTTTTTTGAAAACAAGAGAAATATAACAAAGTGAAAATAAAACAAATCGTGGTCGTGGGAGAAGTATTTTACCGCTTGATTCTTCACAACTTGTATCGTCTCGAAATCATAAACTTCAACAATTCTCACCTTTTGATTTTCTTCGCTCTTCGTAAATAAGTCTTCATACTTGGATATATAATTGCCTCATTGTAGTGTAAGTCCTCAACATATATGTAAAAATCTGCCCTTTTGTATGTTGCTTTACTTGAATTTGAAATTTGCTCTTTTTCTCTTTCCGTTGCTTGTAAACCTTTGAACGTCTTCAACTTTCCTTATAAATTTTGATGTCGCTCCGTGTTGATGATGATGGTGTTTCTATGGACCCGTTGTTGTGGAGAGAATGGTGCTAACTGCAAATCGAACTACAAGAAGGAGGCTTTCATCTATAGACGTCACCCTCATGATTGACAAAATTAGCACTCAAGAGATCAAAGAGTAGTGCTTCTATTGGTGGGAGGTTGGGTAGCTCACCATTCTACCCGGAATTAACGTACGGTGACACACACTCAAAAGAAAGCTCTTTAGTTAGATGGAAAATTTTCTGGTCGGTGCCTCACATGATATGAATACGGGTAGTCTCCACTAATGATTGATCAGCAACTCTAATAATGCATTTCTCCCTGCACCAAATTTGCATCACCGGCATGATTAAATTCATTATTTAACACTCTAACAAGCAAGAAATCCGAATGTAGTTCCCTAACACTTCCAAGTTCAGTTATGTCGGTCAGAATCTCTATGTAAACATACCTAGAAGTATGCTAGTGACTCTAAAATCTCTAAAAGTTGAAGGTTTTATGTTTTTTTTTTTTTTATTATTATAAAATACATGCTTAACCACTCCCCCACACTTAAACCTTACATTGTCCTCAATGTAATTGAATCGTCCTAGTAAAGTCAAGGTGGGAAATTTTAACATGATAAGGAACAAGAAAAAGAAATAACAAAAATAAAAAGCAAAAGGATAAGAAATACAAAACCTATGGGTTGCCTCCCATTAAGCGCTTGTTTTAAAGTCGACGGCCCGACTTAGCTCTTGCTGCACATTACTCCTCCAGAGGGAGTGAATCTTGAAGTCCAATTACGTCCACATGCTCCGTTGGAAAGTTTTCATAATATGGCTTTAACCTATGGCCGTTGACTTTCAAAGGTTGTCCTGTTTTGTCACTAACAATTTCAACCACCATGATCATAAACATTAGTAACAACAAATGGTCCCACCCAACGGGACTTAAGCTTACCCGGAAATAAACGTAAACGAGTATTAAATAAAAGAACTTTTTGCCCCACAACAAAACTTTTCCGAGAAATCATCTTGTCATGAAAAAGCTTGGTCTTTTCCTTGTAAATCCGGGCACTCTCGTAAGCATCATTACGTATCTCCTCTAGCTCATTTAATTGTAACTTTCTTTGCTTCCCCGCTTCATCATACTCCATGTTGAATTTCTTTATCGCCCAATAAGCCTTATGTTCAAGTTCAACCGGAAGATGACAAGCCTTGCCATAAACCAACCGATATGGAGACATACCAATCGGTGTCTTATACGCCGTTCTATACGCCCAAAGTGCATCATTGAGCTTAAAGCTCCAATCTTTCCTTGTGGTATACACCGTTTTCTCAAGAATGGACTTGATCTCACGATTTGAAATTTCCGCTTGTCCACTAGTTTGTGGATGGTAAGGCGTACCAATTTTGTGTGTTATGTTGTACTTCTTGAGGAGAGCGTGGAAAGCCTTATTGAAATGTGAGCCTCCATCGCTTATCACCACTCTTGGTATACCATGCCTATTGATTATGTTTTCCCTTACAAAATCACAAACAACTTGAGAGTCATTAGTTTTGGTGGCTCTAGCTTCCACCCATTTCGAAACATAATCTACGGCAAGAAGTATATAAAAATTTCCATTCGAATTGACAAAAGGGCCCATAAAATCGATACCCCACACATCAAAAATCTCAACGGCGAGAATTGGTGTGAGTGGCATTTGATTTCGAGCACCTAGATTGCCCGTTCGTTGACATCTATCACACGATTTACAAAAAACATATGAATCTTCAAACAAGGTGGGCCAATAAAATCCACTCTCGAGAACTTTGAGAGCGGTGCGTTTAGAACCAAAATGGCCACCACAAGCAAAAGTGTGGCAAAATGAGAGAATGGATTGAAATTCGGAGTTAGGTACGCACCTTCGCATTATTTGATCAACGCCATATTTCCATAAGTATGGTTCATCCCACACATATTGCTTAGCTACCTTCTTAAGTTTCATCTTTTGGAAATTAGACATTGTACTAGGTACTTTCCTCGTCACCAAGTAATTCACTATATCCGCATACCAAGGTGTTGATTCTTCCATGGAAAAAAGTTGTTCGTCCGGAAAGCGGTCTTGTAATGGAAGTTCTTCTTGAGACATAACAAGTCTACTAAGATGATCCGCAACGGTATTCTCCACACCTCTCTTGTCTCGAATTTCTATGTCAAACTCTTGTAACAATAGGATCCACCGGATTAATCTTGGCTTAGCTTCTTTTTTCTTTATTAAGTGTCTTAGTGCGGCATGATCGGAATACACAATAACCTTTGTACCCACCAAGTATGATCGAAATTTTTCCAATGCAAAAACTATAGTAAATAACTCCTTTTCCGTGGTAGAATAATTGATGTGTGCATCATTAAGGGTCCTAGATGCATAATAGATAACATGGGACAACTTGTCCACTCTTTGACCCAAAACGGCTCCAACCGCATAATCACTAGCATCACACATTAATTCAAATGGAAGATTCCAATCCGGTGATTTGATAATCGGCGCACTTGTCAACATTTCCTTCAATTTGTCAAAGGCATCCTTGCATTCCTTGTTGAAGTCAAAAGGCACCTCCTTTTGTAATAACTTGCACATCGGCATGGAGATTTTGGAGAAATCCTTGATAAACCGCCTATATGCATGGCCAAGAAAAGAACGGATTTCCCTCACCGAAGTGGGATATTGTAAGTTTCTTATTAAATCTATCTTTGACTTGTCCACTTCGAGCCCTCGAGAGGACACAATGTGACCAAGTACTATGCCTTGGTTTACCATAAAGTGACATTTCTCCCAATTAAGGACAAGGTTTGTGTCTATGCATCGTTTAAGAACTAGTTCAAGGTTCTTTAAACAACCATCAAAAGAATTGCCATAAACACTAAAGTCATCCATAAATACCTCGATGATGCGCTCCACATAATCCGAGAATATACTTACCATGCATATTTGAAAAGTAGACGGCGCATTGCAAAGGCCAAATGGCATCCGTCTATATGCAAACGTTCCAAACGGACAAGTGAAAGTGGTCTTTTCTTGGTCCTCCGGAGCAATAACAATTTGGTTGTATCCCGAATAACCATCCAAGAAACAATAATAAGAATGCCCCGCTAACCGCTCCAACATTTGATCAATGAAAGGTAAAGGAAAGTGATCCTTTCGGGTTGCGGAATTAAGCTTTCTATAGTCAATGCACACTCTCCAACCGGTTTGAACTCTTGTAGGAACAAGTTCATCGTCTTGATTTCGAACAACCGTGACTCCGGACTTCTTTGGTACCACTTGTACCGGACTAACCCACTTGCTATCGGAAATTGGGTAGATTACCCCCACACTTAGCAATTTGAGTATCTCTTTCTTCACAACCTCCATCATGGGAGGATTAAGCCTACGTTGAGCATCACGTACCGGCTTCACGTTCTCTTCCATTAGAATCCTATGCATGCACATGGATGGACTAATGCCTTTAATGTCCGCAATTGTCCACCCAATAGCCGTTTTGTGCTCTCTCAAGACTCTAAGCAAACGGTCTTCTTGTACCGGTGTGAGGTTCTTTGCAATAATCACCGGAAGCTCATCTCCATCTCCCAAGAAAGCATACTTCAAATGGTCCGGAAGAGGCTTCAATTCTAGTTTGGGCGCCTTCACAATAGATGGTACAAGTATTTCATCATTCACGGGTAAAGAGATATATGAAACATTACCCTTTTTAGCTTCTTGCAATGTCGCCAAGGCACCACACATCTCCACCAATTCCTTGGAGATTTCAACATCCAAGTTAGACAAGCCGTGGATGTCCAATTCAATACTCTTTTGCAACACCACATCAAGTTCATCCTCTTGATTCAATTCCACCATTTGTTGCGCCAATGAATCAACCACATCAATGGAGTAAACGGAATGCACATCACTTGGGTAGCGCATGGCTTCAAATATGTTAAAGTGTATTATCTCCTTGTCGAATTCCATAGTAAGTGTACCCTTATCAACATCAATCTTCGTCTTCGCGGTCTTCATAAATGGCCTCCCAAGAAGTAAAGAAGTAGATGATCGGTTCTCATTGTTATCCATATCCACCACGAAGAAATCAACCGGAAAAATAAGCTCATTTACTTGCACTAGCACGTCTTCTGTTCTCATTGTTATCCATATCCACCACGAAGAAATCAATAGGAAAAATAAGCTCATTTACTTTCACTAGCACTACAAGTCCCTTTGGATATATGTTAGACTTGTTTGCTGATTGGATAATAACTCTTGTCTCTTTCAAAGGTCCAAGATTCAAGGAGTCATATATTTCGGTCGACATCACACTAATGGAAGCTCCCAAATCAAGTAAAGCATGTTCAAACCTTTTCTTACCAATAGTAATTGGCACCGTGAAACCACCGGGATCCATGCACTTGGTAGGCATCTTCTTCAATAGCATAGCCGACGCACTCTCGCCAACTTTAGTAATTTCATTATCAAGCAACCTATCCTTCTTTGTGCATAATTCCTTCATGAACTTTGCATACCTTGGCATTGTCTTGATGGCCTCAATGAATGGGATGTTGATTTCAATCTTCTTGAAGATATCCATGAGTGCCTTGTCTTGAGCTTCTTTCTTGGATTTAGCAAAACGACTAGGAAAAGGAGGTGGAGTAGTGAAAGTAGGAACCGGTTCCTTGGATTGGTCGGTTGGTGTTGAATTCTCCTTTGGTGCGACTTCCTCCTTGTCTTTGACTACCTCTTCAATAGCTTCTTCATGATGACTTGGACTCTCCACTTGTCTTCCACTTCTTAAAGTAACCGCATTAACATTCTCTCTTGGATTCACAAATGGTTGTGAAGGAAGTTTTGTGGATGCTTGAGATTTTAATAGGTTCACATCGGTCGCCAATTGTCCCATTTGAGTTTGTAAATCCTTGATGGCCGATTCATTCTTTTGTTGGCTTTGTTGGAACATAGAAGTAAGACCTTGCATACCTTGCATTAATGCATTGAGCTTGTCATCATTCGAAGAATCACGCTCCTTGACTTGTTGTGGTTGGAATTGTTGTTGAGGTTGGAAGCGTGATTGTTGGAAACCACCTTGTTGCGCATATGGATTAGGAGCCGCCGCTTGCTTGTTTGCATAACTAAAGTTAGGATGATCCTTCCAACCGGGATTATAGGTATTGGAGTATGGATCGTACCTTGGCCTTTGATTTGGATATAAAGCATTTACTTGTTTGGTCTCATTATCCGGAATAATTACCGCGGCCATCCTTTGAATCATTATATCCATGTTACCCATCCTTTGATCAAGATGTGATGATGAATCACTAACTTCATGCACTCGCCTAACCATGGGTTCATCTCTTGTGTAGAATTGTTGCGAGTTTGCAGCCATACTTTCAATCAACTCTCTAGCTTGGGTCAAAGTCTTGTTCATTAGTGCACCACCACCCGCGGCGTCAAGAAGAGATCGATCACTTGAGTGGAGTGCTTCATAGAAGTATTGGAGTATCATAGAGTCACTGAATTGGTGGTGAGGACAGCTTGCCACCAATCTCTTGTATCGCTCCCAACATTCATACAATGACTCTCCCACATGTTGCTTCAACCCACAAATCTCCTTGCGAATTTGAGTAGCTTTGGATGCGGGAAAATATCTGTCGAGGAAAAGTTTCTTCATCCCATTCCATGTTGTGATACTTCCGGAAGGCAAATAATATAACCATTCCTTAGCATTGCCCGCCAAAGAAAACGGGAAAGCTTTCAACATTGCTCCATCCGCATTAGTCTCCGGTGGAAGCATAGCCATAACTATGGTATAGAAGTCCATAAGATGTTTGTTTGGATCTTCATTCACCATGCCATGAAACTTTGGTAACTCTCTAATCAACCCCGGCTTGATCTCGAAGGTTGAGTTAGTTTGGATACACCATTGTTGTGTATCGAGCTTGTGAGAAGCTAGGTCCTTGAGTGTACGTTCAACCATTGTTTCTTCCTCTTTGTCCGAATCTGCGAATTCACTTGATGAAGAAGGAGGAAGTGGAGTGTTAACCGCTCGAATGAAATCCTTTAGTTGAGTGCCGGATCGAAGACGTATTGGACTCGGTCTGCCCTTTTTAAGCATTCACCAAAGATATAACTCCTGAAACAAGATTCTCGAAAACTAAGTTAGATACGGTATAGAATATAACAAAGCAAAAATATAGCAAAAGAAAAATAAAAACAACTAAAATCGTCCATTTGCTCCCGGTGGCGGCGCTAAAATTTGATGCGTGTCGTAACCACAACAAATTAATTAATATTTTTCCACCTAATTAACAAGTAATATAGTGTAGTCAAGTTCGTTCCCACGAGGAGCAAGAGATTCTTAGTTGTAAAAAATTGTCACAAAAGGGGGGTGTAAGGCAAAAGAAAGTAAACAAAGCAATTAAAAGTTAAAGTTGAAATCAAATAAGAAAGACAAGATCAAGGAATCCTTCTTCGTTGCAAAATAATGATTCAAGTTATGTTTTTCATCCACATGTTATTAGTCACAGATTATCACCAACCGTAGGATAGCAGGTTCGCTTAGCTAGCCCCAAAAATCCCTTATTTCACTGAGTAACAAGTCCGCTTAGTTATCAGATTCTATTCAAAAGAACCACCTTGAGGTTCGCTTACGAGATGTAATTCCCCGAATGCATTAAGATCTATGAATTTAGGTTTAGTACTAGTAGTTAAACTCGGTTCGCTTGGTCCACTTTCTAGCGTTGTTTTTACACACAATCGCTCCACGGAATCCCTCCGCAAGGTCTCGTGTTTTCTACTTGTGTAAAGTGTCGAGAACGATTACGTATTCCCTACCTTATACTAGATTTAGGTTGAATTAACAAATCAATTTAGCGTGCACTCTAAACAACCTATCAATCAACCATGAATGTATAAACATTCCTATTGGTAAAAACAAACGATAATCATGTGAAAAACTTCAAGATAGAATTGAAACAAAACTCAAAACATGTTAAGAACTAGGAATTCATCCTCAATCAATAAGAAAATTAGCTACTCATGTTTTTGAAATTCACACAAATAATTAAAAGGAGAATTTTTAAAGTTCACACAAATAATTAAAAAGAAGAATTTTGAAAAGCAAGCAAAAACACAAGTGTTGTGTGTGTAGAGAGGTGTGTAAAAAGATGTGTAGAGAACTTCTCTATTTATAGGCTTCAATGTTCTCCAAATCTTCCAAGGAATAGAATCCTCATTCCATAATAATTCAATTTCCAAATTCAAGTCTTTCTCATCTTCCATCTTCTCTTTCCAAATTTGAGCCAAATTCTCCATCCAATTCCAAGTCCAAGTCTTCACACCCATGAGAAGAATCCACACAAAAATCTGTAATTTTGGTCGCCGGAAAATTTGGTATTATGGCCGGAATTTGGCCGGAATCTTCTTCTCCGTCAAAGGAATATTCCGTCACGGCACCGTCCAAGTTAACGGTCAAACAGGTCAAACCGTTAGTCCACTGAGTCAAGGGAAGAGGGAGTCAGGGTGAGTCGAGTCACTCGGTCATTTGTCAAACTCTGTCTTTCGGGTGACTCTCTTGAGTTGCATGGCTGGATCGGTCATCGGAATCGTCCGGAACGGTCATCGCCGGCACCGAGTCGACTCGCCTGAATGGAGAACCGGCCGAGTTTCGGCTATTTACAGGGCTTTCCCGGCCAAATTCAGGCCTCTTTTCTTCACCTGTTAAGAACCTAACATACATCTATTTCTTTAGCTCATTCATCACCATTACAAACCCGTCACCTGCATTAGATTAGCAGCATCACAATTCTCTCGATCCGCTAATTACTTCTCTATATCGGACCACCAACATAGCTCTCGATCTGTTATAACAACAACCACCATTAGCACCATCCAAACTCAACTTCTGGTACTTAATTTGACAACCCATTTTCTCATCTGCGTCATACTCATCCTCCTTATTTACGCTCTCTTCATCGCAACAAACAACAAATCGAACCCATCTTCTTCTTTCCATTCAATAGCAGCATCGCCACCTCTCTGAATTACGTATACCAACACCCAGATTCAACAACAAACCCTGAATTTCCTTCTATGTGGCATCACGAAGAGCTTCAATTTCTTCTCTCGGTACATCAGCAACAACGGCTGCTCTTCTCCATGGCTGCGCCTCAATGAATACCACCATCTCTTCTGAAATCTTTACAGCGACAGATAC
This sequence comes from Papaver armeniacum, assembly GCA_023531295.1. Taxonomy (NCBI): domain Eukaryota; kingdom Viridiplantae; phylum Streptophyta; class Magnoliopsida; order Ranunculales; family Papaveraceae; genus Papaver; species Papaver armeniacum. The sequence goes on from JAJJWW010012450.1 coordinate 275,098, forward strand.
CCCTCACAAACAACGACAGCTTCATCCATCTCGATCTCATCATCTTCTCTGATTTCTGCAGCAGCAAGAGTCCATCGATTAAACCCATTACGAACTCCAATTTCTCATCTTCATCGGCTCAGATTTAGAAGCAAACCCCAATTTACATCTATCGCTATTGAACCCTAATTCCATTTTTGGGGAAGAACTGAAAGAAACCCTAATTCGATCTCTGATTTCTTCTCTTTTAATTCTTCTCGTCGTTCATCTTTTCTCTCAATTCTTCTCTCTCTTGATTTCAATCAAAACCCCTGTTTCTTCAACTCTTCAATTGCAGAGATTCAAACATGAATTCTGTGTACTTCTCGATTCCATTATTACCAGGTTTATCAATTTTTCTCTCCCTGCCTATTTCTTCATCTCGATCTGAGTTCGATCTCTACAGTGCAGCCTTTCTCCTTCTCAATTTCAGAGAAGTAATGAATGAATGAAACATCCCCTCGACCTAGGGTTGGGACGATATGGATAGGTACACCCCACAGATAAGACCCGATAAATACACCCAATGGTAGATGATAAGGGATACCCTGATAGCAACCCCCCTTAACCTTGACTGGGCCTGGCTTTGGTACTCCTCCAAAAGAGAGTTACCCCTTAACCTTGACTGGGCTCCAGATAGTGTTCGCCCATGAAATGACAATTTTGCCCTTTTGCTCAAATTGGGTGATTTCTTCTTCTTTTCGTTCGTGCGACTCCATAGTAGCTATAACTCAAAACAAGCGTAAAATACATAATTTACAAGAAAAATAGCAAAGAAAGCATAAACAATAGATAGTAAATAGGATGTATTCTACACCCTATCATCTTCCAGTACAATTGTGGTCAAAGGAGACTTCTGATCAGATTGGTGATGCAATGGGGGGATTAGCAGAGGTAGACCATCATACAGTGCAAAGGAATTCAGCTTGTTGCAGATTCATAGTCAAAAGCACTGTAGAATTCATACCAGCAGCTCTTAACATCACAATACAAAGGATTCAGTTGGTTCTGGCCATTGAATGAGACTTCGCTTACTCACCGAAAAAGAAGACGACGGTGCATTCTTACCGGAAAACTCTATAACTACTAGATAAGGTACAACTAATGCAAATTCAAATTTAAATTTTGAACATACTGACACTCGTACAGTTCCAAGATTTCAAAATAAATGGCCTAAAGTTAACCACGTGGAGAGGGGCACTCTTATCCCTCAAACAAAGGCGCCCATAACAATTACTGGCTTATTCCTTAGCGCCCACTTCCTCAAGCACGAAGCCACACACTATCTAACTGCTAACAATTAAATAAATATACAAATCTCTGATGATCTAAACTTCATGCCAAACCCACCCGCTGTAATAAAGCTTTGTATTGACAGGAAATGTACAATCAGGGAAGGTGTCAGCCTCTTAACGTAAATTTCATTTTTCATCTCTCATAATTTTAGGTTTTGCATACTTAACCAGCTAACTTAATAATCATTGTAGGTTTCAGAAAGGCATTACATGTGATTCTGGATTTTCTCCCTTATTTTGGGTAAGCATATATCTTGATAGTTTAAAGTTTCAAAAAATTGTTTTTTAGGTATTTGTAGAGATGTTTCGGTTCTTGAATGGGATTATGATTTATAATCACAAATGATCAGTTTTGGGTTAATGGTATGATATTTTATGTGACCCGCTTTCTTTAACTCTGAGCATTAAAGATTTGGTTTCGTTGTTTTAGTATTTGTTAAAATGCGTCAGCGAAAAAGCATATCTATTGCCCATGTTTTTGCATCAATCTTTAGATTTCATCTGTATTTTGATGTATTGTGTGTGAAACTTATAACTGAGTTGATAGTTCGAGCGAATAAAATACACTCAGTATATGTAATTGACTTTGCCTATATTTTTAAACTTCGCAATTGTTTTTTTTTTCCTTTAGTGCTATATATGTCTTTTACTATCTAACTAAATGAATTTTCCAAAATGTTTATATCTATTAAGATTACTAGGGAAGTCAGTGCTATATATGTCTTTTACTATCTAACTAAATGAATTTTCCAAAATGTTTATATCTATTAAGATTACTAGGGAAGCCATTTATTATCAAAACTACAACGCATAAAGTTGATTATGTCACTTATTCCGTTTAGTTGGTGTTGGTTTCTTAGTTACTATTATGCTTGTTAAGTTGGCATTATCTTGAACTATATAGATAATGATCAAGGTAATAAAATAACTAAGTTTTGAAAGAATCATATTGAGTTTTGTGAACAAGTTATTGTTCTTTGGTTACTTTCTTGTGGTGCTCAACATCTCAAGGTATTACTGATCCCAATGAGTGGAGTAACCGATAAGATGGCCAAGAAGCATGCCATATCCTTTTCAAAATGAGTATAAACAACCTAAGAATTAGTATCACTTTATACTCGATTGTAAATCGAGTATAAACTTATGCTCTTTGTGAAATCGAGTATAAAGTGATACTCATTCTAAAATTAAGTATGAATTTATACTCTTGTTGAACTCGGGTATAAAATGATACTCGTTTCGGAATGAGTATAAACTTACACTCCTTTAGGAATTGGGTATAAAACAATACTCACCTTGAAACGAAATTGAGTATGATCTTTTTGAATTCGAGTATAAAGTAATACTCATTCTAAAATTGAGTATGGATAAGCTAGTTCTCATTACTCATTCTGAGATCGATTATTAAGTTTACTACAAATATGCATTCTGGACTTTTTGGACAGCTTACGACTAGGAAATGATGAATTCCTAGCCGTAAAAACTTCTACGCCTAGGAATTCATCATTTCCCAGTCGTAAGAAAAGAAAATGTTGGCCTCCTAGCCGTAAATGAACTATTTACGGATAGGAAAAGATGAACTCTTAGCCGTAAGTATTTCCTGAAACCGAAATTTAGTCATACTTTGATCATTTAAACGTATCTAAGTAATCAAAAAAAGTTAATGAATTTATCGATTCTTACCTAATATAAGTTATGGATGGAAGATTATCCGGTTGTTTAGTTTTGATCATGATTGATGAGGGAAAAGAGAACGACAAGAATAATAAATTTAGTTTTAAAAAAAAAAAAAATTAACTCGGGTAATAAGGTAATAAGTTTAATTTACTGAGGGTATTTTTGAACTTTAATACGGATGAGGTCCCCCCATATCCACATTTTGGTCACTACAATCCTGTTGCAGCCCCAATAATAGGATTTATTTGTAAAGCATTAACCACCATGAATCAAGCAAGATTGACCACAATGATCCAAGCAAAAAACGAAGGAAAAAAAAAACCTAAAACCAAGAAAAAATACTGGACTCTCTCTTTCCTCTCATTTTTTAATTGAGAGACCAAACTTATCAAAGCAAGGGGTGGTCCTAAATTTTAATTTGTTTAGGCCTGTGAGGGGAGAGATACATGGATCTGACTTCTTAAAAGCACAACAAAACTTACTGGCACAAAAGTAACAAGCATTTACTCCCAATTTTATGGCTTGCAACCATAACACATACACAGATGTCATTTAATCCATCATACTTTAATACTGTATAATACTCGTATAGTCTTATTTTCAAGTTTAGAGAGTAGAAACCAAGAAAATGACACCCAATTCGCTAAACATAATTCAGGCAGAGACTTCCTGAAACTAATGAGAAACATAGGTCACATTCTACTTAGTCGTTCTTTATGGCTGCCGTCAACTCTTTTCGCCGCTTCTTATCAAGTTTTCGAAATAACTCCTTTTTTAGGTCTGGTTGTCAATTCATTTAGAAGCAAGTTTCTGTTCAAAACCTTTTTTTTTGCAAAGCGTGCAAATTCTTGATAGCCAAATTTCTTCTGTTCATCGAGTATAAAATATCAGTCATATTTTCGATATTCACCCGTCAAATTTTGCGGTTCTGCTAGTGTAGCAAGGAGCGGTAAACCATGAGGAAACATTAAAGCACGTTCCTTTAATGTCACAGTCACCTCAAGTGCCCGATCTTTTTCGTTAAAAATCAACCAAGCTTGACCTAACATGCAAAGTAACAAAAAATAAAAAATTTGTAGATGTGAAAAAAAATATAACACCTAGTGATATAAAACAAGTTACATAAGAAGGAACATAATAGTATGACTTTGATATTTATATTTATATTAACTTCATATTTAATTGGATCACTTACCACAAAGGGCCAGACTCTATGCTTTTTATACTTGGAGATACTCGGATATCATTATCTAAAAAAAATATTAAGAAGTAAAATAGATATTATCTATGAGAAAACATCTTATAATAGAGATGCAAAAAAATATCAAACTGATGTACAAATTCTAGTGTTTCATGCCTACCTATACTTGCGCGGAGGAATAGGTCGGATCTAAATTTGATATCCTTACCACTCTTCCGCTGCCACAAGCTTCAATTACGTCTTCCCATTTCTGATAGCTTTAGGTCTAAGGGCCAATTATCTTTAAGTGAAGATTTAAATGGTGGGTTATGGCCTAAAATAATAAATTTAGCATTCGAAACACCTAATGGTTGTAGGTTAAACATACTCCCTAAGATATGATAAAGTACATTAGTTGTAATTTATAAAGGTGGATAAATTGGGGGATACCCTCAAAAATTGGGGGATACTTTTATTGCGATCGGCATGATTTTTCAATACCGACTGCAGCAATCGACATTGAAAAAACAATGCCGACTATAACAAAAAAGTATCTCCCAGTTTGTGGAGGTATCTCCCAATTGTGGGTTTTTTATAAAAGGCTGTGACTAAATACAACCAAGGATGAATTAAATACAACCTTACCTTAAAATTAAAATATTTTCTCTATTTGGAGTAGGTAAAAACTACTCACTTTCTTCCTAATTTTTCACGTTTTTTTTTTTGTTTGTTTTTTCTTTCAACTGTCAACTCCTTGGATCATAGTTACACCATTAGACCCACATGAATACATAATTATTTCCGAATATTTTTCTATCTTGTCTATTGAACATAAACAGACATTAATAAGTTCTCTATCATAAAGTTTCAAACTTATCCACGTAATAATTTTTAGGCTTTTGATTTTACCCAAATATGATTATCAAATTAAAGCGTAATTTAGATACTTCTAATCGAAGATGGGATTACATGATGTTAAAATTTTTGATGAGTATATTATAAGATTTCAATTCGGAATTAGAAAATAATGAACCCTAATGGTGATTTTGTTAGAGATGAAAAGGAAAAAAAAAGATGGTGTGAAGAAAAAATTAAGATGACAGTGGGTTTTATCCACCCTTATGGAGGTAGTTAATACATATTTTGATCTCAAATCAATGTTGTATTTAATCTTTATATGGGTTGTATTTAGTCACTATGGGTATAAATTGTTGGTTTCTTAATCTATGTGCATATATTGGCCCCTTATATTTAATAAAGTAACATTTATCATATTTCTATGCAAAATCTTAAAAATTTAAGAAAAGAACCACTCACAGTCACATTGTCTTCGAATTTGAACCATTTAGCTTTTTCCTCCTGAAAATATGATATGAAGGAAAATGAATTTGCCAAATAGAAAAGAGATAACAGCGATAGAAAATGAATTTGCTAAAATGAAAGAAGCCTAGTTTGCACTTACTTTACTTAGTTTGCGAAAGCGAAATTCTTTTGAAGCACTGGAGTCGGGGGAGTTGGATGTCATCATCTCCAACTAAGCTTTCGATATTAGTCACCAATACACCATGACTACCGGATGATCCGACCGTCCTCGACAAAAAAAAATGAGGAGAGAGAGTGTCAGAGAGGGGGGAGAAAATTCTGATTCAATCACTCAGATTGATTCAAAAAAATTTGAATTTTCTACTCAAAAACTAGGAAATCAGGAAGGATTCAATATTGTGGAGAGGGGTGCTCATGGTTTAAATTTCAAAATCATCTTCTCAGCTGCCATTGGAGCATGGATTAGTGAAGTTCTGAGAGATATTATTCAGGCTCAAAATGGGAAAAAGAAATGGACAAACAGAGAAGGCAATTTTTCTTTTCTGATTGAAAAACTAGAAAACATTAGAGGAGAATTTCTCAAGATTGACAAAACAGATGAAATTAAATCTAGCAACAAAGAAATGTTTGGGTGGATAAGATTTAATGATCTACTAAACAAACTGATGGGTAGGATAGAATTTATTCCTCAAAGAATCCCGATGAGAGAAGCTCAGAGAGTTCATTCAAGAGATAGATCTCTCCGTACCTTTAGTTGTACTGCTTATGGGACCATGTCATGGAATTTGGTTGCAAAACAAATTGCAACAAAGCTTAAATGGAACTAATATTTAAAGCTCACAGTCATGAACAGTTGATCAATAATGGAATAGTTGTTGGAAACCAATTAAATGGTTCTGTAAATACTAGCATTGAAATTGAAAGGTGGGTAGATGAAGACGTCACCATTAATGCTAGAGTACTGAGTCTTGCTCAAAATTGGATCAAAATAAAAGGTTTTCCAGTACAACTGTGGTCAAAGGAGACTTTTGATCAGATTGGTGATGCAATGGGGAGATTAGCAGAGGTAGACCATCAAACGGTGCAAAGGAATCCAGCTTGTTACATACTCAGAGTCAAAAGCACTGCAGAATTCACACCAGCAGCTCTTAACATCACAATACAAGGGATTCAGTTGGTTCTGGCCATTGAATGGGATTTCGCTTACTCACCGGAAAAGAAGACGACGGTGCATTCTTACCTGCAAACTCTGTAACTACTAGATAAATACAATTAATGCAAATTCAAATTCAAATTTTGAACGTTCTGACACTCGTACAACTACAACATTTCAAAATAAAGGGCCTAAAGTTAACCACGTGGAGAGGGGTGCTCTTAACCCTCAAACAAAGGAGACCATAACAATTACTGGCTGATACTTTATGAAAAGGCGAGGGTACCCAAATATACCTCAAGCTAAAAAATTTCCTACCTATAAGTCCTTTCTCCGAAAGTGATTTTCTATGGACTGAGTCGAGACAATACAACTAATAGGTTCACACTTCGTGTGATCGTCTATGGATACGAGATCGAGACAATACACCAACGAAGTATGTTTACTTGATACAAAGGTTCAGACTTAACCAAACACAATAGGATTGCTTATCAAGTAAATAAGAATTAACGTTTGTGTGATTTACTTTAATTATAATAAAACAATTATAATGCGGAAAATAAAAGTAAATGACACAGCAAGATTTTTCTAACGAGGAAACCGCAAATGCAGAAAAACCCCGGGACCTTGTCCAGAATTGAATACTCTCAGGATTAAGCCGCTACAAAAAATTACACCTAACTTCGTATAGTTGGGACCAAGTAACTAACCCTATAGTTCACTTAGTTCCGTCTGTATTCCCACGCCTCCGACTTGTGAATAAGTCACGTATTTGGAACAATTCCTTTGGTTCGTATTCCAAACAGTAAAGGAACAACAAATCTGTTTGGTATCAACTCTATTAAACCAAGTGATATGAGTCGGACAAAGGCTCTTCTGTTTATCTTAACATAAACTCCTTCGTCGGGTCCTTAGATCTATCTTATGTTCAATCACCCAAAGGTAATCGTTTAGGATTAAGCCAATCAATACCTTTAATCACAAGGAAACGTATTGATGCCGATCTACTCAATTAATCAATCCAATCTACCACAAGGATAAACCGATTATTAATTGGATCCTCTTTTACCGAAACAAGTATTGTGCACACCAAAGATTATAAAACCCAAGTCAGATCTTCAATATCTTCTTTGTCTTCAAATCTTCAATCAAAACCTGCACACCATCACTTGAATCTCTTGTGATCAATCACGCACAGAACGGAGTCTGTTAACAATGGATTATCACAAGATCGTCTTTAGAACTAACAACAGTCTAAAGATCCCTTTCGAAACTCCGAACTAGTTTGAGTGAATCTTATATCAGAAGAGAAGATTCTCAAGAATAAACAAACTAGGTGCAATCATATTTCAACCACCGTTAGTCAATCACATCAATCGAAAACAAAGATAAACCGCAATTATCTAGTTTCCCACCAACGGGTCGTGCTAGAGCTTCTCAATCCCAAAGAAGACTTTAAATTGAGCGGCCGTAAGAGATTTCACCTAATAAGGTTACTCTCCTCTCCGAATAGGCGGCTACACCAATAACAACAACAAAAGAGTAAATCTGTTGTTACGAAGGATTAGTTTGCTAGAAAGGCAAACTTCTTTTATTTATAGACAAGGAAGTTTGGACACCAAGGAATTTCCAAAACCGAAAATATTCTCAAGATATTCATTAAAGCACAAATTCGGTTTCCATAATTCCTGGAAATGCTCTGTCCAAAAATAACGATCGAAATCTCTCGGAAAATATAATTAGTAAATGCACATTAGTAATTCTATAATTTCCCTACATAATGAAATTAATAACCTTAATTAAAAGATTCTTAACTTACTTATGTTTCGATCCTGGGATTCTCTTCCCTTTGCCGTTAAGGAATATCTTTGAACAATTATAGAAAAACATTCACAACACGTGTTCAAAGTTTGTCGACATCTTAACTTTGTAAGTTCTCTTTCACACTTACAACCTTGAAACCGATTTGCCACACTTCCAAACAAGTTTAGAATTGGTTCATCTGACTTTCAAGAACTATGTGATTGATCAAACCAACATTCAATCACAATCATGGGTTCACGGTTCTACCAAAACAAGTTTTGGTTCTACCTTCATGCGAGTACTGTGCATAGTCACACTAGCTTCCCAAAAGTTCGGTTGACTAGGTACTAGGATCGGTTCCCCACATATATATGGTATCTAACTTATATGTGTTGCACATGTCCATAGGATCGGTTCCCCTTTCTGCTATAAACCTTGCTGCACCCCATACAAGGATCAGTTCCCTTTGATGTACTGCACCCCTTACTAGGATCGGTTCCCTTTCACTTACTAGGATCGGTTCCCTTTACCTTACAAGGATCGGTTCCCTTTCCCTTACAAGGATCGATTCCCTTTCCTTACAAGGTCAGACATACAAAATCCGATCATACCACAGGTGATTACTTAAGATCGGTTTTACTAATAAAAGTTATACCAATACATAAGTCAGGCCTTTGTGAACAGTTCTACCAAGAACACAACAAGTTGTGAGCGGTTATACTCTATCACACATATTGGTTGTTCATAAGATATGCAATGAATAACAAAACCAATAACACCTGGCAATTTCCTTTTTCGGTTCACAAACAAGTTTATGAACTTACTTCTTTAGAACACATGTAAACATTGTTCCATAGGATGAAATCCTCACCTCATAACCATACATAATCACAATAGCATTCAAATGATTATGGCGATGTCTTATCTACAAAGTTTAATGGTTAAGCAATAAACTTCGTATTGTATTCCTTAATACTATGTCTATCTAGAGTTCAAACATGCTTCGCAGTTATGTTTTCAATATGCACGACTTGAAAGATACGTTAGGGAATGAAACAGTTCAAGTCAAATATCACTAACCTCAGGTGGAAGGATGATTGTTGTCGTTGTAGATCCTTGCTTCTTCACATCTTCAAGTCTTCGCAATACTTGTAATGTCTCATATCTTAATACTTTCAAGCTAACCTATATGAAGTTTAACTCTAGTACATAATCAAGCGACACTTAACATGAGTTTTGATTCACTAAAATATGACAACCAAACTTGACATACCAACGCTTGGTGGGTTCAACCGAGCCATGCTCTAACAATCTCCCCCTTTGTCAATTTTAGTGACAAAACTCTTACATCATATGGATAAACAAATTAAAATAATTCATTACAATCCGCTTGATTCCCGATTGAACAGCACAGTGAAACTGCTTACATTCAATCCTTGAAAATGTCGTTGTTGACATTATAATAACAAAGCTATTACCCCCCCTAAGGAAGATAGGTAGATATTCAATCCACACATCTTTGTTATACCAATCATATGACATGTTACTCCCCCTTAGTCTGTGCTTTCACTCTTTCGTTAGATAAAAAACATTCAAGTACCAATGTTCTTTTCCATAGCGATGCCAATCAATATAAATATCAATGCCAGCATCACCTGTTTACTCCATATATTTCTCCCCCTTTTTGTCACAAAAATGACAAAGAAACGAAAAAATAAAGGACAACACGAAAAGAATCTAATAAATCTCAGAATAGACTTGCAAACCTGTAGAGTTAGGCACGAGGGTTCCACACATCATGTTCTGATAACCAATATCAAAATCGAAACTACAAGTAGTCTTATTTTGATATGTTACCAAGGAAACAATTGCCCGAAACAATTTTTCTAATTTAGTTTAGCAAACCAAAAACAACTAAGCATATTAGTCTGTTTGCTAAACCGATTGTTCAAAAACAACCGCTTAATTCGATAAGACCAAAATAAAGATAAACTCCATTTTTCTCATCAGGTTCTAATTATCCATAAACTTAGACCTTTTAATTTTAAACAAGATAAGTACTAGGTTAGTTAACTAGCATTTCTTGTTTAGGCATTCGATTAGACTTGAATAATCGAAACCTCACTTCGATAAGTCTAACTAAGATCAGAATTAACTTAGTTTCTTATCCGGAATCGAATTGGACTAAACAACTCATCCCGTACACATATTATTTCGTTAAGCCATAAATAATTCATACAAACCAAAATAAATCAACTTGCATAATTATTCACCTCAACCAGAAGCAATTGAAACAACATAGACATTATAAGCACCGTAATTTTGTAAGCCTAAACGATTGATACCATACAAAAGCAAGATAACAATAGTTTTTCTTAACCGGAACCAATTGAATCACACACACACATCAATTGTACCGAAATTTTGTAAGCCTAAATAATTGATACCACACAATAAAGCAAGATAACAATAGTTTTTCTTAACCGGGACCAATTGAAACACACATCCACAAACACATCATGGAATAAATATCAATTGAACCGAAATTTTGTTAAGTAAAAGCAAAAAATATATATAATATAAACTCAGGCTTTTCTTAAACAGGAAAACAATTAACTAACAAGATTGTTACCTCAAATTTCGCATCCACTTCTCCAATATGATTGCATCTTCGTCCAGGGAGAATTGATATCGAAATATCACCACGTTCTCATCCTTATGCGTGAACAAAATAATAACAACACACCTCAACCTTTACCAGAGAAAGGTTGAAAACCGGATTTAACAATTGCAAGCAAAAGTTGAAAACCGTCGAAACACATATGCTTTTATGCTAAACCAAAACCGATTCAACATATTGTGACTTTTTCACATATTGTTTCTATTAGAACCCCTCATAATCCTTTGATAAAGCCTACCTACAAGGGCTATAACTTAATCCCGCTAAATCAAAAAGTCACCCAAACCATGAGGGTTCACACATTATGAGATCGAATATTAAGGTAGTAAAACCGAAATCAAACATCCCATAAACATACATAGCAATAAGGTAAAAGCAATTAAGCACATGCTATGTAAACCAAAAACTATCACAAGAAAAATTACTCAATCAAATAATTTTATTTATAATAGTTTTATTTATAATAGACCAATACAATCAATGAAGGAAATCAAAAATTGATGTCTATTAAACTAGATTAAGTATTACAGCAAATAACTTAATCTCTAGTAACCTTCCGACAGGTGTTTTTCAAAGATCATCTTCAATTTCCTCAAATTTTTCAGGATCTTCATCAACAACATCACGACTGGTATCTCATATTCTGCACACAGTACCTTGGTTATGTTCACAGGCTAAAGCATTAACCTTTCGATTAATATTCCTAGCATACTCCCTATTACCAATTACAAGTTTAATCAGTTTCCTTTGGTTACGGATAACAGTTCTTAGTAATGCTGCCTGTCTATGATGAGTTTCGATGGTACTGATGAGGACTGATCGCTGTCGTAAGCGACACAAATATAATTACACTTTCTTACTACTCAAAATATAAATATAGCAAGGGCAAGAAAGGATCGATCCCACAGAGAGGTCTAGGTTGTCAAATTGTTATGGTTTCCTATATAAAACACCCGGAAGAATTCTGATTGTGTAAATAAAAATAAACAAAAAAAACAAATAAAGTACGCAAATCGAGAATGTGAAATATTGGATAAAGGTTTCATCTTCAATTGTAAACAAGTTTATGAATATATGAATAGAATTCGTATTTAATCTCTCTATCATCAAAAGCCATAGAATACCTTATTGCAAGAATACTCCGTAATTTCCAAAGTTATCAACACACACATTAGGGTTGCGTATGTGAAATCTACCTAAAGAATAACCTAACGCCTTGCGCTAATCAAGTTCAATTCCTAGGAGCATTAAGTTTCAGAAATAGGCTAATCAATGCAATTGTAATACATTGCGCAAACAATTCGAACAAAGGTCAATTTCTACATATGATTACGAGGATGTATCACTACAAACCCTAATCATATCATGCTACTAGTATTCAAGGTTATCGCTCGATGAAAACCCTAAAATAGCTATAGATATGGATGTGAGTTCAATCAATTCTAGACTCGACTAAACAAACATTCAATCATATTGCAATCCATCAATCATGCAATTATTGTAACCCGTAGAAATCATACGATAATATTGAGAGAAAACTAATTCATAAAAATCATAACTTGGTTGCAAAATCCAACTACATCTTCAACCAATAATAAAAACTTAGTTACTTGTGTTTTTGGAAATCATCATAGAAAGTTTAGAAGAACCTATCATGTGAAACCCTAGAACCAAAGTAGAAATCTCCCTAATGGAGATATATTTTTAGGTTTTGAGAAAAAGTTCTATTTATATGCTTTTCTCCCAAAAGGATACCCAAAGTAGGTCAAGTCTTCTCCAAACCCGTCTCAAATTCGTCCACCAAGCCCATGTGTGAGAAATATGTCTCTGGAATTTTGGGTCCGAAAAGTGGTCGCCGGATTGCTGACGTCATCGCCGGAATCCGGTCGTCGGCGCCGAAATCCGGCACCGGAAAATTTGTCTCTAGCCGCTTTTGTCATCGGAAACTGTCGCCAGCAAGTGTGCACTCCCAGCAACTCATCTTCCCTTCTCTGCATTTCAAACATTCACAAAAGTCATCCAAACCAATTCTTTCTCTCTTGCGAAAACGCACCCAAAAGCGTGACGCGTAGCTCATATGTACGGCCATCGACTCTTGCATCCGACTCGTACCCCCCTCGCGATTCACTGAAATATTGCGATCGACACTCTAAGCTCCGAAATCCGACAACCGGAAGTATGCTTACCGGTGCGCCATTTTCACTCCGTTTGCACTATTTTGCGGCTTCAAAAATCCATTCCACGCTTGCAAACTCGTGCCTGGTGCTTCTCTTATAACTCACTCGCAATGCCACCATCAAACTCGCCACTTCCATCCTTGGCTCAGTTCCGCCTCTCATCGACCACAAGCGCCATTACCTGCAAGACATCTCCGCACTGCTCCATTCAAATCACTTGATGGCAAGACAACCCGACCATCACGATTGCAGATTTTATATCTTGAGAACCACAACAGGACTTTGCTCAAACTCACAACAATCCAAACACAACAGTTGTGGCATCTATTCCAAGTGCATTGCACCCCTGCGTTGCCACCATTCGTGCCACAGCTCCAACAAAGCACCATTCTCTCCTCCGGGAGCAAAGCACCATTTGCCTTGTCGGTGCCACTGCGTAATCTCAGTCACATACAAACTCCTCCTTGAATTTCATACTCTGCCATGAAGCCATAACCTCCAGCTCAGACTTCACTCAACACCCATCACCTGCAATCCTTGTGCATCATTCACATTCTGTAACTGCATCATTCCAGCTGCTCCGTTTCCAGTTAGCAATCATCTCCAGATTCCTCCACAGCTCTGTCAATCCCTTCTCAGCACACAACATTGCTACCTTGCTTGTGCATCTCTACCATTATTCCTTTCTTAGCTCAATTAACAACAAACTCCCATCGATCTCAGCCTTAAATTCATGCCACCACCACTTGCTCCCTTGTATTCCCTGAATTGAGATTAAAATCCATATTCGAGATAACCCAGCTTCTCAACCACCATCGACCACCATTACACTTTAGTACCACTGAGCTCATCATCACTGGCTATCTGCAATTCCCTACACAGCTTCATATCAAACTTGCAAATCCTATCACCTGCGGCTCCCTGGCTCATCAAGCATAACACTTCACCTAGCTGTTGCACCAGCAATTGCATCACCAGCACGCAGCTCAAACAACGCCAGCCACTAGCCCAGAAAACTGCACTCAATTCTGCCACTGCGAACTAACTCAGGTGATTGTGACCTGTAGCTCATTGCACTTCGCACTTCACAACACCTGCTCCACCTCATTCCATTCTACTACCACTCTCCATTCAACCTGCCATGTAACCACTGTATAGATCATTCTCTGACAGCAACTTCAACAGCACCAACCTTCACTATCTGGCATTGCAGCCACCAGCTCCACCTGCACATCTATCTGAACCAGTTTACCTTGAGCTCATACTGCACCTTCAGCCGCAGCGACTCTTCCCTTTGTCAATCACCACAAACCTGCACTCTTGAACTCAACCTCACGCCATAGTCTCATTGCACTTGCATTCCCCTGCAGTTCACATCCATCTGACCACGTCTCACTCAGGCATTTTATCAAGCAGATTGTGTGTATGAACCTGGTAAGAGAGTCGACTGTGTTATTGACTTCTGAGCTTCTCCATATCTCATTCCCTGCAATTGAGACGAACCCAGAGTTCAAAAATTCACAACCATTCAAAATTAGTTCTCATTCACCATCAAAATCAGTGACAGTCATCTCTTCCTCCTCCCTGCGTTCCTGGCTTGAATTCCTTTCATTCCCAACCAAACTCATCTCTGGAATCATTCTCTCAACCTCAGATCACCAGCAGCAACTGTTATTTCACTCCCTCCAATTGAATTTCTAATGCCGCCATCTTTCTCTCTCAGGTAACTAAAACAAGCAATGATAAGAGAAATCATTGTTTGCTGATTTTAGGGTAGGTGTAGGAAAACCAAGCTGGTTAACCCCACTCAAGTGGAGTTGATAGGGGGTAGCCAGATGAGGCACCCATATATAGGATAGTGGCCACCAGCATCTTTTCTTTGCTTGTATTGTCAGTTTTAGAGAACCGACAAGCTTAATCATCGAATGTGTTCATAACCTTCTCATACGGCATCGGAATGACATCGTTCTTTCGCCACTGACCTCGTATTTCCGTGTTCTTCAGCATGATGAGAAGGAATCCAAGATTTGGGCGAGTTCCACTTCCTTTATGCTCCAATGACTCCCAAAACACCTATAAGACTCAAAATCAAACATAAGATACATATTTCACACGAAAAATAGCAAAGAAAGCATAAACTCTACATAGTAAATACGGTGTATTCTACACCTATCAAATTCCCCCACACTTAGACTTTGCTAGTCCTCGAGCAAATCAAACAAAACAATAAAATACAACAACTCCGTGTCGTCGAGGCTACGGTTAATTTTAGCATAAATAACAAGCCTTTAAACCCCTAGGTGTCCCTAGTGGACGAGTTATAGTCTCGTGAAGGTTTACAAGAGGTCTACCTACAAAACCTATATTTCAAACTCCGTCTATTCGTGACAAATCAATGAACGAATCCAAATTGACTACAGGAGGAGGTACCTTGCAAATTCAATTCAATTATTAGTAAATAAACTCTATTTAGATAGTCGAACAAGCCACAATACTCGGAAACTAACAAACCACAATCACAATGAAAAGATTAAGAAGATGGATATAGATGTAGATGTTGGCGAATATTCACAAGTGTTCGATGTTTCCCATATCTGTCTGAAGGTCACTGCTAAGATGAACCTAATCCTATTGGATTGAGCTACTTGTGCTGAATGCTACATCAAATCAATTGGCATATACAAGGGAACCAAGAGTGACTTTATTCAACACAATAATAATTATTTCTCTTTTTTTTTTTATATGATTGGATCAAACTGGATCCAATTTCTTTTTTTTTTTTTTAGACGGCATGATTAGATCTTTTGGATCCAAGCGCATGCTTCTTGTCAGCAAGTACATGATAGTTGCCTTGGATCCTGCATTCCACGCTTGTTTAGGCGACGGAGACAGGGAATACGTTTCACACATACTGCTATTCCCAAGTGTCTTTTTATTCCGTTTTGGTCTTTTGCTCGGTCCTTTTTTTTTTTTTTTTTTTTAATTTTTTCATTTTTTTTTTTTTTTTTCTAGTAACTCAACCACTCTATTTCATCCTAGCAGTAATAACACGTCGATGTTTAGTGACCCACCAAAGCACTTAGAGAACAATAGATAAATATGGAAAAATAAAAATAGAATGTGATATGGTGATATTCCGAGATATGGTAACTACTATCATGTTAATTGTGATTTCTGAGCTATGTTCGTCCCTTTTAGTTAATTAGTTCCTCAACTCCTGCATTCAAAATGGTTCCATCCACTAATGGTGTCATCCTAAAGGCACAAGTTTCTAGATTTCGGAGTTCAAAAAGCACAATTTTTCTTGATTTTTCTATTTTTTTTTTTTTTGACATAAAACAAACTAAAACATATAAATGCTCCCCCACACTTAAACTTTACATTGTCCTCAATGTAAAATTGAATCGTCCAAAGAAGGTTCAAGGTGGGAAATTCCGCAAATGATATGCAAAAACAAGAAAAGAAAGAAAAAAAAACAAATGCATAAAAATAAAAAGATAAGGATAAAAATACAAAACCGGTGGGTTGCCTCCCACTAAGCGCTTGTTTTAAAGTCGACGGCCCGACTTAGCTTCTTGTAAGATTCATTCCCCATACACCAATAATCGGAAAAGTTGGGGATCCACCCGCTTTTGTTTTGCAAACACTAGCTTCACACAAATATTAGTAATATAAAGCAAAAGTGAAGCTATGAACCGATAAAAGCTTCCCCCACACTTATTCTTGTCCACACTTGGAAGTGCATAAAGAATATATGAGTCGGGTACTTCTACGGTTTCTTGGTCCAAAACCTGCATAGTATGAGAATCAAGTATCTCTAATGGCGGATATCGAGAAACAAAGTCATTCAACAATATTCTCGAAGCACATACATTCAAACCAATAAGAGGTAAAGGAGAAGAAACAATAGGCAAAGGGTTAGATAAACCTTGCACAATCTCTTGTATCACGGAATCCTCCTCATCCTTGAAAAATTCAAGTGAATTATTCACCTCTTTTATATCATGGTCCTCTATCAAACCTTGCAACCATTCTTCGTCCGTTTCTGCCTTAACCAAAGTATCGACATAAACATCATCATTACAATCCTTTGCAAGCTCAATTGGGTCTTCCACAATATTGGTCATAACCGTCTTATTCTCAACATATTCCTCCTTTTTGTTGTAAGGCACATACTCTTTTGCGGATGCAATATTGTCCATAAGGAATTTCTTTAGAACACTCATTGCATCATCCTCAAGCTCCACCCTTTGAATAGGTTGTTGATCGTTATAAAGATCAATGCTTGAGTAATCTACACAAGTGTCAACATATTCCTCTTCGTCTTCTCCTTGATCGCAAAAAGACTCCATTGTACACTCCTCGGGGATGTCACCATAAATTGGTTCAAACGATGTATTTTCATAATAATCATCATCACTATCATAGTCATCATAACATTGGTCCTCGCTGAATTTAGTGTTGCTAATCTCGAACTCATCCTTTTGAATAGGTGAATGATCATTATTACGATCAATAGTTGAGTTAACTACACAAATATCAACAAAAGTCCCCGAAGGTTCGCCTTTTTCAACATAACTATTCATTTCCTCCTTGTATTCTTCAATGCCTTGTCTTAAAGTGGAAACACCTTTTTGAAGCTCTTGGAGTGTTCCATCCAAATTCTGAATATAGTGTTCCATTTGTTTGTAAAGCTCATTCGACATAGACAAAGTAGAATTACTTACCTCCGTATTGTTAGGCCAATTATCTTCCCTTTGAATGGGTGGATGATCATAACTACGATCAGAAATTGGGCCAAACACACCATGAGCACATTCGGTCGATGAAAATGGTTCCACGCTTGGTTGTCCGCAAATTGACTCCATGCTGGACATAAATTGTTGCATCTCATCTACCAAACTAGAGGAAAAATTAATAGGAGTACAACTAGTCTCCCCTCCTTGTGGTTGCTCACTTACATACCCACCGTAAGAAGGTTGGAATGTATGAGAACAACTAAAAGGGTACGTGGAATATTGACCATAACCAAAGGATTGGTTTTGATTATATTCCCCATAAGGGTGATAGTTTTCATGTTGTTGAGGTTGAAAGCCGTATTGATTGCTCCAATATGCTCCGTCCATAGAAATTGGTACCTGAAACGAGATTCTCAAAACTCGGTTAGAAACCAAAGAGTAAGAAAAAGACTAAAAACAAAAATAAGAAACCAAAAACAATTAACAACCGTTGCCTCCCCGGCACCGGCGCCAAAATTTGATCATTTGTCGTAAAGCGACACAAATATAATTACACTTTCTTACTACTCAAAATATAAATATAGCAAGGGCAAGAAAGGATCGATCCCACAGAGAGGTCTAGGTTGTCAAATTGTTATGGTTTCCTATATAAAACACCCGGAAGAATTCTGATTGTGTAAATAAAAATAAACAAAAAAAACAAATAAAGTACGCAAATCGAGAATGTGAAATATTGGATAAAGGTTTCATCTTCAATTGTAAACAAGTTTATGAATATATGAATAGAATTCGTATTTAATCTCTCTATCATCAAAAGCCATAGAATACCTTATTGCAAGAATACTCCGTAATTTCCAAAGTTATCAACACACACATTAGGGTTGCGTATGTGAAATCTACCTAAAGAATAACCTAACGCCTTGCGCTAATCAAGTTCAATTCCTAGGAGCATTAAGTTTGAGAAATAGGCTAATCAATGCAATTGTAATACATTGCGCAAACAATTCGAACAAAGGTCAATTTCTACATATGATTACGAGGATGTATCACTACAAACCCTAATCATATCATGCTACTAGTATTCAAGGTTATCGCTCGATGAAAACCCTAAAATAGCTATAGATATGGATGTGAGTTCAATCAATTCTAGACTCGACTAAACAAACATTCAATCATATTGCAATCCATCAATCATGCAATTATTGTAACCCGTAGAAATCATACGATAATATTGAGAGAAAACTAATTCATAAAAATCATAACTTGGTTGCAAAATCCAACTACATCTTCAACCAATAATAAAAACTTAGTTACTTGTGTTTTTGGAAATCATCATAGAAAGTTTAGAAGAACCTATCATGTGAAACCCTAGAACCAAAGTAGAAATCTCCCTAATGGAGATATATTTTTAGGTTTTGAGAAAAAGTTCTATTTATATGCTTTTCTCCCAAAAGGATACCCAAAGTAGGTCAAGTCTTCTCCAAACCCGTCTCAAATTCGTCCACCAAGCCCATGTGTGAGAAATATGTCTCTGGAATTTTGGGTCCGAAAAGTGGTCGCCGGATTCTTTGACGTCATCGTAGGAATCCGGTCGCGTCGTGCCGAAATCCGCACCGGAAAATTTGTCTCTAGCCGCTTTTGTCATCGGAAACTGTCGCCAGCAAGTGTGCACTCCCAGCAACTCATCTTCCCTTCTCTGCATTTCAAACATTCACAAAAGTCATCCAAACCAATTCTTTCTCTCTTGCGAAAACGCACCCAAAAGCGTGACGCGTAGCTCATATGTACGGCCATCGACTCTTGCATCCGACTCGTACCCCCCTCGCGATTCACTGAAATATTGCGATCGACACTCTAAGCTCCGAAATCCGACAACCGGAAGTATGCTTACCGGTGCGCCATTTTCACTCCGTTTTCGCACTATTTCTGCGGCTTCAAAAATCCATTCCCTGCTTGCAAACTCGTGCCTGGTGCTTCTCTTATAACTCACTCGCAATGCCACCATCAAACTCTGCCACTTCCATCCTTGGCTCAGTTCCTGCCTCTCATCGACCACAACTGCCATTACCTGCAGCACATCTCCAGTACCTGCTCCATTCAAATCACTTCAGTAGCAGCAACCCAGCCATCACAGTTGCAGATTTTATATCTTCAGAACCACAACAGGACTTTGCTCAAACTCACAACAATCCAAACACAACAGTTGTGGCATCTATTCCAGTGCATTGCACCCCTGCGTTGCCACCATTCAGGCCACAGCTCCAACAGCACCATTCTCTCCTCTGGAGCAGCACCACTGCCTTGTCAGTGCCACCTGCAATCTCAGTCACATACAAACTCCTCCTTGAATTTCATACTCTGCCATGAAGCCATAACCTCCAGCTCAGACTTCACTCAACACCCATCACCTGCAATCCTTGTGCATCATTCACATTCTGTAACTGCATCATTCCAGCTGCTCCGTTTCCAGTTAGCAATCAGCTCCAGATTCCTCCACAGCTCTGTCAATCCCTTCTCAGCACACAACATTGCTACCTTGCTTGTGCATCTCTACCATTATTCCTTTCTTAGCTCAATTAACAACAAACTCCCATCGATCTCAGCCTTAAATTCATGCCACCACCACTGCTCCCTTGTATTCCCTGAATTGAGATTAAAATCCATATTCGAGATAACCCAGCTTCTCAACCACCATCGACCACCATTACACTTTAGTACCACTGAGCTCATCATCACTGGCTATCTGCAATTCCCTACACAGCTTCATATCAAACTTGCAAATCCTATCACCTGCGGCTCCCTGGCTCATCAAGCATAACACTTCACCTAGCTGTTGCACCAGCAATTGCATCACCAGCACGCAGCTCAAACAACGCCAGCCACTAGCCCAGAAAACTGCACTCAATTCTGCCACTGCGAACTAACTCAGGTGATTGTGACCTGTAGCTCATTGCACTTCGCACTTCACAACACCTGCTCCACCTCATTCCATTCTACTGCCACTCTCCATTCAACCTGCCATGTAACCACTGTATAGATCATTCTCGACAAAGAACTTCAATACAGCACCAACCTTCACTATCTGGCATTGCAGCCACCAGCTCCACCTGCACATCTATCTGAACCAGTTTACCTTGAGCTCATACTGCACCTTCAGCCGCAGCGACTCTTCCCTTTGTCAATCACCACAAACCTGCACTCTTGAACTCAACCTCACGCCATAGTCTCATTGCACTTGCATTCCCTGCAGTTCACATCCATCTGACCACGTCTCACTCAGGCATTTTATCAAGCAGATTGTGTGTATGAACCTGGTAAGAGAGTCGACTGTGTTATTGACTTCTGAGCTTCTCCATATCTCATTCCCTGCAATTGAGACGAACCCAGAGTTCTAAAATTCACAACCATTCAAAATTAGTTCTCATTCACCATCAAAATCAGTGACAGTCATCTCTTCCTCCTCCCTGCGTTCCTGGCTTGAATTCCTTTCATTCCCAACCAAACTCATCTCTGGAATCATTCTCTCAACCTCAGATCACCAGCAGCAACTGTTATTTCACTCCCTCCAATTGAATTTCTAATGCCGCCATCTTTCTCTCTCAGGTAACTAAAACAAGCAATGATAAGAGAAATCATTGTTTGCTGATTTTAGGGTAGGTGTAGGAAAACCAAGCTGGTTAACCCCACTCAAGTGGAGTTGATAGGGGGTAGCCAGATGAGGCACCCATATATAGGATAGTGGCCACCAGCATCTTTTCTTTGCTTGTATTGTCAGTTTTAGAGAACCGACAAGCTTAATCATCGAATGTGTTCATAACCTTCTCATACGGCATCGGAATGACATCGTTCTTTCGCCACTGACCTCGTATTTCCGTGTTCTTCAGCATGATGAGAAGGAATCCAAGATTTGGGCGAGTTCCACTTCCTTTATGCTCCAATGACTCCCAAAACACCTATAAGACTCAAAATCAAACATAAGATACATATTTCACACGAAAAATAGCAAAGAAAGCATAAACTCTACATAGTAAATACGGTGTATTCTACACCTATCAAGGACTTGTCGAAGATTGATAATATCAGCCTTAGCATCCAAACTATTTTGGACAAGGAGATGAGTCATATCATCCTTTTCATTATCGATATTTTCACAACCAGATTTCTTGACGACATTATCAAGATGAGTATTATCCTTAGAAGTCATTCCACTCAAGGCTTTCAGAAGTTGTGCTTGAGATCTGGTTTGAGAATACATCATTTAGTATAAGTTCTCAGACACGTTGAGTACAATTACTTGAATACCTTTAACACATTCCAAACATAGATATCAGCCTTAAATAAATAATTCTGATAAGATTTGAAGAGATTTTCGCATCTTAATGTGTGAAAGAAACACAATATACTCCAAAGAGATTTTCTCCAAAATAGGTATCAGAAGATACTAACTTATCCTTTTTACACAAGTTGTTGTAAGACAACCTTTCTACACTTAAAGATGATTAACATATCCTTAAGGTAGATTGTGTAATCTCTCTATATTGAATAAGAGATATTAGTAGGATACCATCTGCCCATGCATGTGTGCTTCCTTATATCCAAAGATTGGGAAAATTAAGGATGCACATTCCAATGTGGTTATGCACTGGGATGAGGATAATCCTCATCATACATCACAGGAGAAGGTCTTTCTCCCTTTTGAACATGATCATGTTCTTCTTCGTAGGTTCTGAAACCATCCTTTTTGTTAAGGGAATTGCGAGATACAATACCCTTAATTACATCTTGTGCCCAGGATGGTATGTTCCTCGAACTTGAACCCATTTTGTCTAGATCTGCCAGTCGACAGTTTGCTAACGTCTCTTGTTCAAGACGTTCTATATGTCCTCTTAAGGTTTTCATTCCTTGCTGGAAATGTTTTTCTAAACACTTGTTCAGATATACCTCCTGACATGTTACAATAAGTAGTTTCTCAATAAGGACCTTATTCCTTATCTGTGAGTGTTCCAGCGATTGAGTAAGAATTTCACACTCTTTAGTCTGTTGATGAACTTCATTGCATAAAGCTAGTTTTTGTTCCTCATAATCTATCAGATTATTTTGAAGACTAAGTGTTTCTCGCTTTCCTTCACATATTCTTACATTCATTTGAACGATAAGTTCTAGGACATCATCTAGACTGTCAATGGATTTACCCTTTTCTGAATTTTTTTCGATATGTTTGAAAAATCTTTCTATCACCTTACGAAATTCAGAACTTGGGTAGACAAGAGAGTCGAATCTCTTTTCAGACGATTTTTTACAATAAATTGGAGACGAGTCCAAACCATGTTTCGTGAGTTTCGAACTCACTCTTTTCTGATCAGAAACCTGATCCGCAATCAAAATATTAGTCATAAACTTTTTCTTTGATTTTCGAAAAGACTTTCGAGACCAATTTCGATTGGTTTTCTTTGAGATCTTATTCTCATTATCTTGACTTACGTTAACTGAATCAAACATTAGATTCAATTCTTATAGGTTGGATCGCACCAAACACAGATTGTTAGATCTTTTCGTGTTTGCCTGCTCTGATACCAATTGAAAAGGCGAGGGCACCCAAATATACCTCAAGCTAAAACTTTTCCTACCTATAAGTCCTTTCTCCGAAAGTGATTGTCTATGGACTGAGTCGAGACAATAAAACTAATCGGTTCACTTCGTATGATCGTGTATGGATACGAGATCAAGACAATACACCAACGAAGTATGTTTACTTGATACAAAGGTTCGGACTTAACCAAACATAATAGGATTGCTTATCAAGTAAATAAGAATTAACATTTGTGTGATTTACTTTAATTATAATAAAAAAAATTATAATGCGGAAAATAAAAGTAAATGACACAGCAAGATTTTGTTAACGAGGAAACCGCAAATGTAGAAAAACCCCGGGACCTTGTCCAGAATTGCATACTCTCAGGATTAAGCCGCTACACAAAATTACACCTAACTTCGTATAGTTGAGACCAAGTAACTAACCCTATAGTTCACTTAGTTTCGTCTGTATTCCCACGCCTCCGACTTGTGAATAAGTCACGTACTAGGAACAATTCCTTTGGTTCGTATTCCAAACAGTAAAGGAACAATAAATTTGTTTGGTATCAACTCTATTCAACCAAGTGATATGAGTCGGACAAAGGCTCTTCTGTTTATCTTAGCATAAACTCCTTCGTCGGGTCCTTAGATCTATCTTATGTTCAATCACCCAAAGGTAATCGTTTAAGATTTAGCCAATCAATACCTTTAATCACAAGGAAACGTATTGATGCCGATCTACTCAATTAATCAATCCAATCTACCACAAGGATAAACCGATTATTAATTGGATCCTCTTTTACCGAAACAAGTATTGTGTACACCAAAGATTATAAAACCCAAGTCAGATCTTCAATATCTTCTTTGTCTTCAAATCTTCAATAAAAACCTGCACACAATCACTTGAATCTCTTGTGATCAATCACGCACAGAACGGAGTCTGTTAACAATGGATTATCACAGGATCATCTTTAGAACTAACAACAATCTAAAGATCCCTGTCGAAACTCTGAACTAGTTTGAGTGAATCTTATATCAAAAGAGAAGATTCTCAAGAATAAACAAACTAGGTGCAATCAGATTTCAACCACCGTTAGTCAATCAAATCAATCGAAAACAAATATAAACCGCAATTATCTAGTTTCCCACCAACGGGTCGCGCTAGAGCTTCTCAATCCCAAAGAAGACTTTAAATTGAGCGGCCGTAAGAGATTTCACCTAATTAGGTTACTCTCCTATCCGAATAGGCGGCTACAACAGTAACAAAAACAAAAGAGTAAATCTGCTGTTACGAAAGATTAGTTGGCTAGAAAGGCAAATTTCGTGTATTTATAGACAAGGAAGTTTGGATACCAAGGAATTTCCAAAACCGAAAATATTCTCAAGATATTCATTAAAGGACAAATTCAGTTTCCATAATTCCTGGAAATGCTCTGTCCAAAAATAACGATCGAAATCTCTCGGAAAATATAATTAGTAAATGCACATTACTAATTCTGTAATTTCCCTACAAAATGAAATTAATAACCTTAATTAAAAGATTCTTAACTTACTTATGTTTCGATCCTGGGATTCTCTTCCCTTAGCCGTTAAGGAATATCTTTGAACAATTATAGAAATAAACATTCACAGCACGTGTTCAAAGTTTGTCGACATCTTAACTTTGTAAGTTCTCTTTCACACTTACAACCTTGATACCGATTTTCCACACTTCCAAACAAGTTTAGAATTTGTTCATCTGACTTTCAAGAACTATGTGATTGATCAAACCAACATTCAATCACAATCAAGTTTCGGTTCTACCTTCATGTGAGTACTTTGCATAGTCACACTAGCTTCCCAAAAGTTCGGTTGCCTAGGTACTAGGATCGGTTCCCCACATATATATGGTATCTAACTTATATGTGTTGCACATGTCCATAGGATCGGTTCCCCTTTCTGCTATAAACCTTGTTGCACCCCATACAAGGATCAGTTCCCTTTGATGTACTGCACCCCTTACTAGGATCGGTTCCCTTTCACTTACTAGGATCGGTTCCCTTTACCTTACAAGGATCGGTTCCCTTTCCCTTACAAGGATCGATTCCCTTTCCTTACAAGGTCAGACATACAAAATCCGATCATACCACAGGTGATTACTTAAGATCGGTTTTACTAATAAAAGTTATACCAATACATAAGTCAGGCCTTTGTGAACAGTTCTACCAAGAACACAACAAGTTGTGAGCGGTTATACTCTATCACACATATTGGTTGTTCATAAGATATGCAATGAATAACAAAGCCAATAACACCTGGCAATTTCCTTTTTCGGTTCACAAACAAGTTTATGAACTTACTTCCTTAGAACACATATAAACATTGTTCCCTAGGATGAAATCCTCACCTCATAACCATACATAATCACAATAGCATTCAAATGATTATGGCGATGTCTTATCTACAAAGTTTAATGGTTAAGCAATAAACCTCGTATGGTATTCCTTAATACTATGTCTATCTAGAGTTCAAATATGCTTCGCAGTTATGTTTTCAATATGCACGACTTGAAAGATACGTTAGGGAATGAAACAGTTCAAGTCAAATATCACTAACCTCAAGTGGAAGGATGATTGTTGTCGTTGTAGATCCTTGCTTCTTCACATCTTCAAGTCTTCGCAATACTTGTAATGTCTCATATCTTAATACTTTCAAGCTAACCTATAAGAAGTTTAACTCTAGTACATAATCAAGCGACACTTAACATGAGTTTTGATTCACTAAAATATGACAACCAAACTTGACATACCAACGCTTGGTGGGTTCAACCGAGCCATGCTCTAACAATCTCCCCCTTTGTCAATTTTAGTGACAAAACTCTTACATCATATGGATAAACAAATTAAAATAATTCATTAAAATCCGCTTGATTCCCGATTGAACAGCACAGTGAAACTGCTTACATTCAATCCTTGAAAATGTTGTTGTTGACATTATAATAACAAAGCTATTACTCCCCCTAAGGAAGATAGGTAGATATTCAATCCGCACATCTTTGTTATACCAATCATATGACATGTTACTCCCCCTTAGTCTGTGCTTTCACTCTTTCGTTAGATAAAAAACATTCAAGTACCAATGTTCTTTTCCATAGCGATGCCAATCAATATAAATATCAATGCCAGCATCACCTGTTTACTCCATATATTTCTCCCCCTTTTTGTCACAAAAATGACAAAGAAACGAAAAAATAAAGGACAACACGAAAAGAATCTAACAAATCTCAGAATAGACTTGCAAACCTGTAGAGTTAGGCACGAGGGTTCCACACATCATGTTCTGATAACCAATATCAAAATCGAAACTACAAGTAGTCTTATTTTGATATGTTACCAAGGAAACAATTGCCCGAAACAATTTTTCCAATTTAGTTTAGCAAACCAAAAACAACTAAGCATATTAGTCTGTTTGCTAAACCGATTGTTCAAAAACAACCGCTTAATTCGATAAGACCAAAATAAAGATAAACTCCATTTTTCTCATCAGGTTCTAATTATCCATAAACTTAGACCTTTTAATTTTAAACAAGATAAGTACTAGGTTAGTTAACTAGCATTTCTTGTTTAGGCATTCGATTAGACTTGAATAATCGAAACCTCACTTCGATAAGTCTAACTAAGATCAGAATTAACTTAGTTTCTTATCCGGAATCGAATTGGACTAAACAACTCATCCCGTACACATATTATTTCGTTAAGCCATAAATAATTCATACAAACCAAAATAAATCAACTTGCATAATTATTAACCTCAACCGGAAGCAATTGAAACAACATAGACATTATAAGCACCGCAATTTAGTAATTTTGTAAGCCTAAACGATTGATACCATACAAAAGCAAGAAAACAATAGTTTTTCTTAACCGGAACCAATTGAATCACACACACACATCAATTGTACCGAAATTTTGTAAGCCTAAATAATTGATACCACACAATAAAGCAAGATAACAATAGTTTTTCTTAACCGGGACCAATTGAAACACACATCCACAAACACATCATGGAATAAATATCAATTGAACCGAAATTTTGTTAAGCAAAAGCAAAAAATATATATAATATAAACTCAGGCTTTTCTTAAACAGGAAAACAATTAACTAACAAGATTGTTACCTCAAATTTCGCATCCACTTCTCCAATATGATTGCATCTTCGTCCAGGGAGAATTGATATCGAAATATCACCACGTTCTCATCCTTATGCGTGAACAAAATAATAACAACACACCTCAACCTTTACCAGAGAAAGGTTGAAAACCGGTTTTAACAATTGCAAGCAAAAGTTGAAAACCGTCGAAACACATATGCTTTTATGCTAAACCAAAACCGATTCAACATATTGTCACTTTTTCACATTTTGTTTTTATTAGAACCCCTCATAATCCTTTGATAAAGCCTACCTACAAGGGCTATAACTTAATCCCACTAAATCAAAAAGTCACCCAAACCATGAGGGTTCACACATTATGAGATCGAATATTAAGGTAGTAAAACCGAAATCAAACATCCCATAAACATACATAGCAATAAGGTAAAAGCAATTAAGAACAGGCTATGTAAACCAAAAACTATCACAAGAAAAATTACTCAATCAAATAATTTTATTTATAATAGTTTTATTTATAATAGACCAATACAATCAATGAAGGAAATCAAAAATTGATGTCTATTAAACTAGATTAAGTATTACAACAAATAACTTAATCTCTAGTAACCTTCCGACAGGTGTTTTTCAAAGATCATCTTCAATTTCCTCAAATTTTTCAGGATCTTCATCAACAACATCACGACTGATATCTCGGATTCTGCACACAGTACCTTGGTTATGTTCACAGGCTAAAGCATTAACCTTTCGATTAATATTCCTAGCATACTCCCTATTACCGATTACAAGTTTAATCAGTTTCCTTTGGTTACGGATAACAATTCTTAGTAATGCTGCCTGTCTATGATGAGTTTCGATGGTACTGAGGAGGACTTGTCGAAGATTGATAATATCAGCCTTAGCATCCAAACTGTTTTGGACAAGGAGAAAGGCAAATTTCGTGTATTTATAGACAAGGAAGTTTGGATACCAAGGAATTTCCAAAACCGAAAATATTCTCAAGATATTCATTAAAGCACAAATTCGGTTTCCATAATTCCTGGAAATGCTCTGTCCAAAAATAACGATCGAAATCTCTCGGAAAATATAATTAGTAAATGCACATTACTAATTCTGTAATTTCCCTACAAAATGAAATTAATAACCTTAATTAAAAGATTCTTAACTTACTTATGTTTCGATCCTGGGATTCTCTTCCCTTAGCCGTTAAGGAATATCTTTGAACAATTATAGAAATAAACATTCACAGCACGTGTTCAAAGTTTGTCGACATCTTAACTTTGTAAGTTCTCTTTCACACTTACAACCTTGATACCGATTTGCCACACTTCCAAACAAGTTTAGAATTTGTTCATCTGACTTTCAAGAACTATGTGATTGATCAAACCAACATTCAATCACAATCAAGTTTCGGTTCTACCTTCATGTGAGTACTTTGCATAGTCACACTAGCTTCCAAAAAGTTCGGTTGACTAGGTACTAGGATCGGTTCCCCATATATATATGGTATCTAACTTATATGTGTTGCACATGTCCATAGGATCGGTTCCCCTTTCTGCTATAAACCTTGCTGCACCCCATACAAGGATCGGTTCCCTTTGATGTCTCGCACCCTTACTAGGATCGGTTCCCTTTCCCTTACTAGGATCGGTTCCCTTTCCCTTACAAGGTCGGACATACAAAATCCGATCAAATCCATCAGGTGATTACTTAAGATCGGTTTTACTAATAAAAGTTATACCAATACATAAGTCAGGCCTTTGTGAATAGTTCTACCAAGAACACAACAAGTTGTGAGCGGTTATACTCTATCACACATATTGGTTGTTCATAAGATATGCAATGAATAACAACACCAATAACACAAGTTTATGAACTTACTTCCTTAGAACACATGTAAACATTGTTCCCTAGGATGAAATCCTCACCTCATACCCATACATAATCACAATAGCATTCAAATGATTATGGCGATGTCTTATCTACAAAGTTTAATGGTTAAGCAATAAACCTCGTATTGTATTCCATAATACTATGTCTATCTAGAGTTCAAATATGCTTCGCAGTTATGTTTTCAATATGCATGACTTGAAAGATACGTTAGGGAATGAAACAGTTCAAGTCAAATATCACTAACCTCAAGTGGAAGGATGATTGTTGTCGTTGTAGCTCCTTGCTTCTTCACATCTTCAAGTCTTCGCAATACTTGTAATGTCTCATATCCTAATACTTTCTAGATAACCTATATGAAGTTTAACTCTAGTATATAATCAAGTGACTCTTAACTTGAGTTTCTATTCACTAAAATATGACAACCAAACTTGACATACCAACGCTTGGTGGGTTCAACCGAGCCATGCTCTAACATTTTAGCCCCATCTTCCTCAAGCACGAATCCACGAGCTATCTAACTGCTAATAATTAAATAAAGGGCTTTTTAATAAAGTGCCTAACTTTTTGAACTATAATTAACAAAATGACCGTTTTTTTGGAATTGTTATATAAAGTAACGACAGTTAACTAAAACATGTCAGGTTAAGAAGACTTAAAAGCCTTTATAACTTTGACTAACCTAAATACGTCTCCCAATATTTTCTTCATTGACCTTCAATTCCTTCAGTTCATCTTAAAATTGAAACGAGAAATATCTCCAAAAAACTAATTCTAATTTAAAGTATCCAAACATCAAATTAATTCAATTAAAAAAGAAAACTTATCAATTTATATAAATTTACAACTACCCAATTCAGGCAGTAGTAAAATAAGTTGATATATGTATGTAGATCATATAATCTATCTCATAATCAATTTCATCACTACCTCATTTTAAACATCATCAACAACACAAACAAACCAGTACTTTTCATCTTCACGATTTGATCTTATGGAGCTAATACTTATACGGTGGTCAAATGAAAAATTCAATATTAACCAGCACTACCCATAGCAACAAAGAGCAACCACCAAGCTACCACCAAATCACGACTTTACTTGAACAACATACCATCAAATGATCACCACTAACCAAGATCGAAACCAAAAAAATTATAAATCAATAAACCCCCAATTTTAAGGAACTGTAAATTCATTTTCTACTTCATGCAACAAATTAATACAATTAACCATCCGATATGAGCAATAAAAAGATAAATAGACATTGAGTTTGATATACTTACTCCTTTTGAAAACCCATATTGTCTTCCTTTAATTTCAACTTTTGTGTATTGTAGTCGAACGTTAAACTCGGGTAATACTCTTGGTATACCATAAATCTTATGAATAATCAAAAACAACTTTATTTTTTAATGGTACCCTAATCCTTGAAGATTTCTCTTGACTGGTTTTTTTGGTTTGGTTTTGATGGTAATGGAGAGAACAGAATGCATAAATGAAGAAGATGTACTGTCGGTTTCTTTAATTGTTATGCTTTTATAAGGATATGATAGTCATTATACCATGAACAATTGACTTAGTCAATTAGGTAGACCAATCTGGCGGTGGTCCCAGATGTGTAAACTAATAGAAAGGCCACTTTATAAAAGATTTAAATTTTTTGGCCGGTTTATTAATTAGATGGGAGGAAGTTGGTCAGTTTGTTAATTTGCCATACAAATCTCTGATCATCTAAACTTCCTGCCAAACCCACCCACTCTAATCAAGCTTTGTATTGACCGGAAATCTACAATCAGGGAAGGTGTCAGCGTCTTAAGGTAAGTTTCATTTTTTATCTCTCATAATTTTATCTTTGGCTTACTTAACCAGCTAAACTTAACAATCATTGTAGGTTTCAGAAAGGCATTACAGGTGATTCTGGATTTTCTCCCTTATTTTGGGTAAGCATATATCTTGATAGTTTAAAGTTTCAAAAAATTGCTTTTTAGGTATTTGTAGAGATGTTTCAGTTCTTGAATGGGATTATGATTTATAATCACAAATGATCAGTTTTGGTTTAATGGTGGTAATATATTATGAGACTTGCTTTTTATAACTATGACCATTAAAGATTTGCTTTCTTTGTTTTAGTATTTGTTAAAATACATCAGCGAAAAAGCATATCTGTTGCCCATGTTTTTGCATCAATCTTTAGACTTCATATGTATTTTGTTGTATTGTGTATGAAACTTACAACTGAGTTGATGGTTCGAGCGAATCAAATACACTCAGTATAGGTAATCGACTTCGTCTATATTTTTAACTTCGCACTTGTTTGTTTTTCCTTAAGTGTCATATTTGTCTTTTACTATCTTACTAAATGAATTTTCCAAAATGTTTATATTAAGATTACTAGGGAAGTCGTTTGTTATCAAAATGATGACGCATGTAATTTGAGTTGATTATGTTACTTATTCCATCTAGTTGGTGTTGATTTCTTAATTACTGTTATGCTTGTTAAGTTGGCATTATCTTGAACTATATAGATAATGATCAAGGTAACAAAATAGCTAAGTTTTGACAGAATCATATTGAGTTTTCTGAACCAGTTCTTGCTCTTTGGTTACTTTCTTGTATTGCTCAACATCTCAAGGTATTACAGATCCCAATGAGTGGAGTAACCGATTAGACGGTCGAGAAGCATGCCACGTTCTTTAAAAAGTTGACACTCTTGGACATCAGCAACTGCTTGCAGATTACTTGTAGAGAACTTGAAATTCTAGGAAATAATTGCAAGTCTCTAACTTCTCTGAGGAGGAACATGCCACCACCAAAGTGGGAAGAGGATGAAAAACCACTTCCTGCAAAGGTTGATGATGGAGAAGCAATGGTTATAGCTGATACAATGACAGCTCTTTTCCATCTCGAGCTTTGTTATGGCCGATTTGGTGATTTAGGGCTTGATGCATTGGTCACTAAGTGCAACAATCCCATCCATCTTGACATTCTTGGAGCTGTTTGTGTGCAGCTATATGGTGATATTATAGACAAGTGGGAATGTTTTGCGTAGTTTAGGGGTCCTTGGGATGATTCATATTCAGACGATGATGACGACAATAATGAAGCTGCAGTCTTGTCATCACACTCAGACTCAGATCAATGAGCTACTCGGCTTCTTGGTATGTCCTTTTTTTAGGGTCTTGATCTTATACAGTCGTTCGGTGTATCCTATGGTTAATGTGTAGTAGGTGGTTTGTTAGTTCTACAGAGCACTCATGTATATATTTTGGGTATTGCCACACCTTTTGTTTTACCTTTTTGAGGGAGGGATCTAGACTAATTCTATCATACGAAAGAAAACTACAAAGAACCAACTTAGACAGTATTGCATGTCAGGAACAAAATAGACAAAACTAGCTCTTTTTTCTTCTCCTTCAGTTTAGGCAGAAGGTTTACGCACATGAGCTATGAACATTCCCTTAATGGAAACTTACAATGCACTTACAAATCTCATATGTATCTAAAAATAATATGTTTATATTAGAGGGATTGATGAAGAAAGGAAAGGATTCTCATTAACAACAACAGAAGAGAGAAATCTCTTTAAGTACAGACAAAGACTCAGATACAGACATGATGTCAATGACAACACACTGATGTACGGACGCAAAACACTAAAGGCACTCATCTAATACAAAAGAGGCACTCAAACAGTTATAACTGAAAATAATTGTCTCTCGGTTCACTAGCACCCCTCAAGCTGGAGAGGATGCAGAATCTTCAACTTGTCCTTGAGAAAAGCAAATCTTGGTGAAAAGAGTCTGTTAGTGAAAATTTCAACAACTTGATGAAGAGATGAGATATAAGTAACCTGCAAGTGCTTTGACTGAACTAATTTTCTAACAAAATGAAAATCTATAGCTAAGTGTTTGTCCTACTGTGGAATACAGGAATTGAGGATAGAGCAATAGATCTCTTGTTATCACAAGCAATAATAGGAGGAAGTGATAAAAAGACATGTAGATCTTTCAGAACCTGACAGAGCCAAAGCACTTATGTAGCTTTTTATGGGTGAAAACTATTCCTGCCGGATTTGGTAATTTGGGGTGTGTGGATGAGGAATGAATCTAAACCCTAAACAAATGCACTGCGCGGTGAGTGCTTGTAGATTCGGAAATCAATCTGTGCAAGTCCGGCCTAAACAAAGAAATGGCCGTTCCATACTTGTTTCGGTCACAAAGTGAAGGAGATGGGGTTGATCTTAGGGAGGGAAGCGAAGAAGGTGTTGAGATTGTGAAGATGTTGGCTTGCTTATAACTTGTAACAGAAAGGTGAGCAGGCTTACGATTGATGCAAGCAGGCTCTGGGTGTTTGAATACGTTCTTGTATTAACACTTGGTTTCTGTCTCGTCTGGACTTGTGTTGTTTTTCTCCTGTGTTGAAAATAGGGAGGAGAACCTATTTATAAAAGTCATTTGAGCCTTATTCACGTCTCTCGTGGGAAGAGGAGGAAGTGGAGTGATAGAGTAGTGGAGGTGTGTGTTGGTGTTACACGACCAGTCTTGCCCACTTCTCCTGTCATCTCTAACCGTCCATGACTTCCTAACACGTTCTTGTGATGGCGCGTTGCACACTGCACGCTGTAAACCGCTGAGACCAATACCCCAAAGTATGTATCCCCCGGTTTGTGACATGATTGATGTCTCGAGTGTGTGGATCGTGGGATCCACAAAAGGTAGCACGTAATGCTAAATTGAATAAGCTGCGTTATTCGGGAAGTTGATACTTGTGAAGTATCATGTGTATTTTATGCAGTGCGCATCCTGGTGTGGTAGAGTGATGGGTGGTGATTACCATGACGCCTCACTGACCGGTTAACTCGACTAGGGTTGTATAACCAAGCGGTGAAGTTGGACGGACGAGATGATCTTTGAGACACTCATCTCAGTGACCGTTGGTGGAATTAGGGTTTTAGAAGAGGTGCGCAAGCATCCCTCTTCACTGGTCGAATCCCATCTTGGGATATGACTTTGGCAGTGCCGACCGTACATGCGTGTAGACGGCATGACGGTGTAGGCGCCTATACCCATTACCTCACGAAAGTATGATCTGGGCCACTCAATTCGTCCGGTGAAGTTGAGTGGTCGAGATCAATTTGTGACAGAAAACCAGTGCCGCAAGAGCCGCGCGTCATGCCCATTTTGGGCGCACGTTCCTAGATGACCAATCTTGGTCGGTCTTGGCCGATCGGTCTAGTGTGAAGGTGGTAGGCTGGTGTTTACGCCTACACCTGAATATCCCATGAAAACGTGATCTGAGCCATCCAAATCGTCCGACGAAGTTGAGCGGTCGAGATCTGTTTGCGGTTTGGGATGTGTGACCACGCTAGTTTGGGCGTGCGTTTTGGAATAGCCAGGCATGATATGCCTTGGCCGACCATGTGAGGAGATAGATGAGCCCACGGTGGTCATCTTTGGTATGACTTAGGACTGTTTAATATAACTGGGACCCTCCATTCGTCTTAGGAGAAGATGGACGCTTGTGATGCTCAAAACCCTAATTTTGGGTTTCAAGGCCGTGCGACCATGCTTTATTCGGCGTATTTAATTGGGATAACCAACCATGGTTGGTCCTGACTGATTGGTCAGTATGTAGGCGAGCCACGGTGATTGTGTTGACATGCTCTGGGCCCTTTGAATCTACATCTACACCCTCCATCTATACCTGCAAAGATGGATGGTTGAGACTGTTTTGCGACAAATGTAATATGCCACAAACCCTAATTTAGGGTTTTCCGTCCATACTGCTCTGGTTTGGACATCTTGGCAAGCTAGGCCAATCTTTTGGGGAGGCCGACCATGCGGGGTCCGCGTTGGTTCGGCAGTGGATATTCCATACCTGCTTGGGGGTGATGGAATTGATCTGGGTCATCCAATCATGCTTGTGGAGTTGGATGACCGTGATCATATCCGGAATGATACGGTCATTCCGGATGCTCAATCGGGCTAGTATAACACACCGAGAGGGGCTTAATCGGGCTAGTATAACACACCGAGAGTCAGCCTGTACGGGTATTTCGTACATGGTTTCATTATAATGCTTGGAGGTTCGTGTTGCTCTGTAAGAACAACACTCAGTCGTCATGCCGCACTGATAATGAGTAGAGGAAATACAAGGCTGATTGCGCATTAATTAATAATGCTAGAAATTCACAGGGTATATGGGATTGTTGCTACATGCTCCAACCTGGATGAATTTCATGTATTCACAGAATGGGATTGTTGCCACATGCTCCATTCTAGGTGAATTAGTAAAGTGAAGGAGTATCCAACACTTATTAATGGCTTTATCTTTTACATGATGTCAGCCCATGATAATCTGGTTTTTTTTTTACAATTTTAACCTTAAATGAAAATCCACCATCAACATTAAGTCCCCTGCCTAGCACATAATGGTTACACTATTGTGGGGTAGGCATGAGATGGTGACAAATTTGTATATTGAAATGACCAAGCTAAGGTGAATATATATTTACCGGATAGGCCGACATCGTCGTCGGGCGTTGCCACAGGAACCGGTTGGTCCCGATCAAGGTTGTGAAGGAAGCATGACTTGACCTGGTGAGTCGCTTTGGTTCACCTTGTGTATATCCGAGCTTGGTCCCTCCTTGGGTCAGGTGTACTCCCTTTCATCACACACAACTTTCCTCAAATGTATCTGATAAGCATCGTTGATTGCTATCCCGAATTGGTAGCCTTTATAGATGGTAAGTAAAGACTTCTTTTCTCCTGGGATTTTGTCGACTTGCGAGATTATAAAGAATCATCTCACGCATTCGTTTATTCTATATCTCAGGTACTGCTCTGCACTTATCTGATCTCCTGATTGACTGATCGGTTGATTGGTTGATTTTGCGTGTGTGCTCATAATCTCTTCTCCTTTGCAGTTTATCATGGAAGCGGTGGACGATCATTCTGTCGCTTCTCCAGAAAGAAGCTTCGAAGTTGACAAGCCTGAAACCCATGCGCATGAAGAAGTAATGGCTAAGATCGATCTTCCACTTCGTGAAGTCGGCCGTGCTATACAAGGGATGTCTATTCTGCACCTGCGTATTGCCAGGGGACGCATCTGTGCACTTTTAGCTGCGATTGACATGGAGGAGCGATGGAGGCGCGAGGAAACATTGCAAGTACTAGTAAGCGCAAGGGCAGAGAGATATGCAGCGCGGTTGAAGAGGCGGAGGGTTGAGCATAAACGACCTCTGAATGAAGATAAGTGTGATTACCCAATCCAGGACGGCGTGATAATTCTTGACTCCGACACAGACGAACCTGAATATTTGAAAGCAATCGGCACAACTCCTAATATTGCCGTGCCCTTTGATGCTCCCGATGATGATGTTGGGATGGAGCGCATTGCTGTGGAGATGTCTGATGCAGAAGTTGAGGTAGATCCGAAGGGAGGAGCATCAACAGGTGATGGCGCTGAAGCAGAACCTAATGGTGGTGCATGCGATGTCGACCCTCTTGGCGACTAAAACCTCTTTTTTTTTTTTTTTTTTTTTTTTTTCTGCTTTCCAAGTATATTCCGTATATTTGAACATCTTCCTTGAACTCGGTGGGCAAAGAGTTCAAGGTTTCTTCTATTCGATTGTTTGAATAAAGGTTCTTTTTTTTTATAACCCTTTGTCAAGACTGCAATTGAACCTTCTCAGGCGCAAGGGTGCGCCTTCACACGTAATTCTTTGTGATAAAAGAAATAATGCCATAATGGAATGCCTACGGACCTGTGTTCCTGATGCAAGATTTTCCTGGCCTTCTTTGGGGTGAGTGGCTCAAAGCTTCTTCCCTTCCCGCGCATGTCTTTTCCCTCAAATCTTTTCAGGATGTTTTTTTTTTTTTTTTGTCTAGGGTTTCTTTCCTGACCTACTCTAGTGGGTTGATTTAGGATGGGTTTTGTGTCTTTAGGGGTAAAGAGGTTCTCAGGTGGAAATAACACTTCAATTAATTTGGAAATTGAAAATTGAAACCCTAATTATGAATGCAAGTATTGTAATCATTCTCTAGAGGAATTACAAATATGATGTGAAATTGTAAAAGGAAATACGCCGGAGGAAGTAGCACAGCGTCTTAAAGCATGTAGGATCTTTGGAAAGTGATAGCGCAGGCGTCTTAAGTACTGGTAGGGTTTGAGCCATCGTGAGTGAATTGTTACGCCTTCTAGCTTGTCGGCGTTGATGAGTTTGCGGAGCCGCCCAGATGACATCTCGCTACTGGGTATGGTTCATCCTCCTTCTCGGTGGTTGAATCGGGTGAGGTAGCCATCCTCACTGTAATGCTTCCGACTTTGAATGCGGTTGTCTTCGTCACTAAGTCCCCAATTCCAAACGGGTTTGGGCGTGTTGACATCGGGGTCTTGGTTTTGTCGTCTTTGATCAAGCGACTTCTAGACTCCCGATAAATTTTTGAAGGGGCCGGCCTCCCATTCGCATCTCTTAGCCAAGGTTGGTTTGTTGGTTGGAGCCAGTCCCCAGGACTTGTCATAATGGAGGGCGGTAAGTTGTTAAGAGGGTTGCGTGATGAGACTTACTTGAGATCGGAACCTTTCAATGTATGCTGGCAGGCTCTCTCCGGGAAGTTGTGTCATATTGGCAAGTTCTTTGGTGCGGCACTGCAGACAGCCATCGAGTCCGAAGGCGTGTTGGAGATTCTTTCGTGTATCGAAACCGGTAGAGGACAGACTTCTAGTATTGCTTTGTTGTCATGCATCCAAGAGCGTCCTAGGATCATGTCGTAGTTGGGATGATCTTTGACTATGTAGAACTTTGCTTGCGTCGAGCATCACCCAATTTGACTTCAAGATCGACGTATCCATATGCATCTCGAGTTCTCCTTGAATCTTTAACCACGGTTGGGTGACGAGTAGCTTCTCGCTTTGAAATCTTTGCCGCTCTCAAGGTCTTGACAAGTAATGATGTTAAATTCGGAAGCCGTATCAATCAACGCGCTTATCGAACTCAATGTCTCTCAAACGAGTGACAGGTTAGGAGTCCTCGTCTCCCTTGCTCACGTCCTTCGGGAAAGACGGGGTTCTGGATCGCTACGGATACAAACGCATGCCTCACACAACGTGGTTGAGGGTCGTAAATATGTCTTGACGCTGCCCTTTGGAGAAGTACAAGATTTCACACAAGTGCTCCATCATAGATTGTACAGTCTTGCGAACAGAATCCCCAGAAATCATGCAGTTCCTGATAGGGAGAGGGTCTCTACGAACACCTTCGTAACCAAGCTGGAGTTCCCCCGTCTCTATCTTTTCCCTGAATATTTGTTTCAACATGTTACAATCTTTGGTCGGATGATGGACGAATCTGTGGTAGCAACAGTATTTGGGATCTGCCATGTCTTTCTCAGTTGGAGGACGCCTGATAGGAGGCAGCTTAACGGCATCGTCTTGGATCCACGCTTCCAAGAGTTCTATCACTTCATTCATGGGGAAAGGAAAACCTGTGTCTTCGGTGTCTTGTACAGGAGCTTTGTCCGCTCCTTTTCGAGACGAAGTATTGTGTGCCGGGGATGCCCACTTGGTTTGTTGTTCCGTCGCTGAAGCTTTCCTTTTTTCTCCTCCGCCCACTACACTCACAGAAGGGCTAGTGTTGTATTGCTTGTTCGTGAGACGCCTGCTTCCTCGACTTTCACGTGAATCTTCACTTTGAACAACTCCGGGTTCTTTCTAGCGATCTTGGTGCGATTGTTCCGAACGTTTGGCAGCTTCATGGAGTTCAGAGAACGCCTGAAAGCCCAGATTCTCTAACAGAGCGCGGTATATGGGTATCATACCATTGATGCACAACTCCACCAATTTTCGTTCGGTGACATTCGGGTCGTGACAATCTAGCGCTTGGGTTCTGAACCTTTTGACGAAGTCGTTGGGATGCTCGTTGTTCCGCTGAAGAATTCTTTCTAGATTTGAAAAGGTGATCTGTTCAGACACGAAGAAATACTTTCTGTAGAAAGCACTGACCATCTCGCTCCAATTGGATATGCTGTTAGGTGCGATGTTGTTGTACCAGGTGTACGCCCTCCCCGTAAGTGACTTCGAGAATTCTTTCAGGCGCAGAACATGATTGTACTCATGTTCCCCCAAGGATTCCAAGAATCGAGAGACGTGTTCACGAGCATTACCAGTACCATCGTAGAGGGAGAACTGGGGAGAGGTGCAACCTCTTGGAAGAGGAATTCGTTGTACATCTTGAGGGTACGGTGGCTGATGTTGGTGTACATCATTCGGTCCCATTTTCCTCGGTTTTGGAGAAGTCGTTCCAGATCCTCGCGTGTGATAAAGTTGGAAGGATGGTCCCTCTTCCTTGGGCGTTCAGGAGCAACATGAGTTTCTTCATTCCCGTGGGTCCGAGTGGAAGCGCCTGCTCCGGGTGTATTGAATGCATCTCTTGCCGACTCCAAGGGTTATCGTGAATCTTGTGGCAATCGTTCGGTTAAAGTTTTAAGGAAAGTGAGTACCTCTTTCTGAGTTGCGGCTATATCCGTTTGAGTCTTAGCAAGAACTTCCTGCTTCTCCATCAAGTCTGCAATGGTAATGGGGGATGGTCCTCCTCTCGTCCCTCCGGCTCCTCGTCCTGATGAAGGAGTGAAAGTTGTTGCTCTGGTGACTACCGGAGGTGTTACACTTGAGGAGATGTCGGGATTTGCGGCTGCTCTGGCTCTGGTGATGGGAGGTGTTACACTTACTGGAATATTTCCTGCTACGCTGGCGCTGATGGTAGAAATGACGGTTCCACGAGATGTATTGACCACGGTAGCTCCACTGACAGGTACTTCAACACCAGGATTGTTATCCACACTAGCTCCACCAGAATTGATTGCTGATCCAGACCTTAATTCCACCATCTTGAAATGAATTTTTGATTGAATTGATTCTAAGATATACCCTTTTTGAAATTGATAAAATTGAATCGAATTTGAAGAAATTAACTTTACAACCGAGAGATTAACCTCCCGTTGTGGTCGCCAATTGTTTATGGGTGAAAACTATTCCTGCCGGATTTGGTAATTTGGGGTGTGTGGATGAGGAATGAATCTAAACCCTAAACAAATGCACTGCGCGGTGAGTGCTTGTAGATTTAGAAATCAATCTGTGCAAGTCCGGCCTAAACTAAGAAATGGACGTTCCAGACTTGTTTCGGTCACAAAGTGAAGGAGATGGGGTTGATCTTAGGGAGGGAAGCGAAGAAGGTGTTGAGATTATGAAGATGTTGGCTTGCTTATGACTTGTAATGTAAAGGTGAGCAGCTTACGATTGATGCAAGCAGGCTCTGGGTGTTTGAATACGTTCTTGTATTAACACTTGGTTTCTGCCTCGTCTGGACTTGTGTTGTTTTTCTCATGTGTTGAAAATAGGGAGGAGAACCTATTTATACAAGTCATTTGAGCCTTATTCACGTCTCTCGTGGGAAGAGGGGGAAGTGGAGTGATAGAGTAGTGGAGGTGTGTGTTGGTGTTACACGACCAGTCTTGCCCACTTCTCTTGTCATCTCTAACCGTCCATGACTTCCTAACACGTTCTTGTGATGGCGCGTTGCACGCCGCACGCCGTAAACCATGAGACCAATACCCCGATATGTATCCCCGGTTTGTGACATGATTGATGTCTCGAGTGTGTGGATCGTGGGATCCACAAAAGGTAGCACGTAATGCTAAATTGAATAACTGCGTTATTTGAAGTTGATACTTGTGAAGTATCATGTGTATTTTATGCAGGTGTTTGTATCCTGGTGTGGTAGAGTGATGGGTGGTGATTACCATGACGCCTCACCGACCAGTTAACTCGACCGGGGTTGTATAACCAAGCCGGTGAAGTTGGACGGACGAGATGATCTTTGAGACACTCATCTGCTACCGTTGGTGGAATTAGGGTTTTAGAAGAGGTGCGCAAGCATCCCTCTTCAGCCTGGTCGAATCCCAGCTTGGGATATGACTTTTGCCAGGCCGACCGTACATGCGTGTAGATGGCATGACGGTGTAGGCGTCTATACCCATTACCTCACGAAAGTATGATCTGGGCCACTCAATTTGTCCGGTGAAGTTGAGTGGTCGAGATCAATTTGTGACAGAAAACCAGTGCCGCAAGAGCCGCGCGTCATGCCCATTTCGGGCGCACGTTCCAAGATGACCAATCTTGGTCGGTCTTGGCCGATCGGTTTGGTGTGAAGGTGGTAGGCTGGTGTTCACGCCTACACCTGAATATCCCATGAAAACGTGATATGAGCCATCCAAATCGTCCGGCGAAGTTGAGCGGTCGAGATCAGTTTGCGGTTTGGGATGTGTGACCACGCTAGTTTTGGCGTGAGTTTTGGAATAGCCAGGCATGATATGCCTTGGCCGACCACGTGAGAAGATAGATGGGCCCACGGTGGTCATGCTGGTATGACCGTACCTGTTTAATCTAATCTGGGACCCTC
This sequence comes from Papaver armeniacum, assembly GCA_023531295.1. Taxonomy (NCBI): domain Eukaryota; kingdom Viridiplantae; phylum Streptophyta; class Magnoliopsida; order Ranunculales; family Papaveraceae; genus Papaver; species Papaver armeniacum. Next base: position 317,213 of record JAJJWW010012450.1, read on the forward strand.
CATTCGTGCCGGAGAAGATGGACGCTCGTGATGCTCAAAACCCTAATTTTGGGTTTCAAGGCCGTGCGACCATGCTTTATTCGGCGTACGAATTGGGATAACCAACAATGGTTGGTCCGACCGATTGGTCAGGTATGTAGGCGGGCCCATGGTGATTGTGTTGACATGCTCCGGGCCCTTTGAATCTACATCTACACCCTCCATCTATACCTGCAAAGATGGATGGTTGAGACTGTTTTGCGACACATGTAATATGCCACAAACCCTAATTTAGGGTTTTCCGTCCATACTGCTCTGGTTTGGACGTCTTGGCAAGCTAGGCAAATCTTTTGGGGAGGCCGACCATGCGGGGTCCGCGTTGGTTCGGCAGTGGATATTCCATACCTGCTTGGGGGTGATGGAATTGATATGGGTCATCCAATCATGCTTGTGTAGTTGGATGACTGTGATCATATCCAGGAATGATACGGTATAGGGTCAGGATGCTCAATCGAGCTAGTATAACACACCGAGAGTCACTGTACGGGTATTTCGTACATGGTTTCATTATAATGCTTGGAGGTTCGTGTTGCTCTGTAAGAGCAACACTCAGTCGTCATGCCGCACTGATAATGAGTACAGGAAATACAAGGCTGATTGCGCATTAATTAATAATGCTAGAAATTCACAGGGTATATGGGATTGTTGCTACATGCTCCAACCTGGATGAATTTCATGTATTCACAGAATGAGATTGTTGCCACATGCTCCATTCTAGGTGAATTAGTAAAGTGAAGGAGTATCCAACACTTATTAATGGCTTTATCTTTTACAAGATGTCAGCGCATGATTTTCTATTTTTTTTTTTACAATTTTAACCTTAAATGAAAATCCACCATCAACAGTAGCAGTGGTAGCCAATGATATATACTCAGTTTATGTAGAACTTCTGGATATAGTTGGTTGTTTCCTGGAGGACGAGGAAACAGGATTGTATCCAAAAAAGATGCAATGTCCACTGGTTGATCTTCTATCATCTAGATTACCAGCCCAGTCAGTATCTGTATATCCCTTGAGAGCAGTAAAACCCTTAAAAAAAAGAAGATCATAGCCAAGAATCCCTTTATTGTATCTCAAAACTCTTTTAGCATCTGTAAGATATGTAGTTGTTGGTGCTTGTATATGCTGACAAATCTGATTTACAGCATAGGAAAGTTTTGGTCTTGTCCATGTGAGATACTAGAGAGAACCTACAATGGATCTATATTCAGTAGGATTAGCTAGTAACTCACCATCTGAAGCAGATAATTTGAAGTTGTCAGAACATGGTGTATTACAAGGCTTAATCCCAAGAAGATTTGTCTTGTTAAGAAGATCCACTGCATATTTAATCTGACAAAGAAACAGTCCCTTGGAACTTATGTGCACTTCAAGACCAAGAAAATAATGTAAATCACCTAGATCCTTGACTGGAAAATGAGTACCAAAATGATATATCAAGGAAGCACAGTGATTAGTTTCATTGCCTGTGATGATAATTTCATCTACATAAACCAGGACATAGGTCAGTTTAGAACCAATTTTCTGCACAAAAAAGACTAGAGTCAGCTGGTGAAGGAATGAAATCAAGACCCACTAAAACGTCAACCAGTTTCTCATACCAAGCCCTTGGTGCTTGTTTAAGACCATATAGTGACTTGTGAAGTTTGCATACATAGTTGGGATGCTCAACATCTTGAAAACCAGGTGGTTGTGTCATGTATACATCCTCTTTTAAGTAACCATGCAGAAATGCATTACTTATGTCTAACTGAGTAATTTTCCAATCAAAATTTACTGTGATGGATAAGACTAATCTGATTGTAGCTGGTTTCACAACAAAAATGGATATATCAGTATAATCAAGACCTTAAAGCTGATGAAACCCCCTAGCAATTAGCCTTGCTTTGTGTCTTTCAAGTGTACCATCTGCATTATATTTAGTGTTAAAAACCCATTTGCATCCAACAAAGTTTTGGGAAGGATCATGAGGAACTAATGACCAAGTACCTGCATCCTTAAGAGCTTTGTTCTCAGCATGCATTGTATTTAACCAAACTGGTATTTTAGCAGCTTGAGAATAACAAGTTGGTGTAATGGATACAGTGTCAGCTAGATAAGCAATGGGAACATGATTTCTAGTAGAAAGTAATGATTTGGGTTTGAAAATTCCATGTTTAGATCTAGTAAGCATCTGATGAGTATTGTGGTCAGTTGAGGGTGCAGTTACAGTGATATGAGGATGTGAGGGAGTAGTAACTGCAGGAGAAATATTAGTAGTAATGGAATGAGTAGATGAAATTGGAGTAGATGGAAGAGAAGATGATGGAGCACAAGTTATGATAGTGTCTAGCTTAGCTACAGACATGTCAAGGTCAGAAATGGAAACAAATGAAGTGGATGTAGTAAGAGTAGTGTATGGAAAATTGGATTCAAAGAAATTGACATGTGTAGACACATAAATTTTACCTGTGACAGGATTTAAGCACCTATACCCCTTTTGTTGTTTGCTATTGTAGTAGCAAGAAATCCCACACTACACCCCTCATAAGAATTCACACAATCAAATTATTTTAAGATGAACAATTATAGTCTTTATTGATTAAACTCACAAATGTTACAAGATGGAAAGGAAAATAAGCTAAGGACCGCTCCAAACTTTCTCTCTCTTAATAACTTGCTCAACACTTGAAAAAGATCTCTCTCTCTCATAAGTCTATTCGGCTCTTTATATAGGGTATTACATAGTGGATGGCAGCTAAGTTGTCCTTTATTTTCGGATCTGACTTGCAAATTCTCGCAAATGTACAAATGTGAAATCTCGCAACACTCCTAAATCTCGCTAAGTCTTCACATCTTTCTCGTGTTCAGGCTGTCGTCATCCGTTGCGTCACTTTTATTACCCATATGCGATATCTTCGCAATGTGTCGTTTATGGATTTCGCAAGGGTGTTGGTGTTGCGATATTCTGATCCTACATCTTGCCTCTTCTCATGTCTTCTCTGCGAAGGAGAGAATGTCATGAGAACTAATACTTTCAAAATGCCGCAGTTGTTCATTTCTTTCCCTAAATTTTCTGCCGACAAGATTCCATGAATTAAGCATAACCGTTTACACGTGTTAAATTTTCCCATATTCACCGGCACATTTAATGCTAACCGGTCATCATCTTCTGTCTATTTAAGGAGAGATCCATCATAAGAGTGTCTTCTTTCTTTTACTTCATCTTCTTCATCCGTAAATTCTCTTTTTGTCGTCTGCAACTTTTTCACTATTCATCCTTCCGTAAATCCTCTCCCTCTTTCTGCTGTTGTTCTTATGGAGTCATCAAGGTTTGTAGATTTTGCTGAAACTGATCTCCTTAAAATTGATCTTTTCTACTGAAATTATTTTATTTGATATTGCTCATCTTTAGATAATTCCCATACTGTTTTCTGTTTCAGCAAAAACACTTCCAGTACCAAGTTTACGATCCAAAACCCTAATGTTCCCAAAAGTTCGCAACGAAAACTCGTTGTAAACAAAAGAAAGCCTGCGAATAGCAAGGTATTAAGAAACACTTATTCTTTTAATAACAATATTGTTGCCTCTGTTTCTTATATGACTTGTGATTCGCAGGGTGATACAAATGTCGAGAGGCCCCCCAAAAAACCTCGCCATCCTAAAAATGTTGAAACATCTATTCCATTTCCTTTGTTTAAGCTTTCAACACCTCTTGCGACGTCTTCGCAAGCGGAACCTCCTCTTCTCATCTGCGAAAATGTCGCTACAGATTTGTTGATGGTGGATTTTCATTTAAGGTTATATTTGTAAAAACTGGAAAAATTATGCGCTGACATCTTGTAAAAGATAAAGCCATTAATAAGTGTTGGATACTCCCTCACTTAATTCACCAAGAATGGAGCATGTGGCAACAATCCCATTCTGTGAATACATGAAATTCCTCCAAGTTGGAGCATGTGGCAACAATCCCATCCTGTGAATTTCTAATCAGCCTTGTATTTCCAGTACTCATTATCAGTGTGGCATGACGATCGAGTGTTACTCTTCGAGTAACGGGAACCTCCAAGCACTATAATGAAACCATGTACGAAATACCCGCACGGGATGACTCTCGGTGTGTTATACTAGCCCGATTGAGCCCCTCTCGGTGTGTTATACTAGCCCGATTGAGCATCCGGACTGACCGTATCGATCCGGATATGATCGCATGATCATCCAACTCCATAAGCATGATTGGATGACCCGGATCAATTCCATCACCCCCAAGCGGTATGGAATATCCATGCCGAACCAATGCGGAACCCGCACGGTCGGCCATTGGCCTAGCTTGCCAAAAAACGTTCATACCAAGCATTATGGACGGAAAACCTAAATTAGGGTTTGCGGCATATTACATGTGTCGCAAAACATTCTCAACCATCCATCTTCGCAGGTATAGATGGAGGGTGTAGATGTAGATTCAAAGGGCCCAGAGCATGTCAACACAATCACCGTGGGCCCGCCTACACACTTGACCAATCGGTCAAGACCAACCATGTTTGGTCGTGACAAAATCGTCGCCCAAACAAGAGATGACGCACCGCTTTGAAACCCAAAATTAGGGTTTTGAGCATCACGAGCGTCCATCTTCTCCGGCATGAATGGAGGGTCCAAGATTAGATTAAGAAGGTCCGGTCATACCAGCATGACCACCGTGGACCCATCTATTCCCTAACCCGATCGGCCAAGGCATATCATGCTGGCTAATCCAAAACGCACGCTCAAATTACCTTGTTCACACCTCCCAAACCGCAAACTGATCTCGACCACTCAACTTCGCCGGAAGATTTGGATGACTCAGATCACGTTTTCATGGGATATTCAGGTATAGGCATAAACACCAGCCTACCACCTTCACACCAGGACAATCGGCCAAGACCGACCAAGATTGGTCGTCTTGGAACGTGCGGCTGAAGAGGGCGTGACGTGCGGCCCTTGCGGCACTAGTTTTTTGTCGCAAATCGATCTCGACCACTCGATTTCACCGGATGAATTGAGTGACCCAGATCATACTTTCATGAGGTAATGGGGTATAGGCGCCTACACCATCATGCCATCTACACGCATGTATGGTCGGTTAGGCCAAAGTTGTATCCCATGCTTGGTTTCGACCAAGCTGAAGAGTGATGCCTGCGTACCTCTTCAAAACCCTAACTTCATCAACGGTCGCAGATGAGTGTCTCAAAGATCATCTCATTCGTCCAACTTCACCAGCTTGGTTATACAGCCCTGGTCAGGAGTTAATTGGTTAGTGAGGTGTCATTACCCATCACTTTACCACACCATGATGCAGTACCTGCATAAAATACACACGATACTTCACAAGTATCGACTTCCTGAATAACTGCGTTATTCAATTCAGCATTACATGCTATCTTTCGTGGATCCACGATCCACACATTCCAGACATCAATCATGTCACAAACTGGGGGGGATACATACTGGGGGCATTGGTCTGGCGGTTTACAGCGTGCAGCGTGCAACGCGCCATCACAAGAACGTGTTAGGAAGTCATGGACGGTTATAGATGAACAGGAGAAGTGGGCAAGGCTGGTCGTGTATCACCAACGCACAACTCCACTACTCCATCACTCCACTTCCTCCACTTCCCACGAGAGACGTGAATAAGACTCAATGACTTGTATAAATAGGTTCTCCGCCCTATTTCCAAACAACAACAAAAACAACAAGAAAACACCGAGCACACTTACACCAATTGTAAGCTTGTTCATTTTCCTGTTACAAGTCATAAGCAAGTCTACACCTTCACAATCTCAACACCTTCTTCGCTTCCCTCCCTAAGATCAACCCCATTTCCTTCACTTTGTGACTGAAACAAGTCTGGAACAGCCATTTCTTGGTTTAGGCCGGACTTGCACAGATTGATCTCTCGAATCTACAAGCACTCACCGCGCAGTGCATTTGTTTAAGGTTAAATTCATTCCTCATCCACACCCCAAATTACCAAATCCTGCAGGAGTAGTTTTCACCCATAAACAATTGGCGACCACAGTGGGAGGTTGATCTCTCGGTTACAAAAATTGAATTCTCAATTCTTCAGTTTTCATCTCACGATGTATCCTCACTCGGAGACCACGGGTGGTTCAGATATCATGGGAAGTGTAGCTAGAATGCTGGAGGATGTCTTGGCAAATCAAGCCGGTATCGCTAGAAGACAGAGCGAGACATTCCGCCTTTTGAATGATATAACAATGCAATTATAAGAAGGGTCGGCATGCATCTACTCAAACAGTGCAAGAAACGCTGGATCCTTAGTCAGGAGTCACACCTTTACCTGTGGAGATGCAGAAAGAGCGCGTAATCACAGGGCACTCAGGGGAGACGAACAACATGGTCCAACCAACAACGAAGAACCGAGGCAACTCCACAGAGGAAAGGACTTGTCCGGAGTACTACAACGTCTACCAGATAAAGAAATGGAGCCTGCAGCCTATGGAGCCCTGTTAGAAGATTTATATCTCGAAACCCTTGTCGAAGCCCGGAAGACTGTTCAATCCACATCGACCTTTCAAGTAAGTGAAGAAATGCTTGAGGAAGGAGAGATCAATCAAGGAACACGTGAGTACAGAGGATGGGAACGTTCAATTCGATCACTCGGGAGTGATATTACAACACCTCCCATCACCAGAGCCAGAGAAGCCGCAAATCCCTGCATCTCATCAGGTGCAACACCTCTGGTAGTCACCAGAGCAACAACTTCCACTCCTTCATCGGGACGAGGAGCCGGAGGGACGAGAGGAGGACCATCCCCCATTACTATTACAGACTTGATGGAGAAGCAGGAAGTTCTTGCTAAGACTCAAACGGATATGGCCGCAACTCAGAAAGAGGTACCCACTTTTCTTAAGACATTAACTGATCGATTGCCACAAGAGCCGCGACAGCCCCTGGATCAAAAAGGGAACGCATTCAACGCACCGGAGAAGGTACTTCAGCGGAGCGGACCTCCATGGACCTGACCAAAGAAGCGACATCAGATATGAGCGGTCCAGTCATGGAGACTCCTACACTGGGGACTGATCCTCACAACGATCCTCCTCAAGTCAATAGTTTCACTATGAACCAGAGGCCGGTGGATCGGGAAGCGTTTTCTCTAGTGGAAAGTTTATGCGAACTTTCACACCTCTCGAAGAATCAGCGCACGGAGACGTTTTGCTGCAATCAACCAGAGGAAGGTCACGACCGTGCCCTACATGTCACCGCGCACATCAAGGATTCAGAGTTCAAGACGGCCCTTATCTACACAGGAGCGTCTTCGAATGTGATTACTCTCAAGACTCTCAGGACATCCAAGGTTCTCCCAGGCAAGGTCGTACAGAAGCCTACACAATGACGGACTTCTAGGGAAACCAAACCAGCACATATGGGAGAAGCTCCGCGGAAAGAATCAGACAAGTTTGTTGCGTCCCACTCCCCACGTGGGCGTCAATTCAGGAAAAGACCGGCTTGCATCATTGAGGGCTAAAACCCACGATGCATCTTTGCTGACGAAGCATCCTTCTCCATCCTGTGAAGCCACGACCCACGTTCACACGAAGAGAGAACGAACTTTTGTGGCGAGTCGTGACCAGAAAGGGAAAACGGTATACCGACACTGCCATTATCAATTAGCGGGGAGATCTGTTACCGAGTCTCTCCTCCCAATGGAATGCTACAACAAAGAACGAACCACAAGAGCAAGTGCTAGATGCTCCACAACAGCCACCAACTCCACAACTGATGAGATTGAAATCGTTGGGGAATCTCCTAGGCCTATCTCCATCAGCTCAACCTTGAGTACGGATAAACGCACGAAGCTCATGGAACTTCTCAAAGAGTACCAAGACATATTCGCTTGGAGATATGAAGAAATGCCGAATTTAGATGAAAATTGGTCACCCATCATCTACATGTCATACCTGGATCCAAGTCGGTTAAACAGTTGTAGTTCAGATCAGGTGCTGCATAGACTTTAGATACTTGAACAGGTGCTGCTCCAAAAACGATCCTCCTCTACCTAACATCGACATGTTAGTAGATGCAACCAGCGGACACGACATGTTCTCCTCCATGGATGGATGTAGCGGCTACAACCAGATGAGGATATACGAGCATGATGCAAAGCCGATACCTCAAGGGAGCAGCCTCAAGAAGATAACGATATCCACGCGTCATATCGAGCAAGATCCGGGCGAGTGGTAGGCCTCGAAAGATGTTTAAATTACGGCCTACGGTAATACCGCAAGTGCACGGTGTCGTGATGTAGCACTGGGCACGTACGGGTCGAACCACAGAGACTTGTGGTGCCCTTATGTGATCTAAGGCTTGCTACTTAACTGAATTTCAAGTGACAGAGTAACAAAATAGTGTTTTGCTTAAACTAGTGAGTTTGAAGCGAGTTGATGAACCTAAACTAAGGTAAACAAATAGTGACGGGGGGATGCTAAGGTCTCAATTCCACCACTAACTCCTATTCTCAGGCTCAACCGAGTTGAGACTTTCTTGCCCTATGATCGATAAGGGCGGGGGTGTCAAACCCACCACTTATCTAAGGGGTTTCTCCATGTTATGCTTGGTTATCAGCTAAATTGCTAACCTAGAGTACTGGTTGTCTAATGAAGCACAACCAGTCAAGAGAATTAGCTATTGTGCCTAAAGTGTGAGCTGTGGCAATCTCAAAACAGATTTAACCTGACTACAATGGATACAAGGCATCCATTGTGAAAGAAAAGTGTTGGATGCTCTTACTGAAAACATAATTATAATTTTGAACATTCAAGATAGTTCAACAGAGTTTAAGAACATAATATGGAGTTAGGGTTTCAGTGAAACCCTAACAAAACTAATTAAAACATAATACTGCAAATTAAATCTACAATGAAGCACTGGCTAGCCCAGGCGTAACCCATTTCATCTTCTTCACTCTCTATTTATACAAGCAGAGCAAACCCTAAAACAGCAAACCCTAATTTCGTTTAAAAACATAAATTAAATGGAAACTTCTCTCACCCATGTCGCTCCAACTGCTCCCTCTTCGTCAATCGGCTCCAGACGGCTACTCTAGCTTCCCCTTGATGTATCAATAAAACCCTAACCTATCTCTGTCTAGTTCTCTCTTAGCTCCTAGGAGAGAAGCTACAAAAGGACTAGAAAGTGATGAGGTGAGGTGGTGCGACTTGGGTTGTCAGGAGATGGTAGAGTTGGTGGAGAAGGTGGCTGGTCGGTTGAAGAAATGGAGGAGCAGAGCTCTGCTCTGGGTTTTGCAGAGGGGTTGTTCGAGAAGAAAGAGAAAGTGAGAGGAGGAATGGGTCGATCGAATAGGGGTATAGGTGTATGGGTCGCCTGAGGTGTTGCTTGGGGTGCATCTAGGTTTGATGAGAAGGGCCTAGCGAGCGTAGGATTTAGGCCGGGAAGATACGAACGGACAAGAATGGTAGCCGGTCTCGGTGTGATCTGGTGTTGTACGGGATCATCGAGATATAGATGTAAGCGATGGAGCGACCGTTGGATGTAGCCAGGCGAGATCTTGACGGCTCGAGTGAGCGGGCTCGGATCGGGTCGTGGGTAGCTCTAGCCCATGTCTTCTTTGTTGGGTTGCAGGCGGTTCGCGCGTGGGCTTTGGCTATCTCGCTCCATAGATGATCGACTCCAATTCTTCGCTCCTTGGTTCCTCGATTCTCCGAGCTTTATTTATTACCTAAAAACACAAAATTAATTAATACAAATATTTATTCTTGAAAACAAAGAAAACACAGAATAACTGGGATAATATCTCGATTCTTGAGCACAAAAGATGAGTAAAATGCCAATAAAAAGGTGTATAAATATGCACTATTTGGCACTCATCAAATACCCCCAAACTCCGAATTTTACTTGTCCTCAAGTAAAACAGAAATGAAGAAATCCTAACTATACCCCTGTCGCAGTCTCTCGAATGCATTTAGCGTATGCACTAAGCCTTTAAACCCCTAGGTGTCCCTAGTGGACGAGTTGTAGTCTCGTGAGGGTTTACAGAGATGTACCCACAAAACCTTCTCCAACCCGAGTGTAAAAGAGTCTCAAGCCTCCAAGAAGCTATGAGGACATAGAGTTTCGCATGCTAGTAATGAAGTTAGAACTATCGAAGAACGCATTCTCATCCTTAAGTCTTTGAGCGAGAAGTAACCATACCATATGAAAGAATTCGGATTCGATTGTGATCATAAGCCTCGACTTCGCCTCACCATTAGGGTTTTATGATAATTGCACTCAAAAAGATCGCTTTTTAGTGTCTCATGTGTGCAGTAGGAATAAAGAGAGAAATCCCGCACACGTTGTAGGTAAGAAGGATAACCTTCCGAAATAAAACTGAGACTCCACGAAGTGTGGACAAAAAGAATCTTTTTCTCGATGATCTCTAAGAAAGGAAATCAACCATTAGCAAGGGTGGGAGTACTCACTCACTTCTCACCCGATCGGCAATTAACATCAATCTCTCATAAGAACCATAGAAACGTCTTCAATCTTCGGTCTTCGGTCTTCAACTATTGATGACGAACTTCTGAACTTCACAAAAAATTAATAATAATAATTTTTTTTTTTTTTTTTTTTTTTTTTTTTTTTAATCATATGTACATGAAACGAAAAAAAAAACAATTTTTTTTTTTTTTTTTTTTTTTTTTTTTTTTTTTTTTTTTTTTTTTTATATCTAAGTTACAATAAAACGATAAAACTCAATTTTTCACAAACTTCATTAATTCTCATCCTATTTTCTTTTCTTTTCTTTGTTGCACGTAAACCTTGGACTATATCAATTTTTCTTTCAATATTCCGATTTCGCTCAGGTTCTTGACGATGATGTGTTTCTATGGGTCTTCTTGATTGAGAGAGAGAATGATGCTAACTACAAATCGGTATTTAGAAGGAGTTTTCATCTTTAGACGTCACCCTCATGATTGACGGAATTAGCACTCAAGAGAACAAAAGTAGTCCGAAAGTGGTGCGAAGTTGGGTAGCTCACCATTCCTACCGGAATTGACGTACGGTGACACACACTCTAAAAGCTTTTCTAGAAAGTCACAAAGAGTGAAGGTCGGTACCTCGCTTGATGTAAAATGGGTAGTCTCCACTATGGTTGATCACAATTCTACTACCGAAAATCTAAACAAGACCTAATTCGCCCTCCGGTATGGTTAAATCCGACTTTAACGCTCTAATCAACTAAGGAACCCGATTGCGTTCTCCAAAGACTTCCAAGTTCTTGTTATTTCGGTCAGACTCTCTATGTAAACATAGCTAGAAGCATGCTAGTGACTCTAAAATCTCTAAAAGTTGGAGGTTTTTTATTTGCAAAAAGTTTTTGAATTTTTTTTTTTTTTTTTTTTTTTTTTTTAAGATAAAAGGTAAAATAAAAGACTAAAAACTCTAAATGCAAATCACACCCCCAAACCTAAATCAAACATTGTCCTCAATGTGTCAACAGATAGGAAAAATTAAACAAATCACATACCATGAGAACTATGCCGAAAAGATAAAAGGGAAGAGATTACCGGAATGTCGGCGGGGAGCAAGGTTGAGCTTCATTCGTCAAGGCTAGAATCCAATATTCTCAACGGAGATCATATCGGATTAGCATAATATATGTGCAAGAAGACTCAACCGAATCAAGAAAAGAAAAATTTAACAAGTCCTACTGGATATATACAATGAAAATGCACCATAAACCAACAGTCTAAAGAGTTGAGGATCAACCCAAAAGACGATATGTACAACCATCAACAATCTTACACAAATATAACATGAGAGTGCAAGTAAGACTGTAGATGTGAAGGAGTTTCCCCCAAACCTAAACTTGTGAACAGGTGTGTTTGTGAGAACAAAATCTTGCAATTTTAAAGGTACATCATGCAAAAGGTCTAACTCAAAATGAGTTTTGCTAATTAGAGACATACACATTCCAACTGTGGCTCCTTAAGAGTGTTATACTTTGATGCAAAATAGTCCAAGAGGACTTGGGAAGCACAAAGCTCTAGGCCTAAGTTAGGCATTTTTAGAAAAGTTGGTTTTGCAATGTTGTGACAAACTACACCTAGGTTTGGTGGAGGAGTTTCAATTAGTGACTCAGGAGAGAGGTTAGGTACATCTAGGTTGTTTTCATTTTTAAAATCATTTGTACCATCACACACTTTCCTAAAGTCAAGAGAGGGTAAATCATGTTCATTTTCACAGGATAATTGCACAGGTTCCACATCAATATCACATGCATGAATATCAGAAGAAGCATCATTCATAGGGTTCACATGAGAGACACGTAATGTCTCTGAACCAAAAAATTCTACTATATTTTCAAAATACACATGCTCTTCATATTCATCATCATCATCATCATCATCATAGCACAAATGCATTTCCCTAACATTCATTTCATCTCGAAGTTCCTCCCTTTCCTCATTTAGTGCATCACAGATTTGACTCAATTTGAGTTCTAAGCTCGCAAACCTTTGGTCAGTTGACTTTTGATTTTGCTCAAGGTTTTGCTCAAGGTTTTGACTAAATTCAAGAAGTTCATTATGTTGTTCAATGAAAGGAGAGTTTTCACTAGTGGGTATGCATTCCTCATATGGATATTCATTGTATGGTTGTGCATGAGGTTCACTAGAGAAGGGAAATTCAGACATGTTGCTATATGGATGGTCATGCATTGCATTCATTTCAAGCCTAGCATTTTGCTCCATGAGTGTTTCCATTATTGATTGCAAACTAGGAGTTGGGGGAGTATAAAATTGTTCATCTCCCCACTGTGGTGAATGATGCATGTGTTCAGGTTGATTATGGTCCCAATAGTCACTTCTAGACACTTCGTACATTGGATTGTCATGGTTTTCCCTAGACTGTCTAAAAGCATGCAAAATATCACAGTACTCAGCAGGGTGGTCTAAGCCACCACATAAGGTGCAAGCATGCATTTCATATTGCCTAGAAAAACTAGATTCGACAGATTGCTTTTCTAAAGCAGATTGCCTATCTAAAGCAGATAGTCGAGCTTCTAATTGGTCTAAAAGTGATGACTGGGTATGAGAAAATTGTTCATTTTCAACCTGTGGTGGATGATGTATGTGATCATAATGATTAGGGTATGTGAGGTCAGGGCCCTGAGCAGGCCCATATAAATCCCTAAAGTCACTATGGAATGTGGGGTGTTCATCCTGTGAAAGATGCCCGTAAGCGAGCTCTCTAAGGGATTTGTTTGAATCCCCAGATGCGGACCAAAATCCTGACATGGTCTAGCTCTCAAATTGAACTCAAAGTCTAATTTGGTTTTGGTGGGATTGGTTTGGTTTATTGGGTTTCATTTGGTTGTGTTGGGTTTTGGTTTATTGGGATTATGTGTGGTTGCAGCCCAAAGTGTTTGCAAAACTTGGGTTGAGTTAGCCAAGTGAAAGTGTTCAGCCCAACAGTTAAATGGCCCAGATTGGTTGCACAGCCCAGCTAATAGGTTTAGCCTAAGCAGCCCAGATGGTCTGGCCCAGAAATGAATTGAGTTGGGCTGAGTTTTGGTGTAAGCCCAAATTACAGTTTGGTTTATTGGGCTCAGTACAGTGCAAAGCCCAAGGTTGTGTTATTTAGCCCAGCTGATGTTCAGCCCAACAGATGTGGGTTTAGCTAGCCCAGGTTGGGTTCAATGAGCCCAACTGGTGTGGTCAGTCAGCCCAGATTAGGTTGAGTTGGGCTCAGCCCAGTGGATTTTTTCTCTTGCGGCCAGTTTATGACAAAGACAAAGACAGAGGCTTTTGCAAAGCACAAGGAAACAATAATGTGCACAGGTTATTTAACAGGCTTGGCTCAAAAGCTTATGCTCATGTTGTGTGGGATGCTGCTCAAAAGCACCCACAAGGTGATGGCAACAAGGTTTGCTACCTCTAGTTCACACAAGGTTTAAAACCAATTCACAAAGGCCACAGGGTTGACAGAGCTGGTGACAGGGCAGATGCTCAGCAAATTTGGCTTCCAAGTTATGACCCAACACTTGCAGCTTCAGGGGCTAGCAAGGTGGTTTCACACAGGCTCACACAAGGTTCACACAAGGTGGTTTCACACAGGGTGGTTTAAGATTAATCAGGCCAAGTTGCAACAAAGCCCCACGCCTTCAGTGGGGCTTTGGGGGTTGCACGGAGTTAATGCTCAGTCAACAAAGCTCAGCAGGTTCAGCGGGCAAGCAAGGGTTACATGGCATTCATTCAATGACCGCAAGGCGGATACACAATCAACAGTCCTAACACTACAGGCAGATTCAAGGTCTACAAAGCACGGGGCACCAACCCGAGTCTAGCACAAACTTAATAGCAAATGAAAATAGCTTTCATACACAAGGTCAAGCAACTCACGGATGCAAAGGATCACTCACACACACAGACTTCAGAGTGGCAAGGTCAACGGGGCTGTGCACTCAGCCAAGACAAGGCAAGGTTTAACGGGTAAGCAATCGAGGTGGTGACCTAGTATGTCGGCTAATCTGTCATGCGAAGCAATAGATGTTCAGGTGATGTCACGGGGTCATGCTCGGGTTGCTCGAGCTAAGGCGGCCAGAGTAGCTAGCACAAGCTAATGCGCAGGGGTTGGAGTTTAAGCTCAAACTTGCGGCTTGGGGCTGCTCAAGGATTCTCGAGGCTCACGCAAAGGTGTATGCTAGCTTAACCTAGTTTACAGGTCATGCATGGAGTTACTTACCCGAGTTGTGCTCCTTTGTAACTCAGAGTTCCTTGGCCTTACTCAGCAGACTCAAAGAAAGTACCTCGGGTTTCGCGCCTTTTCGTTGGTTTCAATGGGCTGGTTTGGCTTCCCTTGCTTTGGTTGCTCACAGCACGCAGCAGCAGCCAAGCATCGGCAAAGACAGGTAGAATGCACCTGCAGCTCAACAAAGAATTCGGTTCCCGAGCTTCACGGTCAAAGCTACGAGTAAGAATGCTTGCGAGCTGTGGCTATGCCCGAGCTGAAGATTAAGCCACAGAAAAACAAAATAACAGCAAAGTGCAGAGGCACGATGCAGATGGTTAACAGCAAAGTTAAACTAACAAAAATAACAGCTAAATTATACTAGAATTCCTAAGTTACATATGCAAGTTAAAAACTTAAACTAAGTTATCATGCTTATAACAGCTAAATGAAAAAACAGCTAAGTTATCATGATGGTGCAAATACTGAGGTGTAAACTAAAAAATGCACAATATGAAAAGCTATAAAAGATGCAAGTGCGTATATACAATGGTGAGAATCAGTAAAGCAAGCAAGCAATGGATAACAGGGCACGCGCCAAGTCCCCGGCAACGGCGCCAAAAACTTGGTAGGCCCGGAAAGATGTTTAAATTACGGCCTACGGTAATACCGCAAGTGCACGGTGTCGTGATGTAGCATGGCACGTACGGGTCGAACCACAGAGACTTGTGGTGCCCTTATGTGATCTAAGGCTTGCTACTTAACTGAATTTCAAGTGACAGAGTAACAAAATCGTGTTTTGCCGAAACGGCTGAGTTTGAACTGAGTTGATGAACCTAAACTAAGGTAAACAAATAGTGACAGGGGATGCTAAGGTCTCAATTCCACCACTAACTCCTATTCCCGTGCTCAATCGAGTTGAGACTTTCTTGCCTGTGATGATAAGGGCGGGGTGTCAAACCCACCACTTATCTAAGGGGTTTCTCCATGTTATGCTTGATTTATCGGCTAAATTGCTAACCTAGAGTCTTGGTTGTCTAATGAAGCACAACCGGTCAAGAGAATTAGCTATTGTGCCTAAAGTGTGAGCCGTGGCAATCTCAAAACAGATTTAACTTCGACTACAATGGATACAAGGCATCCATTGTGAAATAAAAGTGTTGGATGCTCTTCCGAAAACATAATTATAATTTTGAACATTCAAGATAGTTCAACGAGTTTAAGAACATAATATGGAGTTAGGGTTTCAAAGTGAAACCCTAACAAAACTAATTAAAACATAATACCGCAAATTAAATCTACAATGAAGCACTTTGGCTAGCCGGGCGTAACCCATTTCATCTTCTTCACTCTCTATTTATACAAGCAGAGCAAACCCTAAAACAAGAAACCCTAATTTCGTTTAAAAACATAAATTAAATGGAAACTTCTCTCACCCATATCGCTCCAACTTGCTCCCTCTTCGTCAATCGGCTCTGCATCGGCTACTCTAGCTTCCCCTTGATGTATCAATAAAAACCCTAACCTATCTCTGTCTAGTTCTCTCTTAGCTCCTAGGAGAGAAGCTACAAAAGGACTAGAAAGTGATGAGGTGAGGTGGTGCGACTTGGGTTGTCAGGAGATGGTAGAGTTGGTGGAGAAGGTGGCTGGTCGGTTGAAGAAATGGAGGAGCAGAGCTCGCTCCGGGTTTTGCGAGGGGTTGTTCGAGAAGAAAGAGAAAGTGAGAGGAGGAATGGGTCGATCGAATAGGGGTATAGGTGTATGGGTCGCTTCGGTGTTGCACGGGTGCATCTAGGTTTGATGAGAAGGGCCTAGCGAGCGTAGGATTTAGCTGGGAAGATCTGAACGGACAAGAATGGTAGCCGGTCTCGGTGTGATCTGGTGTTGTACGGGATCATCGAGATATAGATGTAAGCGATGGAGCGACCGTTGGATGTAGCCGAGGCGAAATCTTGACGGCTCGAGTGAGCGGGCTCGGATCCGGTCGTGGGTAGCTCTAGCCCATGTCTTCTTTGTTGGGTTGCAAACCGATTCGCGCGTGGGCTTTGGCTATCTCGCTCCATAGATGATCGACTCCAATTCTTCGCTCCTTGGTTCCTCAGATTCTCCGAGCTTTATTTATTACCTAAAAACACAAAATTAATTAATACAAATATTTATTCTTGAAAACAAAGAAAACACAGAATCTGGGATAATATCTGATTCTTGAGCACAAAAGATGAGTAAAATGCCAATAAAAAGGTGTATAAATATGCACTATTTGGCACTCATCAGCGAGTCACTTTATCAGACAGTGGTACATGTCTATCATGCTATGTTGGAAAATCCGCGCTTTTGGTCATCCTCTGGAGCCGTTGAACGCTCATCTACGACAACATATGCCCTGATAGAAAGAAACAGGCCTGACGGTAATGAAGAGACTCATAATGTTTGTAGGGGCATATATCTCACCAACTGGGCGATACAACCTTGGCCTTTCTCATAAGTTCCTGAAGAAGCAAGAGGAAAACCACCGAGATACAACATCATGTGCGTCCGTCAACTCCAACTCCGAGTACCACATGCACGACTCCCACAATGATGAAACAATGTCCAAGATATTCCATATCCGGCTCGACAACAACCACTACGAACAAACCATGTAAACCACACTTGGGGATCGAGGCTCAAGCATGAAGTTCCTTCACCGTCGATCAAGGAATTCTTCAACATGAGAGAGATGGTCAGTCAAGAAGCATAGAATTCGCAAGGGTAAATCGGGCGAAGAGGGAAACACTTCAATGCTCCCTCTAGCGTAAGCTGCTTCAATGGTTTATTCAAGAGCCGCCTCAACGCTCTCTCCGGGACCCACGTTCGCCGAGAATCCCGCTTCAACACTCTCTCAAGGATCCACCTCAATGTTCGCACTGAGAAGCCACTTTAACATCCTCTCGAGTCATTTCAACACTCAAGCTACATCAATAATCTGCGCTCTGGTCAAGTTATCTTTGATGTACTCATTGCTCAACATACGTCTCATCCATTCTTCATGAGGACCCAGCGGAGCATGAAAAACCCTGAAGTCGATAGGAGGAGGGTTATCCTGTGATACGGATATTTTCAAGGGCGCGATGAACAACTCATCATCAATGTTCGGCATATCTTTGAAGCTTTCAACACCTCCTGACTTGGCACCAGCATTATCCCCAGAAGACATCTCAACAGGAGTTCTTTTCTTCATTCTACAATAAAAGACAGGAGCAGTACTTGTATAAAAACGCGTGAGATGTGTTGTCACACATGACAGAACACACATTCACTTTGGAGTACACAAGGCTGGTATTGGGTCCAAATACCGGTGTTGATCAAGTCACAAGTCCGGTGTTGATCAAGTCTCAAGACCAGTATTGATCAAGTCACAGGTATCACTCAAGTTTCAAGTCCGGTGTTGATCGAGTCACAAGTCCGGTATTGCTCAAGCTTCAAGTCCGGTATTGATCAAGTGACGAGTCCGGTATCACTCAAGCTTCAAGTCCGGTATTGCTCAAGCTTCAAGTCTGGTATTGATCAAGTCACAAGTCCGGTATTGCTTAAGTTTCAAGACCGGTGTTGGTCAAGGGCACGAGGCTGGTATAAAGGTGACATTCAGCCAGGCATACACGATATGTGACCCACGTTCAATCAAGCATATATGGCGGGACCATATTTATTTGCACAACACGGTTCTCTTATGTCATGGGAATCATGTTCACGAAATTCAAGCCCACGATCGAGCGAAGCAGGCGCAATAGCCCCTCGACCTAATCAGGCATAGCAAGGTCGATCTGGCAAGACCGACATTCAAACGGAGCAAGCACGGAGCGGGCCCTCGACCGAAGCAGGCATAGCAAGGTCGATCGAAGCAAGCAAGACCGACATCATACTAGGGGAACGCTCTCCTATATGCCTTTTGAACGTGACATACTCCAAGGACAGGATGACCCGTCTCTCCTGGTAACATCTAACTTTGTCTCATAAGTTTTCTATTTAACTTTCACCATCTCATGCCTACCCCACAATAGTGTAACCATTATGTGCTAGGCAGGGGACTTAATGTTGATGGTGGATTTTCATTTAAGGTTAAATTTGTAAAAAAAGGAAAAATTATGCGCTGATATCTTGTAAAAGATAAAGCCATTAATAAGTGTTGGATACTCCCTCACTTAATTCACCAAGAATGGAGCATGTGGCAACAATCCCATTCTCGTGAATACATGAAATTCCTCCAGGTTGGAGCATGTGGCAACAATCCCATCTGTGAATTTCTAATCAGCCTTGTATTTCCGGTACTCATTATCGGTGTGGCGTGACGACCGAGTGTTACTCTTACGAGTAACACGAACCTCCAAGCACTATAATGAAACCATGTACGAAATACCCGTACGGTGACTCTCGGTGTGTTATACTAGCCCGATTGAGCCCCTCTCGGTGTGTTATACTAGCCCGATTGAGCATCCGGACTGACCGTATCGGTCAGGATATGATCATGATCATCCAACTCCATAAGCATGATTGGATGACCCGGATCAATTCCATCACCCCCAAGCGGTATGGAATATCCACTGCTTAGAACCAATGCGGAACCCGCACGGTCGGCCATTGGCCTAGCTTGCAAAAAAACGTTCATACCAAGCATTATGGACGGAAAACCCTAAATTAGGGTTTGCGGCATATTACATGTGTCGCAAAACAGTCTCAACCATCCATCTTCGCAGGTATAGATGGAGGGTGTAGATGTAGATTCAAAGGGCCCATAGCATGTCAACACGATCACCGTGGGCCCGCCTACACACTTGACCAATCGGTCAAGACCAACCATGTTTGGTCGTGACAAAATCGTCGCCCAAACAAGAGATGACGCACGGCTTTGAAACCCAAAATTAGGGTTTTGAGCATCACGAGCGTCCATCTTCTCCGGCATGAATGGAGGGTCCAAGATTAGATTAAGCAGCCGGTCATACCAAAGATGACCACCGTGGACCCATCTATTCCCTAACCCGATCGGCCAAGGCATATCATGCCTGGCTAATCCAAAACGTACGCTCAAACTAGCGTGGTCACACCTCCCAAACCGCAAACTGATCTCGACCACTCAACTTCGCCGGACGATTTGGATGGCTCAGATCACGTTTTCATGGGATATTCAGGTATAGGCATAAACACCAGCCTACCACCTTCACACCAGGCCAATCGGCCAAGACCGACCAAGATTGGTCGTCATGGAACGTGCGCCTGAAGAGGGCGTGACGTGCGGCCCTTGCGGCACTAGTTTTTTGTCGCAAATCGATCTCAACCACTAGATTTCACCGGATGAATTGAGTGACCCAGATCATACTTTCATGAGGTAATGGGGTATAGGCGCCTACACCATGATGCAGTACCTGCATAAAATACACACGATACTTCACAAGTATCGACTTCCTGAATAACGCAGTTATTCAATTCAGCATTACATGCTATCTTTCGTGGATCCATGATCCACACATTCCAGACATCAATCATGTCACAAACTGGGGGATACATACTGGGGTATTGGTATGGCGGTTTACAGCGTGCAGCGTGCAACGCGCCATCACAAGAACGTGTTAGGAAGTCATGGACGGTTAGAGATGAACAGGAGAAGTGGGCAAGGATGGTCGTGTATCACCAACGCACAACTCCACTACTCCATCACTCCACTTCCTCCACTTCCCACGAGAGACGTGAATAAGACTCAATGACTTGTATAAATAGGTTCTCCGCCCTATTTCCAAACAACAGAGAAAAACAACAAGAAAACACCCAGAGCCTGCTTACACCAATTGTAAGCTTGTTCATTTTCCTGTTACAAGTCATAAGCAAGTCTACACCTTCACAATCTCAACACCTTCTTCGCTTCCCTCCCTAAGATCAACCTCATTTCCTTCACTTTGTGACCGAAACAAGTCTGGAACGGCCATTTCTTGGTTTAGGCCGGACTTGCACAGATTGATCTCTCGAATCTACAAGCACTCACCGCGCAGTGCATTTGTTTAAGGTTTAAATTCATTCCTCATCCACACCCCAAATTACCAAATCCTGCGGGAGTAGTTTTCACCCATAAACAAGATTAATCCCCTGTAACTAATCTTTCTATTAATGAAATTCCTCACAATGACCCTGTTGCGAATGAACCCTTCTCTTCTTCTACCGTTGATGCCTCTTCTCTTAACATTGCCTCAACCCCAGTCATTAACCTTCATCAAATCTCGTCTTCGGATGACATATCTATGGCGAAAGATGACTCAACTCTCCCACCTTCTGCCATCATTGCTTCATCATCCGAATCTCTCCCTTTTACTAAAGAAAATTTGGAAGGGATGGATATTGCTTTTAAGGTTTTATCCGACCTTCTAGATGATGTCAAAAAAGCTTCCACTGATCCTATCAGATTTGGTGTTTGCGAGGTTTTAAGTAAATATTTTGGCTCTGACAGAATGGTTTCTCAAACATATTTAGAGAAGGAAGTTGAAGCTTTGAAAAATAACCTCCAAGTTATGACCTTGAAATGTGACACTCTTCATCTTGAGAATCAAAAACTTCAAAATGTTTCGCTGGATCGTGATAATCTTCGCAGGAAGAATGAAGAACTAAAAGGTACCTTACCAAGGAGAATGCTCAATTAGTCCAAAAGCAAAATTTATTAAGTAATGAATTATCTCGCCTCTCTTACTTTTTGACTAAAGCTAATCTGGAGTTGGAAACTTTATCAGATGAGAATCAAACCCTATCTCAGGGGAAACGAGTTCTTTTGAATAAGGTGGCGATCTCTTCGCAAGAACTTAACATTTGCCAAAAAGTATGTAATGATCAAGAACGATCTCTCTACTCATTGAGAAATAAACTCAAAGAAGTAACAGAATCATCTTCTGCGGAGAGAGATAAACTTATTCAAGGTAGAATAGCTTTAAGCATAAAAGCAAGTCAACTCAAAGATCAATATTCCAAGTTAGAAAAATCCCACACCTCTCTCGCGAAGCAAAACACCTTACTTATTTCTAATGAAAAAAGTTTATGATCTCGGCTGAAAGGCTTGGTTGGTGATAAGTTTGACAATGTCATGGATCACTTGGAGAATAGTTGCTTGGCTTTAACTCAATATCTTATCTCGCAAAAGGAAGGTAGTCATAAAATTTGACTGCCTCAACCATTTTTTTCTTTGTTAAGTCTTTTTATTATGTCTTCCTTGCGAATCTTTCGCCTATATGATTTTCTTTATTCTTTGTTTTTGCAGAATCTGAGAAAAATATTCGCTCCTCCCTTTCTACTTTGGAATCTAACTATGCCAAGATTCGCAAAGAAAATGCATTACTTGCTACTTCTCTTGCTCGTTCTCGCGATCGGGCAGAAAGAAGATTTGATTATCTCTCTTACTCCAAAGATATCCAAAGTAGTAATCTCCAGAAGGCACTTCTTCGTCAAGTTCATCTTAGGGCTGAAGTTATCGTGAATGAAATTTTATTATCCAAATCTCTTCCCCCTGTATCCGTCGAGCCTTTGGAAGTAGATGATGATGAAGTCCCTGGTACTCCGGACAGCGATTATCATTATGAAAGTGGCGAAGATTTCGCAAATGAAGAAGAAGTTCCTCCAAATGATGAAGGTGTTGATAATAATCCAGATGGAGGAGAAATTGAAATAAACCAAAATGAAGGAAGAACTGGCGAAGCTGAAAAAGCCAGTGAAATTGAGAAAGCTAGCGAGAGTGATAAAATTAATGAAGGATGTCCCTTATCTCCTTCTTGCGAAAAAGTTGATGTTGAGAGTTGAACTTATTTTGTAATTTTATTTCTTTGAACCTCTTCACCTATATAACTTCTTGCATATGATGCATTTCAGTCCTCTTTGAGGTGCATTTATTTCTTTATTATTGTGTTTATTTGCGAGAAAGATAATGTCCATTGTTGAATAATTCCCATACTGCCTCTCATTATCTTTTTTGCGATGGATAACTTTGCATAAATAATAATTAGTTTTTATAAATCTTTTATTGAATCATGTGGTCTTATTTTGCCTTCCTAGTTAAAGGTCTTATTGCGCCACCTCTTGTCATTGCGACAAAATCGCAGGACGTCTTTGCATTTGCATGCAAAAACCCATTGATCTTGCCTTAACCTTTTCTTTGAAATTTTTGTTGCGACAATATGACATGCCTAAAAATTCTTGCGAAAATAAAGCCCCATGACATTGCCGTCTTGCGACGAAATCGCAAGACGTCCTTACATTTTCATGTAATGACCCATTGATCTCGTCTTATCTTTATCTTTTGTATTGTTGCCTCTTCAGGATCGTCGCACAAATATGAAAAGCCTAAATTTCCTTGCGAAAATAAAGCCTCATGACATTTGCGTCTTAAGACACTTATCAGCTCCCTAATGGAGGGTGCCGCCCTTATCATCCCCGTGGTTGCCCCTTCAAGGAGGCGTACTTCTGCCATACAAGGCTAGCTCCCCCATCTGGTCTTAACAACAACTAAGTTGTTTCGTGACCTCTTATCCCTTTTGCCTATATGGCTTATGGTTACGAGACGCACCCTAAGTGGAGTTTTCTTGGCCGAGTGCGGCATATGCTGAGACTTGCCAAGAATGGCCGAGACACTTCAAATGCCCCCGGCACCCTTGGCTCAACTGTGTACCTCGGCGCCTTGGTCAAATGCTGACTCCTTAGAAGAGACCCTCGGTCGTCCAATCTAAGTCATAAGCTTAGATTGAAAATCCAAGGTACCTCTCCTGGATGGGCTTTATTGACCCCAATTCTCCATGACTCGGGTTCCAGGGGCGGTGTAACCTTTTCCCTGAGCCATGTTAACAGGTACTCCCTTTTATGACGTACTTTAGGTCTTACATTTGCCTCTTGCGAAATTTTGATTTCGCGAACTAGGGTGTACGCCATAGAAGGTTCGCCCCTTTCTGATATGTCATTGATTTTTGATTATCTCTTGTCATTATCTGTGCGAGATTTTCGCATGTTCTTTCTTTATTTTGTACGATCTCGTAGTAATTCCTTCACAAGATTTTCATATAAATTCATTTTGCTTCAATCATACATTATTTCGCAATCTAATCTTTTCCCACAATCTTTTACGGGTAATATCTCTTCAAATATAACCTATTCCATGGTCTATCCAATCTGTGGTGTAGGATCAGAATATTGCAACAACAACATACTTGCGATATTGTCATTAGCAACATTGCGAAACCGTCGCAGACTAACATTAAAAATGACGTAATAGACGACACCAGCAGAAATACGAGAAAGGTATGAAGAATCCGCGAGAAGGTGACAAGAGCTTGCGAGAATATGAGCTGTATGTGAGCTGTCATCCACTATGTAATATCCTATATAAAGAGAAAGGCATGAGAGAGAAAATGAGGATACACTTTAGAGAGGATCACATTTTAGGAGAGAGGATACATTTTGTTAAGGGAGAGATATTATTTTAGAGAGAGATATGTTTTAGAGAGGGATTTATTTTCTTTATCATCTTCTTCCCCAAAACTAGATCTAGAAAGCTCCAAATACTCATTAATGGAGATTCTAAATGTAATATTTATGTAATTCCAAAAATCATAGTGAAGAACCATGGATGTAGATCACATTGATCGCACCATGTAAAAAATCTTATGTGTCTATTTAAATTTCTAGCACTTATATTTTGAGATTTAGATGATTAATATGTTTAGATCTAGAAATTAGTATCAAGATATGATAAGGGGTGTGTTGTAGGATTTCCTGCAACTACATTTTTGGCGCTAGAAATAGGGATTGAGTAGAGATCAACCTTGTGAATTGAAAGAATCAGGAGTAACAAGAAAGAAATTTCGTATAATTTTCAACAACTTACTGAAGTTGAGAAATGGCTAGAAGAAGGAATGCATTAGAACAACCAACAACTGTTAGAAGAAGCAGGAGATTAGCTGGAGAAAGGAGAAATGAAGTAGGTGAACCATCAAGAATAAACGCAAGAGATAGAGAAGAAGGTCAAATTCAACCACCAATTCAACCAAAGACCGAGAATAGAGTAATAGATTATGATAGGGTGAGTGTGCATACATGGAGATCAGATTCTATGGAAGAAAGAGAAGAAGCGCAACAATTGATAAATAATGGACAAGAGGAGAGAAATCGAGAAGAGATGGGAGAAACAATTCACGGAAATGAAGAAATCGCAGCATTAGAAGCATTGAGACAAACAATACATGAAGAAAGGCGGTTAGAAGCGGAAGAACGTGCAAATTTAACAAGGCAAAACCATGAGTTAAGAATGGAAAATATGAGGTTGCAGAATAGAAGGTCGAGAAGTAATACCAGGTCAAGATCAGGATCGGTTAGAGAAGATATGAGGAGAACATTACCTGTAGAAAATGTTAATGAAGAAAATCTAGAAAGAGAGCCAAATCTCGGTGAAGGATGTTGCGAGAGAAGAGAAGTGGTAGAAGATTGTTATATTCCACGTCCTGAAATTCTACGGAATGGCCAAAATGACGGAAATCAAGAAAATAGGCAGCGTCAAGGGCAGAGTAATCCAATTGGTGAAGAAAATCAGGAAGAAGGAAGAAGAATATTGCATGGGAGAGAAACACGGAGGAAACAAAAGGAGATTGAACATGACATCGAAAAACATTATATTGAACAAGCGCGTCTAGCTTGCGAAAGGGAAAGATTAAGAGTAGAGATGGAAGAACGGGAATTGGAGGAAGCAATTCGGCAGAACAATCATGACAATCGAGAAAGAAGGCGCGAGCAAAATCGCAACAATGGAAATATCAATGAAGAATATGAAAGAATACAAAGGAGAACTGATAGACAACCAAGAGGAGAAAATGATAGATATAATGGTGTGCGAATTCGTGAACGAGATGAAGAAGAAAGTCGCAGAGAAAGAAGAGAAGAAAATGATGAACAAGAAAATCAAAGTAGACATGAACGCAGAAGGAGAGAGGCAGAACTAAAAAGACCAATAAATTCGAATCCTGATGTAAATGAGCAAATCTTGAGAGAGTTGGCAGAGATGAGAGGAATGATGAACAATAGAAGGGGAGGAGGAAGAAGACAATTGGATGAGGCCATCGAAGAGGCTGCGAAAACCCCTTTTACACTAGAGGTGCGGTTAGGAGGAATACCCCCAAAGTGCAATTTACCCGCATTAACCAGCATTTTTGACGGAACAACTTGTGCAATACAACACATCAAAGCGTATGTGAGATGTATGTTACAATGGGAAAATCATGATGCCATATTGTGCAAATATTTTGCATCAAGTTTAACAGAGAAGCATCGAAATGGTTTGAGGGTTTACCAAGAAACACAATCACGTCATTCAACCATTTACAAGCTATATTCTTAGGGGCATATATAAGTAACAACTCCTCGCGACCAGGAATTGAAGATGTATTTGGGCTGAAACAAAGAGTTGGAGAAAGTTTGAGACATTTAACTGTGAGATGGAAGACAATGTGTAGCGAAATGGCTGGACGAGTGGATGAAAGATATCTTATTCTATCATTCATAAACGCTATGTTCGCAACCAATCTGTTATATATTCAAATTTTTAGAGTCAAGAATACAATTACAATGACTGAGTTGCGAGAAATCCAGGAGGAATATATTGCTCTAGAGGAAAGGCAAAATGAGATGGAATCATACCCAGTTGCGAATACAAATTTAAATGCTTCGAATGCAAGTTTATTACCCAAATTGATAAACACAGTAGCGAGCACTTCGCAAGGGCAACAAGAAAGGACAATAGATGATGGACAACCAAAGATAGTAGCTATGGGAAGCCGTGATCAGGAAGAATTTGAAAGGGAAAGGAACTACTACAACCGTGGCGGCAATAACAAAATTCAAAGACTTGATCATCCGCAAGAAACTTATGGAGGTCGGAGGCAGAATTATCATGGAGGGCAGCGAAGTCACAGAGTAGTATGGGAAGAAATCAAAATACCACCACTAAATACTAGTGTGGAAAAAATATGGGAAGCTATACTCTTGATGGAAAACATACCTGCACCATGGAACATGGGGAATGAACCGCCACCAGGTGATAGAAGTCACGAGTTCTGTTCTTACCACCGCTTTCATGGACACTTAACAAATGACTGCAGAAATATAAAAAGAATCATCCTCAGAATGATTGACCAAGGAAAGCTGAATCATTTTCTAAAAAGTGAAGAGAAGGTTCAACCACTACCACCACCGCCAGAAATGCACAGGACAAACTCAGCAAAGGGGAAAGAAACATTCGTAATAGAAGTTGGAGCGAAAGCTAAAAATTTGTTTTGCAACTCCATTGTGCATTCATACCGAACAATTGAATATTTTCATGATAATGTTCTCAGTAGGGTTTTTGCGAGGGATGCTGATAATAGAGAAGTGATAAACATCGCGAAGACATCACAGTTAAAAGAATGGCAAATGCAGATTATTTATTTCACTGCAGAAGAGATTCCTGAAAGCAGAGAGACGCATGATAGCCCATTGGTCGTAAAGTTTGAAATTAATCCAAAACCTGTAGATGGCGAAGATGAAGCAGAAAATTCCTGGGCGATCAACAGAATCTTAATTGATACGGGGAGCTCAGTAAACATCCTTTTTTACCATATTTACAAGACTATGGGAGGGAAGGATGAAGATTTGATACCTTCGACGTACAAAATCTACGGTTTCAATGGCACAGCGAATAAGCCTAAAGGAGAAGTTCATATGAGAATACCCTTGCAAGGATTATCAACTGAAGTTTTGTTCTGTGTAGTCGATGTGGAATCCCCTTATAATGCATTGATCGGACGACCGTGGTTGCATGAAATTCTGGGTGTAGCGTCGACTTATCATCAGTGTATAAAATTTCCTCATCCTAGCGGTGTTGGAGTTATAAAGGGAGACTGGATAGAAGGACAAAAATGCTATGAGGTTGATGCGGAGAGTTACGAGGAAAGAGCTGCAAAAAAGAAGGGCTGGAAACAAAATATAAAAGATGAACAAAGAAGAGAAAGGTTGATGGTGGATACCATAGATACAAGAGGTGAAGATACATTACGAAGCAAGTGCACGAAGACAGTTGAAAATTGTGATGGAAAGGAATCATTAAGAGGTTTGAATGGTGCAGAGGCAGAAAAAAGCAAGATCAAAAGGTGTAAGAAGTGAATAGTCATTATTATCAAAATTAGTGACAAAGGCATATCAAGAGAAGGAGGAAGAAATAATAATTGAAGAAGAAATGTGCGAGAATCTCGCTATCAAGAATGTATGAAAATCTGATTGAAGAATTGAAATGAGATTACAACAAACAAAACAAGATTGTGCGATAGCTTCGCAAACAAAATAACAAGAGATAACCAAAAATGAATGATTGAATGAATTGACAAAAATGAAAGAGTGAGTGAATGGGACGAACCTTTATGGCATACACCCTAGTTAGCGAATGATATTTCGCAAGAGGCAAATGTAAGACCTAAAGTGCGTCATATAAGGGGGTACCTATTAGGATCATCTCCATGAAGGATGTTTATCGGATGAGACGAAACAAGTTATACAAAGGAAATCAAAATAAAGAAAAACTATTTGAACTTGCAATTAAATGAATATTTTTGATAAAAGAAATGTTGAATACTAATCTAAATTCTTATTTGCATTACAGCATTGCATGAGGCAGAGAACGTGGAGTAATAATTTCGCAATACTTCTTATTCGCAATCAAGGACGGATACTTCTTATACTTCTCAAAGGATACTTCATACTTCTTATATATTTCGAGGATTAAGTACTTCTTATACTTCTTCAAGGATACTTCATACTTCTTATACTTCTTCAAGGATACTTCATACTTCTTATACTTCAAGGGTTGATACTTCTTATTTATTTCACAAAGCTTCGGAACTTCGCAAAAGAATAGAGGCAAGTACGTACTTTTCAAGTCCAGTATTCTTTCGCTCGTTCCTTCATCAACAAAGATCAAAGACTACTACAACAACGGATTTTTTCTTAAAGATCGCTCTTCAAGCAATATTCAAGAAAAAAGAGGCAAGATGTAGGATCAGAATATCGCAACAACAACATACTTGCGATATTGTCATTAGCAACATTGCGAAACCGTCGCAGACTAACATTAAAAATGACGTAACAGACGACACCAGCAGAAATACGAGAAAGGTATGAAGAATCGGCGAGAAGGTGACAAGAGCTTGCGAGAATATGAGCTGTATGTGAGCTGTCATCCACTATGTAATATCCTATATAAAGAGAAAGGCAGGAGAGAGAAAAGGAGGATACACTTTAGAGAGGATCACATTTTAGGAGAGAGGATACATTTTGTTAAGGGAGAGATATTATTTTAGAGACATATATTTTTTAGAGAGGAATTTATTTTCTTTATCATCTTCTTCCCCAAAACTAGATCTAGAAAGCTCCAAATACTCATTAATGGAGATTCTAAATGTAATATTTATGTAATTCCAAAAATCATAGTGAAGAACCATGGATGTAGATCACATTGATCGAACCATGTAAAAAATCTTATGTGTCTATTTAAATTTCTAGCACTTATATTTTGAGATTTAGATGATTAATATGTTTAGATCTAGAAATTAGTATCAAGATATGATAAGGGGTGTGTTGTAGGATTTCCTGCAACTACATGTGGCCCACGTCTTTACCCTCAGGATCCATCAATCTATATGCCCATGTTCCAACTATATCCTTAATGATATAAGGTCCATCCCATTTTTTCGCAAGCTTGCCACTACTTTCTTGCTGATATATTGGTGTTTCTCTCAGTACCAAATCACCTGGTTGAAATTCGCGTGTCTTAACACGTTTATTATATTCTCTGGCTAATCTTCCTTGGTAATTCTCCATATGCTGTAGAGCTCTTTCTCTTTTTTCTTCTAATTCATCTAGTTTGGTTAAAATATTACATGCACTAATATTTTTCTCCCAAGCTTCTCTCTTTGTTGTTGGAATAATAACTTATGTTGGTAGTACAGTCTCAACTCCATATGTTAAATAGAAAGGTGACATTCTCGTAGCTTCTCACCTGGTTGTATTGTAAGCCCATACTGCATTATGCACTTGTTCACACCATGTTCTATTATGCCCTTATAATTTCTTCTTCAATATATCTACGATTGTTTTATTTGTTGCTTCTGCCTGTCTGTTGGCCTGAGGGTATAAAGGAGTTGACTTTCCACATTTTATCTTAAATGCATTAAGTAATGATTCTATATTCTGTCCCTCAAATTGTTTCCCATTGTCGACTCCAACTGTAAGGGATTCCAAATGCATATGATATTCTCAAATATGAATGTAAAAATATCTTTGTCGCGAATGTGTTTATCTTGCCTTTACTTGACCCATTTTGTGAAATAGTCTGTAGCGACAATCAGATATCATCTTTGCCCAGTTCCTGGTAAGAATGGTCCCACAATGTCTAAACCCCATTTTCCAAAAGGCCATACACTTGTTGAAGATGTTAATGGTGCTCCTGGTGCATGTATTTTCTTTCCGTGCCTTTGGAAATCTTCGCAACGCCTTGATATTTGCTTCGCATCCTCTTGCATAAACGGCTAATAATAACCTTGCATCTTCGCTTTGTATGCCAAAGATCTTCCATTTGTGATTGCCAACATCCCCACTATGTAACATCTTTAGTACTTCTTCTCCTTCTTTTCGTGTTAAACATCTGAGTGAAGGTCCATTAAAGGATCTCTGGTACAATATCCCATCCCTTAGTTCATTATTTGTTGCTCGACTTTTTAATTTGTGCGCCTCCAATCTATTTCTTGGTGTTTCTCCTCTTTTCAGGTATGCATGAAGTTCTGCTCTCCAATCTTCAATACTAGGTATTTATTCTCCATCTTCTATTATCATTACATCTACCTCTTCTTCTTCTTCTTCTTTATTGATTGATGGTGATAAAAGTGTTTGTATCTTTATGCATCTCGCAGCTGGGTCTGTCATCATACTTGAGATAAAAGCAAAAGCATCTGCGAGTCTGTTATCTTTTCTTGATATGTGTCTCCATTTAATTTTTTTGGATTCTCGCTGACAACTCCTCAACAAGTTTTTTGTATTTCTTCATGGATGATTCATTTGTAGTGTATTCTCCTTTTATTTGACAAATGACTAGTTGTGAATCGCTGGTGATTCTTACATTTTCCAACTTCATTTCTATTGTGAATTTTAGGGCATGTATCACAGCCTCATATTCTGTCTCATTATTGGTGGATGCAAACTCCAATCTGAAGGAAAAAGCCATTTTGTTTCCCTCTGGCGAAATCAAAACAATTCCAGCTCCATTACCTTCCCCATTTGATGATCCATCCACCAATATTTCCCATCTATTTGGCTCTGTTAACAGATCTCTTGGATTTCCATGTTCTTCTTCTATATCCATCATTTCTTCCACTAATTCATCATCTTCTAAAGGAAATTCTGCTAAGAAGTCTGCAACAACTTGCGATTTTGGTGAAGATAGTATTTCATGTTTGATTTTGAAATGTCCTATCTGCGCATTCCATCTCTCGACTCTGCCTGATCTTTTTGAATTTTTTATTACTGACTCGATTGGTATTTTTGTCAGTACCCTTATTTCATGCGCTTGAAAATATATTCGAAGTTTAAATGCTACATAAACTAATGCCAAAATTAGTTTTTCAATCTTTGAATAATTTTTCTCTGCAGCATTGAATGTTTTGCTGATGTAATAAATTGGTTTTTCAACTCCTGCATCTACTCGTAATAACACAACACTTAACGCATGCGAAGTTGTCGCAAGATAGATTAATAATTCTTCTCCTGGTTCTGCCTTTTGCGAAATAGATATATTCAGCAGATGTTCTTTTATTCCTTGAAAAGCTTTCTCGCAATCGTCTGTCCATCCCCCTTTTTGAGTATATTGAAAAAATGTTTACATTTGTCGATGATCGCGAAATGAACCTTCCCAAATGAAGCTAAGAGTCCATTTAACTGTACATCTTTTACCGTCATTTGGTGTTGGCATGTCGCGAACTGCTTGTACTTTTTCTGGATCAACTTGTATTCCTTCTTTTGATACGATGTAACCTAAAAATTTTCCCGATGCAACCCAAAAGATACATTTTTCTGGATTTATCTTGATGTTAAAATGTCTCATTTGTTCAAAAATTTCCCTCAGATCTTGGACATGATTTTTTGCTTCCTTACTTTTTATTAACATATCATCTACATATACTTCCAATATTTTGTGTATCCATTTCGCAAACACCTTTTCTACCATCCTTTGGTATGTTTCTCCAGCATTTCGCAAACCAAATGGCATTTTTGTGTAATAATATAACCCTCTTGGAGCGAAAAAAGCAGTATGCTCCTGATCTTCTTCAGCGAGAGGTATTTGATTGTATCCTTTATATCCATCTAAAGAAGATATTCTATCATTTGCAGCTGCTGACTCGACCATTTGTGGAATATCTGGCAACGAAAAACTATCCTTCGGACAAGCTTTATTTAGGTCAGTGAAATCTATACAAATTCTTATCCCCTTTTTCTTCTTTGGAACTACGACCATATTTGCTATCCACTCCGGGTATTTTGCTTGTCTTATAATTCCTGCATCCAAAGATCTTCGCAACTCTTCTTCTATTTGAGGATGATATGTTGTTGCGATTTTTCTGATTCTTTGTTTGAATGACCTTACATTTTTATCAATTTCCAACCTATGACATGCCACAGACGGGTCTATTCCAGGCACCTCATCCATGTTCCATGCGAAAATATCTTTAAATTCTCGCAACAGACTGATAGTTCTTTCTTCTTCATATGCTTCCATCTTTGTCCCAATTTTTAGCATTTTGGGTTCTTCTTCGGTTCAAACATTCACTTCCTTTGTTGGTTCCACCTCAGTGTAACTGGCCTCAGGTTCTCCCATAGGTGTAGGTTCTTTTATCTCTTTCGCTGGCTCAGTTCCTTCTCCCGAAATTTCGCTGGGTATCCCTTTTCCTTCCTCTGCTCTTATCATATAAGCTCTAAATTCCTCTTCTTTCTTTGCTTCCTTCGCCAATTTTCTGCGATCTTTTCGCTTCTTGGCACGTCCTTCATATTGTTTCACTTCAATTTGATAGCATAATCTCGCTTTATCAGCTTCCCCACTAATTTCACCAATCCCACTTGGCATAGGAAATTTGATGCATTGATGTAATGTTAATGCTACAGCTTTAATCGCATGAATCCATGGCTTTCCCAACAGCATGTTGTATGGTGATTCCATATCCACTACGCATAATGCCATTTGTGTTTCAATCTCCCCCAGCAAAATTCGCACCTCTATTTCTCCTTTTGGTTTTGCTATAGATTTTCCAAAGCCATGAATATGATAATTTGAAGGAGACATCTCTTCATCTCTGTATCCCATTCCTCTGTATGCATGGTAAAAGATTATATTCGCCGAACTCCCCGTATCAACTAGGGTTCTGTTTACCGCCCATTCTTCCATAATTTTTGTTGATTTTTCTTTTTATTTCTGTGTGGTTACTGTGATTACCAAAGGAGATGTGTGGTTTAAGTTTTCTCTTGATATCTCTGCTGCTGTGAATGTAATCTTCTGTTTTTCCCAATCTTTCATGGGTGACGCTTTCTCCGTTGTTACGATTTTCTTTCCTTCAAAATCTCATTTATGTATTCTCCCTCTAATATTTTCATGGAATTCATTAATCATTGTTTTTGTAATCAAACTACATTCCAACTTTCTATTACATTCCTTGATTTTGATTTTCTCTACTTTAACCGATTTATCATTTTGTTTCTTCATCTTCTTAATTCGAACAATCTTAACAACAATCTCCAATCTTTAATCTTCAGTCCCTGTTTGTAGCGCCATATGTAGTAGCAGGAAATCCCACACTACACCCCTCATAAGAATTCACACAATCAAATCATTTTAAGATGAACAATTATAGTCTTTATTGATTAAACTCACAAATGTTACAAGATGGAAAGGAAAATAAGCTAAGGACCGCTCTAAACTTTCTCTCTCTTAATAACTTTCTCAACACTTGAAAAACATCTCTCTCTCTCTCTCTCATAAGTCTATTCGGCTCTTTATATAGGGTATTACATAGTGGATGGCAGCTAAGCTGTCCTTTATTTTCGGATCTGACTTGCGAATTCTCGCAAATGTACAAATGTGAAATCTCGCTAAGTCTTCACATCTTTCTCGTGTTCAGGCTGTCGTCATCCGTTGCGTCACTTTTATTACCCATATGCGATATCTTCGCAATGTGTCGTTTATGGATTTCGCAAGGGTGTTGGTGTTGCAATATTCTGATCCTACATCTATAACCAATGAAAATGCATTGTTCACTCCTAGGTGCTAATTTTGAAGTAGAATATGGTTTAAGCCATGGAAAACAAAGACATCCAAAACTTTTAAGAAAAGAGTAATATGGAGTTTTATGAAACAGCACTTCAAAAAGAGATAAAGGAGAAAGTGATCTGGTAGGTAGTCTGTTTATGGTGTAATTGGCAGTGGATAGAGCTTCAAACCAGAATGAAAAGGGACGAGAGGATTGAAGTAAAAAGGTCCTAATAATATCAAGAAGGTGTCTGTGTTTTGACTCGGCAACACCATTCTGTTCAGGTGTGTTAGGACAAGTTATTTTATGATTGATACCATGAATTGAAAGAAATTTATTAAGCTCATGATTTACAAACTCACCCCCTCCATTAGTTCTTATGCATTTGATCAAGCAAGACAAAAGATTCTCTACTGAGGATTTGAACTGTAGAAATATTATTTTAAAGTCAGACTTGTGTGTAAGAGGAAAAACCCAATAGAATTTAGAATAGTCATCAATAATATTGACATAATATTTGTGACCTGACAAAGAAGTAACAGGAGCAGGGCCCCTTACATCAACATGTAGCAATTGTAAAGGTGCACTGGAAAAATTAGTAGAAATGGAAAAAGGTAGTTTATGGCTTCTACCTAATTGACAATGAACACACATAACAGGCTTTGACACAATATTTTCAAGCTTTATTGTTTTACAGACTCTACTGAAAGACTCAAAAGATGGATGTACAAGTCTTCTATGCCATACTGAAGATGAAGCTTGAACACAAGACATTGTTGTAGGTAAAGGTAAAATTGGTGATTTGAAGTTGAAGATAGGATATAGACCATTTTCACTGGGCCCCTGAAAAAGAATCTTCCCTGTGTGAAGATCCTTAATACAAAAATCAAAATAGGTGAAAGTTAGAGAACAATTGTTATTTCTAGCAAATTTGTTAACTGAAATAAGATTTGTGAAGCTTGTGGAACATGAAGAATTTGATTTAGGTAAAAAGTATGATTAGGAACATAAATTTTAGATTTCCCACAATGCTTAATTGACATACCTGCACCATTTGTTGTACCAATAACATCAGAACCAGAATAAGATGTAGAAGCTTCAAGATTACCAACATCAGATGTCAAATGATTATTAGCACCAGAATCCATGTACCAAGGGTTTTCACCAAATATATTAGCTGCAGCAAGCATGGCATGGATGTTTCTTGGAGGCTGACGACATTGATATGCAAAATTCATGCGATTCAAACATTCACTAGCATCATGACCATATTTTCTACAGATTTGACATGTAGGTCTATCTCCAGAATAAAGACCAGAAGGAGGTGGTCTTGCAGAAGGATAAGTTGGTGTTGTAGATGGAGAAGGAGTTGGAAGAATACCAGATCCAGAACCTCTACTAAAGGAAAAATTATGTTGACTACGGCCACCACCACCAACTCTATGAAAGAAATTATGACCACGACCACCACCTCTACCTGGTGGTCTGTAAAAAGCAGCAAAAGCTTTATTGCTTGATTCATCAACTAAGAACTTGTTTTTTTCCAGATACTATCATTTCTTCACTAATCAACAGATTATGAAGTTCAACACTAGATACAGGAGGATTTCTAATTCAGATGGAAGTAGTAACTGCATTGTAATCTGAATTTAAAGCAGATAATGTGACAACAACAAGTTCATTATCCGTTACCTTAGATCCCGTTGCAACAAGATGATCAGAGATTGTTTTAATCTCATTAAGAAGAGAAGAAACTGTTTTGTCACCTTGTTTAAGAGACATAAGGTTTGTTCGTAATTGAATTGAATGTGTTGATGATGATCTTGCAAATCTGTCTTCAATACTTTTCCACAAATCATATGAGGTAGAAGATCCTGTGAAGTAAGGAATCACAGAATCAGAGATTGTAGAGTTAATCCAGAGAAGAATAGTAGAATCTTCATCAATCCAGTCTAAATACAAAGGATTTTCTATTCCATCGAGTTCGTTTATTGGAGAGGTAAATTGAGCATGACATGGACAAGATCTATCAAGATACTTCATAATTCTGAATTTTCGAATAACATGAATCATTAGTGATTTCCATCAAAAAAAAAAAAAAAAAAATCATTAGTGATTTCCATGTGAGAAAATTATCATCTTTGAGTTTAAGATGAACGATACTAGTTAATTGATGAACAAGAACCCTATAAATTGAATTAGAAGTTGGATTTTCCATTATAACAGTAGAGGAAGATGATGAAAAAGCTGAAAAAATGAGAGACTGTTAAAGAATTTTTAGAATGAAATCAAAGATCAAGAAATTTAGATCAAGAAAATTTTAGAGTTGAAGATCCATATGGCTCTGATACCATAGAGGGATTGATGAAGAAAGGAAAGAATTCTAACTAGTACGACCGTTTCCACGGTGGGAGGGCCGACCGAAGAAGAATATGAAGATGGAGTCTGTCCACGACTACTTTCATCCCGTTTCAGAAAAGGTAATACTTTCACCTGGTTTCGGAAAAAGTGATATTTTCTCCCCGTTTCGGAAAAAGTGATACTTTCGCCCCATTTCAGAAAAAGTGATACTTTTTCTGAAACGGAGCGAAAGTATCACTTTTCCCGAAACGGAGCGAAAGTATCACTTTTCCCGAAACGGGATGTGATAGTATCATTTTTCCTGAAACGGGATGTGAAAGTATTATTTTTTCTAAAACGGAAAATTAGTCGATCCATAAACCAAAATATGGTTGCATGATGTGTTATGCATCCTTTGTGGTGGTTTGTATAATGGCTATGTATTCAATTTTCCAGAATTGTGCCTAAAATGATAGTATCATTTTTCTTGAAACGGATGGAGTACATCGTTTTATTAGTTGTAATGGAAAATTAGTTGATGCATAAACCAATATTTTGCTACATAAAGTATTATGTATCCTTTGTGATGGTTTGCATAATGGATATACATTTAATTTTCTAAAATTGTGCCTAAAATGATATATATCTCCGAATTTTTCGTAAAAACTCCAAATTTGATATTGTTGTTTGTACTTGTTGCGTAGAGTTTTTTATAAACTTTCTAACGAGATAAAATTTGTAAAATTCCAAGGCACGGATTTTTAGATATGTTATATTAAAGTTTGTTTTCCAATTATACCCCTGAAAAGATAAGATACAAAAGGAGTTATAGTAATTGGACTAAAAGGGAGGGACATTTTTGGTTTTTCGGCCCTAACCATTTCCAATCTTTTTGTGGTAATTGATCACTTAGATTTTACAAAAAAGTGACCATATAAAGGACCTCCCTTGCTTCGCTCGGTCGGCCCAATTAACAACAACAGAAGAGAGAAATCTCTTTAAGTACAGACAAAGACTCGGATACAGACAGGCACTCAGTTAATACCAAAGAGGCCCTCAAACAGTTATAACTGAAAATAATTGTCTTTCAGTTCACTATATATTAGTAAAAGTTTGTTAAGGTTTTCTCAGATGATTGTTCATTTACCAACTCCGAATAATCCAACACTCTTCGTCTTCGATATGAAATTAATTTTACAGCCCCTGGGAGTCTGGGACATAAATTAGCAGGGGTGCTTTTGTGTGCAGCCACGGATGGGCGCCACGTCGTTTATCCTCTTCCTTTTTTCCTGTCCTATATCTGGACCATCTTTTTTTCCTTTGCTTTTGCCCCGTGTTTAGCATTTTACGTGGAGAAGTGAGTTCGCGAATCTGGCAAGTCTATTATAGCCTCTGATTTGCCAACTCCATTCCATAGGACTTGCCCTCAACATCCTTGGGGCTACATTATATGGTAATGGGTCCCACGTCAAGACAAACTTTCACCATTCATTTTGAGGATAAAGTTTGTTGAACTTTTATGAACTTGCTAAAACTTAGTAATGGCTTCAGTTCTACAAATTGCAGTACAGAACTCTTGTTTACAATTCTCTACAACTAATCATAGCATAAAATTCCGCCGATGTT
The DNA here is from genome assembly GCA_023531295.1 of Papaver armeniacum. NCBI lineage: Eukaryota > Viridiplantae > Streptophyta > Magnoliopsida > Ranunculales > Papaveraceae > Papaver > Papaver armeniacum. The sequence goes on from JAJJWW010012450.1 coordinate 355,291, forward strand.
TTAAGTCGACGGTTCTATACATCTCTGGTTCTGCAAAAATATCTCAAATTTCCACATTTTCTTTACCAGTAAATTCTCATAACTTGACCATCAAACACATCTCCCGGGCATCACCTGAAGGTAGTAATTTCAACTGAAATCTATAACTTTTCTCTGTTACTTTGTACTGCTTTAAGAGTTTTAAAATTGGGTTTGTCTTAGCTAACCTATAGATTCCATGCTCACAAGTCAATAATTCAGCAGTAAGAAGCTAGAACTGTCTTGGAAGGGAATTATGCTCAAAAACAGTAAGCGAAATTTCCTTCCATTTGTACTTATTGATATCTTGTTTTGATGGTACAATGCCGCAGAAATTCCTGGTGAGTTACATGATGATTCAAAATTTGTACCTTTGAATGCTGAAGATCTTCAATACGGTCCCCCAGTAAGTATTTACTTCAATGTGAGGTTTCCAATGCGCATAAAGCTTCAAATAATTGCGTTCTTGTTGTAGGCTCTGTTGTTGCTGGGATTCGCAGCCGAGGAAACAGGGCTGGTAATGTCTAAATTTGTGCTCCTGCACTTGATAGTATACAATATCACTCCAGGTCTTCCGATAACTTAAGTTACACGAAACACTGTCGTTAATTTTTGACAGATTCAACAGTTTCTGAAAGCGATAGGTGGAGAATTCCTGAAGGTTAACAACAGATTTCACTTTACCTAGAATTATCACCATCAAACTCTTTTCAGGTACCTACCTAGTATACCCAGAATGGGTTTCGCTAGTGATCTAACATTTTCTGTTGTAATAGGTTGTTCATTGTACTGAGGATATGATTACTCGATCATTATGGGAAGCAATCAACACAGAGCAACCCAATTTGGAAGAAGTACAGGTTTACAGTTTCACCCTTCACCACGCTTATGAATCAAGATAGTACTTCAGTAGTATTTAACATATCCTATAAACAAAGCATGTTAAAACAGCAGTTCAACATCAGGATTCAGTAATCTTCTTTATGTAGTTACGATCCCCATTCTATCGCAGATAGCAAAATCAGTTCCACGTGTTTGTTTCTTATCTGGTCTAACTGGGGAGGAAATGATGATGCTTATTGAAGAATTTCCAGAAATTGGTATGCAAACTTCCCTATGTTAGCAAATATATATCTAGTCTATATATCAGCATTCATAAAGATAAGCTATCTGAAACTGAAATTCATTCTGCCATAACATGGTGAACAGAAAGATAAAACTTAAGTATATTATAACTGCTGGTATGCTTCCATTACCAAACTGTACAAGATTACCTGAAAAAAAAATTGTTGAACGCAGGACTGGAACCTGTGGTATTTGCTGCTCTTGTTCCTAACAGTGCAGATAAGCTGTTACAAGAGGTGGTTGAAGAGGTTATCGGGGACCATGAAATGATGGTAAGCTACTAAGCTCTTACTTCATTCTCCATAATGCTATTTCTGCCTGTCAAAGTGTTAATTACCTCTGTAACAAACTCCTTTGTTTCCTTCAATGCAGATTGCACAACAATCAGACTCAACATAGGCACATTCAGTTAGAAAGGGTAAAGACAGCCAATGCATACCTTTGTTCGGTACCTGAATTTTGACAGTCGGCAATGGAGATGCAAGATTTTGTTCTGACTTCTGAAACAAGGTTGCCAGCTATAGCTAAAGAAAAGTTTAGAAGGGCAAACACTCCCAATAAGAAAATTACATGCTGACAATTTGCTGCAGACATTTAAGACATGTATTCCAACTATTCCCCTCCCACAGCAGTCGCCAGGATTACATTTGTCAGCTAGATAAATATCCAATCATGTTTGGAGATCTGTTCATAAACATACAGTGATGTATTAAGCTGAAAGGCCAAAAATATTAATTTATGGTTCCTCTCACCAATAATCTTTACAGGAGCAAATCCCATTTGTAAAATGATGAAACCTGATCGTATCCCTCACAATAACTTCTCTACAATAAACGTCGGAGAAAATCTTAAATGCAGAGTGACAATCCCCACATTCTAAGATTCTTCACTATCCGAATAGTGGCTTCAGAACCCAAATTGATCAACCCAAATGCCAAAGCCAGTTTTTCACTGTGATAAGAAACGACGGTTTCTTTTTCTTCTTCATCTATCGAACAAAACACGGGCTGTATCTGGGACATACCCAGCCGATTTTAATCTCTTGGTTACCTGCTCCAGTGTCAGCTCAATCTCCTTCCTTTGTGGGTGTGATTTATCACTTGCCACAAATTGGTGTAGTGTACCATTCAGTTCAATATAACTCCAACCAGGTGGCTTCTGGATTCCTCTCTCATCCATAACCTTCCTCACTGTTCTTGCATCTTCCCATCGATTCGCATTGCTAAACATGTTAAATAAGAGAACATAACGGGCTCCATGATCAGGATCTAATTCGAGAAGTCTTTTGCCTGCAATCTCACCCATTTCAACATTCCCGTGAACTCTACAAGCACCCATAAAAGATCTCCATACTACAGGATCGTTATCAGTCGGCATTTTCTGGATAAATTCATAAGCCTCCTTCAAACGCCCACTTCTTCCAAACAGATCAACCATGCAGCAATAATGTTCATTTTCTGGTGTGATACCATGGACCATAAGCATTGAGTCAAACAGCTTCTTTCCCTCTTCAATTAGACCTGTGTGACTACAAGCACTTAAAATTGCTATAAACGTAATCTCATCAGGTCTCAAACCATCTGACTCCATCTCCAGGAAAATGTCTATTGCTGTATTTCCAAGGCCCTGCTGAGCAAGACCTGAGATGACGGCATTGAAGAGAAAAACAGTTCTTGATTTTCGTGGAACTTCACGGAAAATATTGACTGTGGTTTCTATGCTTCCACACTTCCCATACATATCTATGATAGCTGTTATGACTATGGGGTTAAAATTAAAGAACTCTGATTCTATGCACTGTTGATGAAGCTTTTTTCCTAAATCCAAAGCACCCAACCTCGCACAGGCCGAGATTACAGTAGCTAAGGTCACTTCATCTGATTTTATGCCAAACTTCTCCATTTCTTTGAAAAGTTCTAATGCCTCCTTGTACTTCCCCATCTGACAGTAACCGCTAATCATGGCTGTCCAACAAACCAAGTCCCTTTCTTTCATCTGATTAAAGAGTTCCTGTGCCATATCAAGTTCTCCAGACCTCACATAACCTGATATCATAGCACTCCAAGCTTCAATGCTTTTACCCATTCCCATTTTACTGAAAATCAAATGTGCCATTTCCATCAATCCACACTTAGCATACATATCAACAAGAGCAGTCTTCAACAGAACACTAGTCTCATTGAAATTCAAGTTCTTGTACGCCAGCGAATGAATCTGCCTGCCAATCTTCTGATCACCCAAAAACGACCAAGCAGTAAGTAACGCAACAATCGTGTACTCATCAGGATGAATACCAAAACCCCTCATTTCATTAAAAAGACGCAACGCTTCAGTAGGTCGGCCACCTCTGGCATACCCATTGATCATCGTGTTGAATGAAACAAGATCTCTGTTACAACTTTCATCAAGTAGCTGGCGGGCATAGTCTAGTTTATCCACAATCGAGTAGAAAGCAATCAGAGAATTCTTAATAAAAAGATTTGATTCAAAACCGGTCTTTATTATGTACGAATGTATCTCTTGTCCTGATTTAATACTCGATGCCTTCGCACAAGAGTTGATCAAAAACGGGAAAGTGAAGTTATTAGGAGAAACAAAACCTTGGGCGATCATAGATTTGAAAAAATAGACAGACTCCTGAGGGGATTCACTACGAGAGTAACCTCGAATCATGGTATTCCAAATGAAAACATTTGGTTTATCAATTTGCTTAAAAAGACGACGAGAATAATCGAGGCCAATGGGCGTACCCGAGAGAGAAAAGAAGGAAATGAGTCTACTGAGAGGGTAAATGTCTTTATGGGAGCCATTGACAATGATCTGAGCATGGGTTTGGAGTGCTTGTTTGATGGTAGTGCATGAATCGAGAAGAGAAACTGGTGAAAGGTTACCCATTTACCTGTAGTCCACATCAGTTTTCAAGTAGAAGATTTCTTTCTTGAATCCATATTAGTGTTTTCTCCTTCGTGCAAGAGCTAGGAAAAGAAAAGGGAAAAAGCAGCAGCAGCGCTGAATTCTGTTTGCCCGTTGGTTCAAATTTGAATGTTATGGTCTGTTGGAAAATACAAGGTACTAGAGGATGAAAACAGAGATAGAAAAGAATGTTGTATTACAAGCTTCAAGGCTTTACTATTCTTTTCAGCAATTATTTCGACCCTTCCCAAATAATTGGTGAGTACAATTGGTCAGCAAAATATTGCCTTCATGATGCAATGAAGCCCTAACAACGTTGTTGAACTCAAGAGTTGTACTCCCTTGACCCAACCAAGAACACACAGTATTTAATTTCTGAAGATGCTTAGAGAGAAAGAGATTTTTTTGATGATTGAAATGGGAGAAAGCCTTCACTATTTAAAGAGGGATTCATGCCTTTTCGTGATGTCTTTCCATCATGAACATACTCTTTCAACGGGCATCCATTAATGGTGTCTCTTGAAGAAACCCTATGGGAACAGACAGGTTTTGTGGAAATTTCTGGAAAACCGAATAGGTTTTCAAATTCATTAACCGAAAAAATGTCTCGCACTCTGCTAATTTCAACGGGCATATGTATCAAAGTAATCAATTCCATGTTTTTGCTTATAACCCTTAGCAACTAATCTGGCTTTAAACTTATCAATGGAACCATCGTCATTCATCTTTCTTTTGAATATCCATTTACATCCAATAGGCTTTACGCCTAGAGGTAAATCACAATATATCCAAGTACCGTTAGTCAAAAATGAATTCTCTTCATCATTGATACTCTTTCCAGAAACTAGCATATATGGAACTCATAGCCTCGGCATAGGTTTTAGGGTCATCATCAACATGCATAACATATCTAGTAACATTAAGAATTTCATTCTTACTACCTTCTACAAGATATTGTACATAATCTGGACCAAAGCTCGTTGCTTTTCTTGCTCTCTTACTTCTTCTAGGTTCGATATCTTCTACAATTTCAGAAGTACATTCTATGTCTCGCACTCTGCTATGGGGCGTTGCCCCCTAGACCCCCACGATCTGACCTGTCAGGTCGAACACAGTCGGAAGGGGCTACGCCCCCCGGACCCCCAGATAGCGGCAAACAATATTGAAAATATCTAACATGGTCTGTATCTACTTTTTACTCCTATAAGTAATCTCCAAAAATAATCGAAGTTCGTTTATACGTTACGGCCTCCGTTAGTCCTATATGTGCTTATTTGGAGTCCAAATTTGTTCACACTCCTGTAACGATCGTATATTTTCCATATTCTTCTGATTAGTTGATTATTTAACTGATGGCCCCGTTATCCTTATGTTTAGAATCACGACCCTCGTTACATAACTCCCTAAATTAAATCAAGGATAGAGATTGAAATGTGAAATATACACTCGTTAAGGAGTGTGCACGAATTCGCACTCTTATTTGTGCTGGTTCCCGATGGTGATTCTCCTGGGTCAACATTGATCCCTTTACTAACATGTGTCAACATTGGTTAACCCCTCTACCAACCCCTCTACCAACGTGTGTCAATTCAGGGATTTGCGAGTTCAAGAAACTATATGGGAATGACTGATGCATCACTACAATAGCCTTCTCGTTGCCTTAGAGCTAATTCTGAACTCTTAAAATAAGTATATATCCAGATACCTTTAAAATATTAACAGCAAAAAACATTCCAGGAACTGTCCACAGACATCTCTTGATTTCAGTAATTACCAACTGCATCTGATAAATGCAATGGTGGTAAAATCACATTACGGGCCAATGTACATGAAACGATATAAGCAACAATCCAGTCTGCTTTAAAAGAAATTGGGCTCCAAAAGGCTGCAGCACATGTTTAGTAACCCCAAGTTTTCACTGAAACTTTTTAAAAGAAAATATCTACAGTCTGTTTCTAACTACGTATAAACTGTGTATCCAGTCTAAACCATTGGCGACAAACGAAAACATAAAGAGAAAAATCCAAGCACAAATCATAGAAAAGAAGCCCATTACATGACTTCAGCCCTGCCTTCAGTTTGGTCATCAGTTTCAGCAAGTTTGCCTCCAGTCCATCTCTTTAGCATCTCTAAGGCAGCCTTAGGTTGATCCATTGGAACCATGTGGCCAGCATTGTGAACCTGTTCAGTTATACAAAGCAACTAAGCATCAATTTGATGCTAACTTCAATTGCATAGGAGAAAAAACGCAAATATAAATTAACGCGAGCTTCAAACAGATGATAAGAAAGGACCTTGAGAAAACTGAGAGGCCCGTAGCTTTTCAAGAGTCCTGCTTCCTCACCATCCACTAGAAATGGAACATTTGGGGACGCCACATACTTCTGATGACCAGACCACTCCATGGCTTCAACCCACCTTGAATTTCCTGAGAAAATACAAATTTAAAAACGATCAAGTACAATTTCAGGTAATGAAAATTGAGTCCTACACTGAACCCAAGATAGTTACCTAGCCAATTGCATATGAGATCGTACTCTCCAGCATAAACGAGGAGCTGGATTCCATCTTCAAGTAGAGTAGGGATGCCAACCTCCAGATTCCTCATCCAGTCCATCAGCATACCCTGGTACACAGTAGGGCTACACGAGACGAAATCAATGTCCCCAACCCCAAGAGCATCCCTGACCTTTCTCTGGTTTAGAAACTTATCCATATTTGAAAAGTCATAGCACAACTGGCCTTTGCACTTAATTCGGATATCATAATGCTGCAGCAGATTTAAAAATGAAAATTAAAAACTATCAAGAACTTAATAGACCAGCTCATGGTTCTTTCAATGCCTGACACACTTTATACTTGGATAAAGCTTGAGGCTTGATCTTAATTCATATCTTACATTTATATTCCCAGCAATTGATAAGATTCTACTAAATACAGTGCTGCAAACAAGATATGAAGCCAGGCAAGCAAGACTACCATCGGTACCTAAAAAGAAAATCCAATATGATACCACGTCAGACGACTTGACCCAACAGCAGCTAACATCCCAACAAATCAATTAAGAGACCCTAATTCATATACAGATAAAATCGACAAGTTCCCCTTCTTTGCCCATTCATAATTCAGAACTAACTTACTTGAGAATAAAAGGAAATTTGAAACTAAGAGTTTACCACAAAGCTTAATCGCCAATTCACATGTTGGAAGGATCTTGTCAATACTCTTCTTCTGAGGTTCGGTAATTAGTCCCATATCTAATGCATAATCTGTGTATGCCTTGTATTGGATGGCAGGATCTGTAAGTCCATTACCAATAGCAAATCCCTGTTCAACACATCCCAATAATGAAATACAATCCAACCAAAGAGTAAAGGACCAAACTGAAACCGTGAATTAGGTCGTACAGGAGAAAATACCTTTAGATTTATATGAATCCCTTCTTTAGCCTTATTACCTTGGTGGACTCGAGCAGCAAAGGCAGGTATGTAGTGCCCAGCATATGATTCTCCAGTGATGAAAAAGTCATTATTTACAAACTGCGGGTGCTTCTGGAAAAAAGCCTGGAATCATAGAGTACTACCTCAGTCCCTAGTTCTAAATAGCAAACTTCAAGAAAATAGGCTGAAACCTTGAATGCACTTTAAGGGAAAGAAGAGAAAAGTATCAATATATCCAATGCATGTAGATATAACATGCAACAGAGGTCCTACAGCTAATCCAGCCATTTTCTAAAACAGACAGAATTTGTATATGCGATTTTAAACATTAAAAGGTGCTTAATGCAAGTGAAAAGATACCCAAACAAGGTCTGCAAATATGGCAAACAATTATTTGTGAAAGCAAGAAGGTTAAGTGATACCCCAAAACAAAATCTGAAGAATATTGGTAAGCTAAATAACAGTACAGTACATGACTCGGTATAAAGCATCAGTGGCTCGAGAAAATTGAAGAATGCTTTAAATATGATGTAAATATGGAAAACAGGCTGAAAATAAGTAATATACCTGCAAGAAGTCATAGAGATCGTTACTAACACCCGTTTCGTCGTGACGAAAATCACGCTTATCAGAAGAATAGCTAAAACCAGTCCCAGTGGGTTGATCGACGTAGATAAGATTTGATGCCTGCAGGTTATAAGTGTATAATTCAATCCTCACATATATCAACTCAACTCCAAGCCTTTTCTTGAGATGCTCAACAAGAACAGATCATATAAGCAGCTTGAGCAAGATATGATCTTATCTTTCAAGCCATATATTGAATAGAAAAGTAAACAGGACAAATTCTTACCTTGTCCCAACCATATTCATTCAGCACAAGAGACATGTTATCTGCAATCTTAAAGGGTCCATTTTCATAAAATAGAGCCAATTCACTACTACATCCTGGTCCTCCAGTCAACCATATCACAACAGGATCATCTGACTTGTTACCCCGAGATTCAAAGAAAAAGTAGAACATCCTACATTTTTCGGATGAGACAAATTATTTTTAAAAAATGGCAAACAAAAAAAAAAGAAGAAACTGCTCCGTAACCAAATTACAAAAAATCTTAAACAAAAACATGATAAAATTACTCCAAATATTGGTTTACAATAGCTTCATCATAAAAAAATTTATAATATATTGTTCAAAACTTCAGCTACCACATTGAACCATTTTATTTATTTTTTTGAATTCCATAATCAACATCCACATTTCCATCCAACAAATATAATAGAAACCAATATCCACGTAAAAACCCACAACCCAAAGTCTCATTCCACCGTAGTAGTACCCATACCCATATCAGTTTCTTAATCTCTACTTACCCAAGTTGAGTTCAATATTCACTTCATAATGAATTTTAACAACATTCCTAATCTAAATTCCATTCGTACCCCCTTAGAATCCCATTAGCTAACCATTTAATAATTAAAAAAAAAAAAAACTAATCCATACAAATTCATCAGAATCTAGGGTTATAAACCATACCTTGCAGCATGAGAATGTTCAAGTTTATAGTAACCAGCATGATGACCAAGATCTTCAACAGAGACACCATTAGTATCAATCAAATTTGGAAAAGTAAAACGTTTCTCAACAATCTTAGGAACATCAGCAATTACAGATTGTTCGTCAACGGGTTCAGCATCTCTAGGTAAAAGATTAAGTTGACGGATTAGTCTTTCTGCTTGTGATGTTGTTCTTTCAATTGATTGTAACCCTAGAATATCAGAAACTGATTTTGCAGAACAATAAGTCAATGCTGAGACAAGAAGAAGAAGCAAGGAGAGACTAAGCAGTGATGAGATTCTTTTCTCCATTTTTTTTTAGGTGAGAGATAAACAATGAAGAGGAAAGTCTGGTCACTCTGGTGTTGGGGGCAGACAGAATTATAAGACTTCGAATGAACCGAATATATCTCAGTTAGTTGTCGACACGTGTTTACGTGGCTTCAGGCCGAGGTTGTTGTTCTCAAATGTAACACGTTGCAGTCGTGATTAAGGTCCACGTGTCAACCATGGCCACGACGTCAGTAAACGGTAACTCGATCAAAAAAAAGGTTGTTTTTTTTTTTTTTTTTAAGCATGCATTTTATTAGGTTACAATTTGACGTGGGTATGTGGTACCCACGGAGTCATGGAAAATAACTTGACTAATACAAACCGGGATTGCTTGGTCCCAAATTTTGGTTGAAAGATTTCCCATTTGACTTTCGTCAGCCGCATGATTGGCCAAGCCATCCGCTGCTTGATTACCTTCTCTGTAGTTGTGTTAGATAGAGGCTTGCGGAATCTGTCGTATTCTAATCTTTATTTCTTTAATCATCCCAGAGATATGCCAAGGAGGATCAGTATAGGATGTGACGAAGAGCAGAAGGTTTTCTAAGTCCGTCTCGAAGAGAACTTTTGGCCATTGCCTTTTTGTTGTTGTTCTTGATGCCAATAGCAGAGCCCGAGTTTCTGCAGTTAAGGCAGTTGTAATTCCCAGAGGTTGGGCTAAAGCCGTAATTGTTCGCGCTTCGGAGTCTCTGCAAATAAAATCGGCACCTGCGAAACCTGGATGCCCCCTGGCTGCCCCATCCGTGTTAATATTAATCCAATCCAAGTTTGGTGTGGACCATCCTACTGAAATTGTCGAAATTATTTTGGCATTTCTTGAGGGGTTAAGAACCGGTGAATCTCCTGGTAACACCGGAGGTAAGGATTTTATTGCCACAAAATATTCTTTTTGTTGTTTTTTGGCCCAAGCCAGTATTTCTTCTGATGTTGTTTGCTTTTGGCGGTAAATTAGTTTATTCATGGCCAGCCATAAGGTCCTGAATAGAAAGCAAAAAGAAGAGATGACAAATATTGGTGATGATTGTTGTAGAATTTGTGAAATGATTGTTTGCGGCGTTAACAGACATGTGGGGTTATAGTTGGAGTTTGGTAAGGTTGATAGATGAGTGAATAAGGTGTTCCAAGCCGCAGTCGTCGTTGGGCAGTGGATTAGCAGGTGAGTCGTTGAAACCTGATTAGCGTTGCATCTGGGACAAATGTCGGAATTAGTCAGATGGATGTGATGTAGGAGAGAGAATGTTGGTAGACCCTCATTGATTGCTTTCCACAAGAAAAGCTGAATTTTTGGTGGACAGGGTAAGGTCCACAAGAATTTTGTAGGTGGGAGGGGGTTTTGAGTAGGTTGACCTAGGATTTTTTCATATTTTGAATTGGGCCAAATTATTTTGTCTTGGGGGCTATCTTGGGGTAGGTGGGTGTTTATTATTTTCTGAGCTGTATGATTGGGTAGGGTACTTAATTTTTCCTGGTTCCTGTTATGAGATATCAGATCAATGATATCAGCCACTTTTCGGATAGGGTAACTGTAGCGCCCCCTAAGCTAGCAGCTGACTAATCCAAGAGATTAACTAAATAAAGAGGCATTAAGAATCTAAATCATTTACTTAAACATTCAATTAAGAAAACTGCTACAAAACTTAACCCCTCTCTAAAATATTTATACAAGAATTCCTCTCAAATGATAGATATAAAATAAACATTTGGTTTATAATAGAATATACAACATAATAAACATAATCGAAGTTAACCAACTAACAGACTCAACCGTTGAAGCTTTCGCTGCACAACTCTGATCTGTCTCTGAAACTGAAAGTGGGAATGGGTGAGCACATCATCCCTAGAAGGGGTGCCCAGTAGGAATAACATTTAACTTTAAAGAAATCATGAGCGAGATCTGGAAAACAATTCATGTTTTCCCAAACATCAACAAGTGACCAAATCACTTGAAATACACAAACTCCTTCGTCAAACAATGTATAATAATGATGCCGGGTTGTTCAACACCTAATAATATATTGATGCCGGGTTGTTCCACACCTAATATGCGTAAAAGCTGAATTCATGTAGATATAAATGTGAAGGAGCGTATCCAATATACCACAAGTGGAAATTCTTATTTCCCATAACAATTCATAATGACATACATTACAAGTCCTTTCCAATTCATGGAAAGATTCAAAGATTCAACGGAACAATCATAACACAAACTAAACAATGCAGGAAAATGCATGAACAGACAATGCATGAGTTTGTTAAACATAAACTTTCGTAAAGAAACAACAATGGTTTCAAAAGAGTTAAAAGTATTCCCACCTCTTTTGATGACAGGCCACGCCTACCTCGAGATCCATGGTCCACTGGTTCATCCTTTGAATCGATCGTTGTTAATATAGACTAACTATGAATCACACAAAAAGTCTAAGAATCTATCCAAAAGGCTCACACATCAATCATACAAGTTTTTCTAATGCTTCTAGGCCCAATTAAGGTTCTCCATCTTTTATTTATCTATCTTTATCATAGCTAAGGTTTACTAATTGAATTAGGTTGGTTCTATAGTCCATTATCTAAGTCTTATGAATATCTACAACTTTGTAGAAGAAGCCAAAGGTTGTTCAGACCACAGAGGTCCAATACATGATCATTAGGGAAATTGGCTATAAGCCCAAGTTCACTAAACAAGCCCATTAATCTAAGGCACAGTCCAATTGGATCAACTAACGGTCACTAAATGTCAATCTAACAATCAACGGGTCTCTAACAGTCAACGTCTAAGGTCAGGTCAACAGTCAAGGTCAAAGTCGATTAGGAATCGGTCAACTGAGTCAATTCGGGTCAAGACAGGGAAATCGTTGAATCTACACCGATCCAACTCAGTCAGATACACTAAGTCAGATAAGAATCTAAGTCAGACTGAATCTGTTCAGTCATACATGCACAAGGTTCTTCTTACACAGCTGCAACTCTAACTCTATAACTCTTTTCAAGTTCAACTTCAAACCAATAATACATCAATTGAATCATTCAAATAAACTTCAAATTTCAATTACAATTATAAACTCTAATTACCTGCAATTGCAGCTTTAAGCCAAACTCAGATCAGCTCAACTCATATAACACTCAACCTCAACTACAATTCCCATTTGATTACACTCCACTACTAACTGAATTCCAATCTCAGCACAGACAAACCCATCCTCACCAGTAATATCAGTTACTTCAAACAAATTCATCCACCACCTGTACATACATATATTCACTACAGTTCTAGTTCTAATATACACACTCTTCACTTCAGCGTTATCAACAATTCACACATCCCATAATAACTCATTCTGATTACTCCAACATCCATACTTAAGGCTTAACACCACTATCATCTGAGCAAAAACACAATTACATCTCATACCACTTCCATAAACTCAATTACTACTCCTGCAGCTCAGATCAACAACAACTCAGCTTAATCATTTTCAGCACCACCATCTCCATGCTCTGAACTTAACCAAAACAACACCACCTATAACCTCAGTTCATACCACACACATGCCACTACAAAAATTCAACCATTCCCTGCACCTGTTGTTCATAATTCAACAACATCTTCATATCCACAATAACAACTCAATTCTATAATCATCATAATCTCAGTTTGATTACATCTTCATCAACACCCATAACTCATAAACCCATTAACTGAAATCAAAAGCTTTACTAAATTACTGAGAAATAAATTACCTCAAAATAACTTCACTCCACAATTGATTCAACCTTTCTTTGCTTCTGACTTAATTCAGTAGATCATCTCAAACCACCACCATCCCTTCTATTTACAGAGAACCTCAAAATAACCCCCAAAACTTTCTTTTCTAAATTGAACTCAACACATCAAACCAAAACCTCCAAATCAAACAAACTCATCTTATAATTCTTCTTAATCATTACCTAATCGAACCCAATTGATTTCACCAAAACCCTAGCTCACGGTTTACTCAAATCCTCAATCATCTCTTCAATTTCTACCTTGAACAACTTCAATTTAACAAACCCATCCGCTGATTCTTCTTAACCTTCAATACCACTTCTTTATCTGTGATTGAGACTCAAGAACCCTAATTCGGTTCATCTCCAAAACTACTTTAGAACTTCAATTAAACCTCTACCCATGATTCTTCATCTAATTGTAGTTCCATATTTCATCTTCCATATCTTCAGATTAAAACTGAATCTAAGAACCCTAATTCCGACTCTGTGATTCACTCTTCCATCAACTTTGAATCATATAATCTAACTAACTACACCAGTAATAGTCGTTACTCGATTTGTATCATCTTCATCAATTAACCCTTTCAAATCGATTCTCACACTTCTCTCCGAATCAGAAGCCGTGAAGGACAGGGGAAGAGAGAAAGAACGAGAAGAAGAAGAATAAGAAGAAGAAGAAGAAGATAGAAAATAAAAAGAAGAATAATCTTCTCGGTTAGGTGTAGATAAGGCCGACCATGGTTGTTAAAAGAACCCAAAAATCTGATAAGGGAAAGCCACGACGTGTCCTTGTTGCATCAAAAGCGTTTTCTAAAAATGATGATTTTACCCTTCGTATTGTCTTGATGTTTTCTTCTTCATCTGATATCCGGTTCACAAGTTCGAGTAATCCATTTCGCATAACTTTTCGAGATCTAACCGACGATACTAGTTTCGTATCTAGATCGTTGTTAGATTAATTCCTATTAATTATCGTTCGTGTTAAACTAATCGAGTTATTATCGGCTAATTGGACACTTGACCGGTCTAATGACGTTGACAAACCCTAGCTCACGGTTTACTCAAATCCTCAATCATCTCTTCAATTTCTTCCTTGAACAGCTTCAATCTAACAAACCCATCCTATGATTCTTCTTAACCTTCAATACCTCTTCTTTATCTGTGATTGAGACTCAAGAACCCTAATTCGGTTCATCTCCAAAACTACTTTAGAACTTCAATTAAACCTCTACCCATGATTCTTCATATAATTGTAGTTCCATATTTCATCTTCCATATCTTCAGATTAAAACTGAATCTAAGAACCCTAATTCCGACTCTGTGATTCACTCTTCCATCAACTTTGAATCATATAATCTAACTAACTACACCAGTAATAGTCGTTACTCGATTTGTATCATCTTCATCAATTAACCCTTTCAAATCGATTCTCACACTTCTCTCAGAATCAGAAGCCGTGAAGAACAGGGGAAGAGAGAAAGAACGAGAAGAAGAGGAAGATAGAAAATAAAAAGAAGAATAATCTTCTCGGTTAGGTGTAGATAAGGCCGACCATGGTTGTTAAAGGAACCCAAAAATCTGATAAGGGAAAGCCACGACGTGTCCTTGTTGCATCAAAAGCATTTTCTAAAAATGATGATTTTACCCTTCGTATTGTCTTGATGTTTTCTTCTTCATCTGATATCCGGTTCACAAGTTCGAGTAATCCATTTCGCATAACTTTTCGAGATCTAACCGATGATACTAGTTTCGCATATAGATCGTTGTTAGATTAATTCCTATTAATTATCGTTCGTGTTAAACTAATCGAGTTATTATCAACTAACAGTCACTAACTGTCAATCTAACAGTCAACGTCTAAGGTCAGGTCAACAATCAAGGTCAAAGTCGATTAGGAATCGGTCGACTGAGTCAATTCGGGTCAAGACAGGGAACTCGGTGAATCTACACCGATCCAACTCAGTCAGATACACTAAGTCAGATAAGAATCTAAGTCAGACTGAATCTGTTCAGTCATACATGCACAAGGTTCTTCTTACACAGCTGCAACTCTAACTCTATAACTCTATTTCAAGTTCAACTTCAAACCAATAATACATCAATTGAATCATTCAAATAAACTTCAAATTTCAATTACAATTATAAACTCTAATTACCTACAATTACAGCTTTAAGCCAAACTCAGATCAGCTCAACTCATATAACACTCAAACCTCAACTACAATTCCCATTTGATTACACTCCACTACTAACTGAATTCCAATCTCAGCACAGACAAACCCATCCTCACCAGTAATATCAGTTACTTCAAATAAATTAATCCACCACCTATACATACATATATTCACTACAGTTCTAGTTCTAATATACACACTCTTCACTTCAGCGTTATCAACAATTCACACATCCCATAATAACTCATTTTGATTACTCCAACAACCCTACTTAAGGATTTACACCACTATCATCTGAGAAAAAACACAATTACATCTCATACCACTTCCATAAACTCAATTACTACACCTGCAGCTCAGATCAACAACAACTCAACTTAATCATTTTCAGCACCACCATCTCCATGCTCTGAACTTAACCAAAATAACACCACCTATATAACCTCAGTTCATACCACACACATACCACTACAAAAATTCAACCATTCCCTGCACCTGTTGTTCATAATTCAACACCATCTTCATATCCACAATCACAGCTCAATTCTATAATCATCATAATCTCAGTTTGATTACATCTTCATCAACACCCATAACTCATAAACCCATTAACTGAAATCAAAAGCTTTACTAAATTACTGAGAAATAAATTACCTCAAAATAACTTCACTCCACAATTGATTCAACCTTTCTTTGCTTCTGACTTAGTTCAATAGATCATCTCAAACCACCACCATCCCTTCTATTTACAGAGAACCTCAAAATAACCCCCAAAACTTTCTTTTCTAAATTGAACTCAACACATCAAACCAAAACCTCCAAATCAAACAAACTAATTTTATAATTCTTCTTAATCATCACCTAATCGAACCCAATTGATTTCACCAAAACCCTAGCTCACGGTTTACTCAAATCCTCAATCATCTCTTCAATTTCTTCCTTGAACAGCTTCAATCTAACAAACCCATCCACTGATTCTTCTTAACCTTCAATACCTCTTCTTTATCTGTGATTGAGACACAAGAACCCTAATTCAGTTCATCTCCAAAACTACTTTAGAACTTCAATTAAGCCTCTACCCATGATTCTTCATCTAATTGTAGTTCCATATTTCATCTTCTATATCTTCAGATTAAAACTGAATCTAAGAACCCTAATTCCGACTCTGTGATTCACTCTTCCATCAACTCTGAATCATATAATCTAACCCACTACACCAGTAATAGTCGTTACTCGATTTGTATCATCTTCATCAATTAACTATTTCAAATCGATTCTCACACTTCTCTCAGAATCAGAAGCCGTGAAGGACAGGGGAAGAGAGAAAGAACGAGAAGAAGAAGAAGAAGAAGAAGATAGAAAATAAGAAGAAGAATAATCTTCTCGGTTAGGTGTAGATAAGGCCGACCATGGTTGTTAAAGGAACCCAAAAATATGATAAGGGAAAGCCACGATGTTTCCTTGTTGCATTAAAAGCGTTTTCTAGAAATGACGATTTTACCCTTCGTATTGTCTTGATGTTTTCTTCTTCATCTGATATCCGGTTCACAAGTTCGAGTAGTCCATTTGGCATAACTTTTCGAGATCTAACCGATGATACTAGTTTCACATCTATATCGTTGTTAGATTAATTCCTATTAATTATCGTTCGTGTTAAACTAATCGAGTTATTATAGGCTAATTGGACACTTGACCGGTCTAATAACGTTGACAAACTTGCGGGTCTTTACAGTAAAATTTAGTCGGGTCTATGTTTGTGGAGTGTGGAATCCAGTTGGATTCTATTGGTGTTGATAACCCATTTCCAATACGGTGAAAAATCAATTGTTGCATGTTAGGGACGAGTGATGTTAATTGTCTCCTTTGAGCGGCGGAGGAAGACGGTATGGTATCAATGCCCTGTAGAATCGGTTGATGGTTGAGATATTTTTCACTGCATAAACTTCCACAAATGGAGTTAGGTTGTTCATGTAAAATCCAGATTCTTTTAATGAGAAGTGCCTTGTTATGATCACTGCTTTTCCTTATGCCTAGCCCTCCTTCAGATATTGGTTTTGTTACTTTATCCCAACCAATAGGATGAAGCTTTTTAACTGACGAATCATGTCCCCAGAAAAAATTTCTCGTGATACGATCTATTTGTTTGTGGACATTGATAGGTAGATTCTGTGTTTGCATGAGGCGGTTTGAGGTGGGGGTTTGGGAGATTTTAATGAGGACAATTCTTCCAGCTGGAGTCAGACATTTTGTCATCCACCCTTTAGCATTTCGAGCTAATCGAGCGGTGCAAAGGTGTGATTAGATGCTCTTCCTTGTTTGGATTGGACTCCAAGATAAATTGGGGGTTTTGATGTGGACGACATATCGAAAAATTGCTACAGATTACTTTTTTTAACCGGATCCAATCTCAGTGATGAATAATTACTGATTTGAAAGTATTAATTACTTGGCCTGCCGAAGTGCCGTAAGAGTGAAGCAGGTTCTTGAGGTGGAGATTACTCTGAGCAGAAGCTTTATATGTGATTAGAAGATCATCAGCATACATTAAGTGAATAATGGGTGGAGCTTTTCTTGAAATGTTGAATCCTCGAAACCAATTTTTGATTTTGAAGGTTTCCCAGATTGGTAGACAGAATTACCGTACAAATTATGAAAATATAGAAAGATAGGGGATCTCCTTGTCTAATACCTCTAGTTGGGATGATATATCCATGATGTGTGCTATTTATGTTGATCGAGTATGTAACAGTTGTGATCATAGCATAATGTAAATTACAAATATTGTTGGAAATCCAAGTTTGGTGAAGGCATCTTTGATGAATCCCTAATTTAAGCTTTCGTAGGCTCTCTGAATATCCAGCTTTAGAGATATTTTCGGGTCATTGGTGAGGCTTGAAGTTTTTATATGGTGAAATAGCTCTCCAGAAATTGCTATGTTATCATGAATTGATCTTTGTGGTACAAAGGCACTTTGAAAAGGGCTTATCAGAAAAGGGAGTAGTGGTTTAATTCGATTAACTAGGATTTTTGCAATGATTTTATAAGTGACGTTACAGAGTCCTATAGGTCTGAATTGAGAAGGCTTTGATGGGTGGTCCACTTTGGGTATTAGTGTTAGGTTTGTGTGATTCATGAGTGGATATATATTAAGACCATTGAAAAAACTGCGAACCATGGCAATCAATTGAGGATGAGTTGTTTCCCAAATAAATTTGAAAAATTTACTCGTATAACCATCTGGACCAGGACCACTCTCAGAGTTTATGGAGAATAAAGCTTGTTTGATTTATGTTGCATTTACCTCTTTAGTAAGAAGGTTTAATTATCTGGGACTTAATCTAGGATTGATATCTTTGAAAAGATCTTCATTTATGATTGTAGGTGAGTTGTGTATTGTTGGGAGAAATGGTCAAGAATGAGTTGAACCACATCTTTCTTCTTATTGACCCAGTTGTTCTGTGGGTCTTGAAGTTGTTGTATATTGTTTCATGCTCAGTGGATGGTTGCTTTAGTGTGGAAGAAGGTTGTATTGAGATCACCTGATTGTAGCCATTGGATTCTGGATCTTTGTTGCCAGTATGTTGCGTGACATTGTAATAATTTTGTGTGATCTCTTCTTAGTTGTTGTTCCTGACCCAGTCAGAATTCTTGGTCGTTACCCTATTGGGTAGCACACTGATGTTGAGCATTCTTTATTTTCGTCGTTGTTTTTTAATAATAGTTGGAAGATGGCCAAAAGTTCCTTGTTCCATTCCATGATGGTTTGTCCGGTTGTTATGAGCTTTAATTGAAGGTCCAGGGTAGGTTCCAAATCTTGCTATTGTACCCGAAGCGAATCAACCACCTGTTTGAGCTGCGGATGTGAGAGCCATAAATGTTCAAATTTGTAAATTTTTTTATTCCTTGCCAATCTATTGATTTTCCTTGTAATAGAATTGGAGCATGGTCGGATGATATTCTTGGAGAGTAACTGATGCATGTGGATTGGAAGTACGCCAATGTTGGGTTGCCATTGCTCTATCTAATCTCTCTAGAATGTTGTCTTGCCCCATCTGGTTGTTCGTCCAAGTATAGGGGTTTCCTCTGAATCCTAAATCCATGAATCCCATATGGTCCATCATTGTTAAAAGAGGTTGAGATTGAGCATATGTTACCTGTCTTCCTCTTCTTCTTTTTTCTGATTGATCCAGAACGTCATTGAAATCTCCTAGCAAAATCCATGGAATAGCCGGGTTGATGTTGCGGAAGATTGTCGGAAATTTTTTCCAAAAGTTTCGCCTTATGTCCAGGTGTGGTGGCCAATATATACTTGTTCATATCCAAGGTTGTTCAGGGGGTGGAGGCGTTACCAATGCGTGAATGTAGTTTTGTGAATGAAGTGATATTTGAATATTTAGGTTATCCCTCCACATTAGACAAAGGCCTCCTCTTCTTCCAATTTTAGGGACAGAAAAGTGATTATGAAACTGTAATGAATGTGTTAGGCCCTGCATATGATGATGATTTGCTAAAGTTTCATAAAGGAATACAATGCTTGGTTTGTGAAGAGAGACTAGTCCACGTGGGTGTTGTATATGTATTGGGTGGTTTATTCTCTGACAATTCCAAGCTAAGATAGTCATTATGAGAAAAATAATATATCAAAACGGAAAAGAGTAGGGAGTGAGAGGATGGGGTAGTATATTGGTGTTAATGTTGGTAAAACATAATTGGGTTTTGCTGACTATAATATTCAAGAAGGTTGAGGCCCAGTTTTGATGATTTGAGTTAGAATTGAAAGCATGTGAGAATGAACACCGGAAGTTGTATTGTGGGTATACAATTGGAGATTAGGACGAAGGATTCAAGAAGATATCATTTGTTGTGTTATGATTCAAGAAAATGTTGTTGGTCGCAATGTAGTAGCAAATTTAATTTCTTTTCTTGGAAAAAGTGCAAATTCGAATAAAATGATACTAATCACACAAGGTTTTACCTATTTGCCACCCACATTTTTCCTATTTGCCACCTACTCACAAATTCTAAACTAAATTCACTTTTCAATTCTATTTTTTCCTATTCACCACCTACAAAAGTCAAATTAGATTTGATACCACCCAAATTTATCTTCTTCCTCATTAATCTCTGTTTTCATTTAAAAAACTATCAACCCTAGGTTATAATTTTGTTTCATTATCATACACAAAAAAACTTCTAATCTTGTATCAGTTAATTTGTGGAGAAGTAAACGAATTAATCGATGAATAATCCGCAAATTGTTATTATCCCAGTATCATATAAATATTTGATGTAATATTATGATTCTTTTTCTTCGTTTTAATCAAAATTAGTGAATGTAATCATAACAATTATTAATCTGTTTTCATATATTACCTAGTGTGTCAACGAATTAGAGAAGTATATATAATTAATCGACGAAATACATGTCTGATTACATAAACAAAGCTTTAAATACAAAAGCAATTGTAGACCTCCAGGATACGACATATGCGCCCTTAATTCAAGGAATAGGGATTTCTATATTTTTCAAACTGTTGTTGTATGTATATGGACAGTCGTCCAGTACCCAACTCTTGATAAAAGTCCTAGTCGTTCAGACTATCGCGGTCAAGCATTCTCATAGTCCGACCAGAGATTTTGAGGACTACAAATTTTGATTTTAAACTTCCTTTTCTTGGTTTTTTTTTTTCTATTATTAGTCGATCATGGACCACTTCAAAAAATAGTTTCAATCAAATCGAAAGGTAAAAGAAATTTTTTAAAATAAATCGAGTAAAGATGGTGATCGATGGTGAGTGGTGATGAAGTAGAAGATGGCGGTCGGTGGTGGAGAAAAAATTGGTTAATAGCGGAGAAGGAGAAGATAAATTTATTTAATACTTGGGGTTTTTTTATTTTTTTCTTTCAAGTTGATATATAGGGTTGTTTTATTATTGGGTGTAAACAAAAAGTCAAGAGGTAATAATTAGGATTTTTCACAAATTATATGGGTGGTAAATAGGATAAGTGAAGGTGGCAATTAATGAGAGTGGCAAATAGGGAAAGTGTGGGTGGCAAATAGGTAAAACCTCACACAATGTGTGAATTGCTATCAGAAAACAAAACACTCCCTCAATTTTTTAAAATAATAGTATCTCCTTTTTAAAGCAGGGTAGTACAAAACATGGCTAAAAGCTAGTTTATGCCTGCGTCCCATATAATTGCACTTAAAGAATGTTTTTCGAAAAATTATGTTCATGTTTTTTTTTTGACAAGAAAAGAGCAAATTATATTAAAAGGTAAATTTTGTGTTCCTAGCCAATTAAATAAGGTGTACTTGACTGCGATCACCATTTGATTCCAATTTCTTTTCCTACTACCTGTAAAGTCGATCCTTTCTTTCCCTCCATATCGTTCAGCATTATTGTGAAATGGATTAATCCCAAGGCTTCCTACACATATATATCATTACCAATTACTGTATCCTACTTACTGTTTTGGGGTAAAAACTGTTTCTGCTGGTTTTGGTAAATTTGGGTGTGTTGATGGGAAACGAATTTAGACCTAAAAAATGCATTACACGGGAGTACTTTAGATTCGAGAGATCAATCTGTACAATCTTGTCCTAAACCAAGAAATGGCCTTTTCAGTCTTGCTTCGGTCACAAAGTAAAGGAGAAGGGTTGGTCTTAGGGAGGGAAGCGAAGAAGGTGTTGAGACAAGAATGGTTAATTCTGAAGGTGTGGCTGTTTTATGACTTGTATCAGAATATGGAAATGGCTTGCGGAATGTAAGCTATCAGTTCTTTGGTGTTTTCTGGATACTTGTGTTGTTGTTAACCAAAACTGCGTTTTGGTCGAAATAGGTAGAAACCTATTTATACAAGTCATAATTGAACGCACCCTGGTCTCGTAGGAAGTGGGAATATTTTGAGTGATGAAGAAGTGGGGTAATGTGTAAATGCTAGAAACCACGTCCCCACTATGAAGTAAACGGGTTAGTTTACACCCACTACTTCTTGTCGCCACTAACTGCCCGCTTTCGTGACACTTTCTTATAATGGGCGTGTTGCACGTCGCACGCTGTAAACCGCCAGACCAATACCCTATGAGCATCCCCCAGTTTGTGACATGTATGATGTCTCGAGTATTTTCGTGGAAAATGTGCAGCAGATTGCTGAGTGGGTTTCGTATGCAAGACCTAGTTATTCTGATTAATTGTACGCCATCTAGGTGGTGGATAACCATGTGTGGAAAGTCAAGGTCAGGAGACTTGCCACAGGAGAATAGCGTGTGATGCTATTAGGTTAGTCTTGGTTGGTCGCCTAAGACTTACTATAGGTCGATCAATTTTGTGGCGAATTTGGACGGCTGAGATTGTAATTCAGGAGAGAGGGTGGTCGTTGATTATGTCCACATTCCGTTGGCACCTGTTAATGGTATAGTGGCATAGCAGCGGCGTAGTGGCATAGCATGTGGCATTGTGGCATGGCCAAAGCTAGGATTTGGCGCCGTGGCCAAAGTTAGGGTTTGGCGGCATGGTCAAGGCTAGGGTTTGGCGCCGTGGCCAAAGTTAAGGCTTTGGCGGCATGGCCAAGGCTAGGGTTTGGCGCCGTGGCTAAAGTTAGAGCTTGGCGGCATGGACAAGACTAGAATTTGGCGCCGTGGCCAAAGTTAGGGCTTGGCGGCATGACCAAGGCTAAAGTGGCTCGTGGCATGTTGTGGGGACAAAGCGGCGTAGTTCTGGGCTATGACCAAAAATTAGGGTTTCGGCTAATGCTACTGAAGCAAAAGTCGTGTTTCGATCATAAAACCCTAATTGGAGTCCGTTATGGCGTTGGCCACGAACAGAAAGTGGGTTAGCACGCAGTTGCGCCATTTGTGGCACATTGGCATGTTACTGTGGCGGAATGGCATGTTGGCATGCCAATTAGCATATTAGCACGACATGGCACGTTTGGCATGCTGATTAGCATGGTGGTGCGGCATGGCACAATTGGCATGCCAGTTAGAATGGTGGCGTGGCAGGGCGCGTTTGGCATGCCAATTAACATGGTGGCGTGGAAAGGCTCGTTTGGCCTTTCAACACATGAGGCGGGTTTAAAGCGACCTGATTGGTCAAAAGAGGGGGCCGGACAAACATAGGGCGTGGCCACATCTCTAGTGCTCGTGGCGCATTTAAAGTGACCTGATTGGTCGATAGGAAATAGGAGGGTCGGTCAAGCAGCATGGTGGCGTGGCCATCTGCAAGTGGCGCCGCCTGGCCTATGGCACAGCCACACCTTCCTTGCTGCTGCTCCTATTTCCCGTGGCTCCTCTTTTGTTCCTTGTTTTCTAATTTTGGGTAGGACTTTGCACCTACTAATCCATGGCGGATCAATTGCCTAGTTTGCCTAGGTTTAGTTTCGACCAACATGGTCTGATATACTGTGCGGGGCGCAAAACCCTAAAATTAATTAGCTTGGGATTTGATTTTCGTGAGTTATCACAAAATTGATTGAACTATGTATGTTGACACAGAGTTCTTCGAATTTATTGCCAGAGAGCAGTATGCTTTCCGATTGAGTACTTTTATGCAAAGACCTTAACCTTGATACTTCGAGAAATTCATGTTACTCTGCTGCGAGCGAACACTACTTGTCATATCATACCAATACTAAGGGTTCAGCTGGGGAACATAGCATAGGAAAAATACTCGGCAGGCTCCGGCATTAGTGAGTAATGCAGCTAGGAGCTTATATACTCATTAGGCTCTATACTAGCGAACAATTCATCTAGGAGCTTGAGTTTCAATATAATATGAAGAAAGACATAGGCACTCATCAGATTTTGGTATATTCTCCAAATTCCCTATGGAATATAGACATATCAATGTCTACTACATCTGATGTCGGGTCAGGTAGATAGACTTTTACAGTTTTCGCCCTATACTAAAAACCACCATCAACATTAAGTCCCATGCTTAGCACGTAACAATGACATTGTTACGGGGTAAGCACTGACAGACGAAATTAAAATTGAAAAGACGAAGGTAGATATTACCAGGAAAATTCCAATCGGCCTTCAGCAACGGGACCGCGCGACCAATGGTCTTCGTAGTAGCTTGCTAGCTCGGCTACGGGTATGAGTGTTGTGGGTCCATCCATCCATTACCGTCCATGGAGCAAGAAGGAATCCTTTTTCTGTTCGAACTCCATTCGTAAAAAAAAAAAGGTATCGATCCTCTTCTGTTTTTTGTTGCTCGTTTGGCTACGTGCTTTCGTCTGCAGCAGCCGGCTTCTCTTCGTCGCTGTCAGCAGCTCCATCACGAGTGTGCCAGTCGTCAACAGCAAGGTTAGTACATCATGTTCTTTCTTTTTCTTTTCACATGTACGAACTTTAGTTATACGCATAACTTTCACGGTTTTGAAATTTCATCAAATCATGAGTGAACTCCATCGATCCTCTCCGGAATGTGTGATAAGGTCATGTCTCCAGAGAAATGAGTATCTGGCCTCTCTAGTGGATTTCAAAATTTTCCATACTCCATTGCGCTCAATTGTAAGAGGCCTTAACTTTAAGTTGCTTGGAGTCTGGACTGTTGATCATCAGGCAGGTCCCGCATCTGACATCGTGTTTGTTTTTTTTCAAAGGTGATACGGCCATCAGTATCTTTGGATCTTCCTTTGGTGTCTTTGATGCGTGTACGACTTCATGTTAAGAAATTCCTGTGGCTCGAGCCTATTTCCTCTTGAAAGATGTACTTCCATTGCATTTGCTGGTAAGGTGACTGGCGAATTGACGAAAGCGGCAATCTCTTGGATCCATCATTTGTTGATCAATTTTGGAGTCGCACTTGATATACCTGTATTGCATCCAAACATCTGGCCGTCCATGCACCCTTTTCTTAGGAAATTGGAAACCTAGAAACACCCAATCTGACTTTATCGGCCGATGTGGCAGACATGAGGCGGTTGGTCTGTGTGGCTTGCTGAGGCGTTGAAGCGGCTCCGGCTTCTGGAGAGGATGTTGAAGCGGCTTTGGGAGGGAACGTTGAAGCGGATTCTGAAGCGACTGTTGAAGAGGCTTCTGGAGAGAACGTTGAAGAGACTTCTGGAGAGAACTCTTGTGAGGGCGCCATTAACCCTTGATTTCGAAAAACGAGTTCTTTCCTTTCTTGATAATCCATGGTGCAGACTACATGCTTCTTGAATATTTGTGGCGTGCCGGTTAGGTAAGTAGAAGCATGGACGCATTTCCACGGAGTAAGAAATCTAAAATTTATGCTTGTTAGGTGAGGAGGTTTCATCTCCAATTAGTGGCGCGTGTAACGTGATTCGATGCATCGTTTCTGAAGAGGTAATTGCAAACCAGAAGTGTCATGTGTGCTGACTTCAAATTCATTGCTTTTTTGTTTCGTGAAGAGGATTCCCAAAATCCGGAAAATTTGGAGCAAAGACCAATTGGAACAACAAAACTTCTTCTAGGAATCTCATTCTGAGTTCGTATGAAGAAGTTATGAGCAAAACAAGTCAAAGGGCAAAAGGTTGAAGCAGGGGCAACTCTTTGAGAGTTCCAACCATTCAAAGTGTCGCAGATTCTCTCTTCACTCCTACATAGGTGACGGACACATGTGTGACCCATAAAAGCTATTTATTATTGAGAGCAACTTCATAAAACCCTTTTCGGGGTGAGGCGCAACAAGTCAAGACTTTGATCACTCCGAACCCGAATTTCTTTCGATAAGGGATGTTTATTTCTCTCTCAACTTTTAAGGATGAGATTGTGTTCATATATGTGTCTAACTTCTTATGACTAGTCTAACTATGTCTTCTTAGCGCATTGGATGCTTTTATTTGTTTTATTTAGTTTATTAAAATCACAAAACAACCGGTGTTATTTATAAGGAACCATAACAATTTATCAAGGATGGGAGGATTCTTATGCTCTTGAACAAAAAAGTCTCTAATTTTATAGATAAAGTTTCCACCTTTTACAAGAGGAATTTCAAAAAAGAAAAAGAGACTACAAACGAGCAACTCCAAGGAGAAATAGTAAGTTGGCGAAAGAAGCGGAGTCATTCGAGTTCGTATGAAGAAGTTATGAGCAAAACAAGAACTCATAAGCAAAGGGCAAAATGGTCATTTTATCGGAAAGTACTATTGGTAACCCACCGTGTACGTTAAGGTAGCCATTGGGTTAAGGGGCAACTCTTTGGGAGAGTACTAAAATACAAACTAAACCCAATTGTTAAGGGGATCGGGTTAACCCTTAGCGAGAGATGCCAGTGTAAATATATTTCTAAAACTAAATCGAGAGAAGACTTTTGTTCATCTCATTCATTTCAATTCTGGCCGAGAAGAAAGGGGAGCGGCTAGAAATTTGGGGAAGAAATCATCTCCAATTAGTTGAAGGAAGAGGAGTTAATGGTGGTCTTGTTCGCTCTACGAGATAAGGGGTAACGTGATTCGATGCATCTAAGTTTACCAAGAGGTAATTGCAAACCTGGCTCGAGTTTGGTTTTGGAAGTGGTGGAGTGGAGGTGTTGAAGTGTCATGAACCGTGGTTGGTGCTGACTTCAAATTCATTGCTTTTTGTTTCGTGAAGAGGATTCCCAAAATCCGGAAAACTGCGAGGACAACAAAACTTCTTCTAGGAATCTCATGGATTCGTGAAATGGTAGGAATGCGAGGCGAAGGTTGAAGCGGGTTTGAATGGTTCAAATGGGATGCTGCCTTCCAACCATTCAAAGTGTCGACTTGTGGTGCGAGATTCTCTCTTCACTCCTAGGTTGGTGGTTCTGGACACATGTGTGACCCATAAAAAGCTATTTATTATTGAGAGCAACCATCATAAAACCCTTTCAACATGGCCTAGGGTGAGGCAATGCCCCGACTTAGACCCCGACTCACCCGAAGTCAAGACGGTTTTTCGATCACTCCGCCATAAACCGAGCGTTTTTGAGAATTTCTTTCGATAAGGGATGTTTATTTCTCTCTCAACTTTTAAGCATGATGAGATTGTGTTCATATATGTGTCTAACGCAAAAGTGATATTCTTATGACTAGTGTGCATATGTGAATCGTAACCTTTGTTAAAGAATCTCTATGTCTTCTTAGCTTGATTAGTGCACGTTAGGTTGTTCCTTTAGGTAGAATTCATATTCACATCTTTTAATGCATGAGGAGATTTGCGGGATATTCTTGCGATAGGGTCTTTGATAAAAGTTGAGATTAAATATCAATTCTAGTTATGAAAAGCATGTTAGTGAATGAAAACGAAATCCTTAACCAATATCTTTTCTATCTTATTTGTTTGCTTATTTGTTTCTTTGCTTTTATTTGTTTTATTTAGTTTATTTCACAAAACAAATCCGGTGTTATTTATAAGGAGATCCTTTCTTGCCCTTGCTATATTTATATTTTGAGTAGTAAGAAAGTGTAATTATAATAGTAAGTTGGAAAAGTAGGTTTTGTGGGTATATCTCTAGTAAACCCTCACGAGACTATAACTCGTCCACTAGGGACACCTAGGGGTTTAAAGGCTTGTTATACGTGCTAAGTGTGACCGTAGCCTCAACGACACGGAGTTGTATGTATGTTTTAGAATTGTTTTGTTTGATTTGCTCGAGGACTAGCAAAGTCTAAGTGTGGGGGAATTTGATAGGTGTTGCAAAATACCTAGATTTTTATCTATTGTTTATGCTTTCTTTGCTACTTTTCTTGTAAATTATGTATCTTATGTTTGCTTTTGAGTTTATTAGGTGCAATGGAGTCATTATGAGAAAAGAAGGAGAAAATTTCCATTTGGAGTGTAAAGGGCAAACAGATCAATTCACTGGCGAGTTATGCAACAAAGGAGGTGAAGAATGAACTGTCAAGAAAGAAATTAGGCAGTCAGTTCTCTGAAACTGACAGGCCACATTTTGGCTGGGCAGCCCCTATCCATTTTACTGGTGCCACTATCCAGTATGTACGGACTGACCTAATTAGGTCGAGTTGTTTCTCAGAAAACTCATTCTTTCTTTCTTTTATCCTTCATTAAGACATCTCCCTGAAAACAAGAAAATGGAGGCTCTGTGACAAATATACAAAGTTAATGATGGAGATGAAATCAAATCGAGAAGGGTTATGAATTGCAGTCTGTGAGAGTCTTGGGTAATGAAGATGAAATTCAAATCACAATCTGGTATGGGTTTTTGGGTGTTTTAAATTGAGAAGAAAGGAATTTGTTGCTGCTGATTTTCATGGGAATGGGATCGAGGAAAGGAAGGAATTGATGTTTCCGGTGATACAAATTGATGAACAAAGATGGTTTTGTGCTGAATCTGAGAATGAAACAGAGATGAGGTTGAATCGGTGATGACTTTGATTGATTTGTGAAGAAGTTCGGAAAGGAAATCTAGGGTTTCTGAAGCTGAAATCGAATGGGTTCTATCAGTGATGAAATGGGTTTGGTTTGGATTGATCCCGAGAAGGTGTAATTGATTGGTTCAACCGAGGACTTGTGATGCTGTTGTTGCTGTTTCAGCCAAGAGAACAAGTTGTGGAGTTTTGGTAAGTGCAGGTATGCTGGTGACAGTAACGCAGGAGAAGCAAAGATTCAGCTGCAGTTGGAGGTTTGAGCAGCTGATGGCCTTGAAGAGTGCAGCTGCAATCGCAAGTAGGAGAATTAAGGGCTAGATGCAAGGCAGTGTTGAAGATGGCAACTATACATGGCTTGGGAAGTTGTTGCTACAGCTGATTGAATTTGCAGAATGAACTGATGTCGCGAATGGTTGAAATAGAGTAGCATTGGTGGGTTTAGATGGTGATACAAAGTTATTGGAGGCACTGAGTATGGAAGAGAGATTTTAGGTGGTTTTGCAATGCACTATCTGGATATGAACTGATGGCATTATGTGTCAGTATTGGCTCGAATGTGGAAGCTGAGAAGCAGCAGCTAGTTATGGAGATTGGAGGAAATTGCAGGAGCAACAAGGTGTTGGTGTTGGCTGGTGTGCTACTGAAGCAACAGATGGATGCAGTTAGAATGAATTGGTTGAACTGTGACTGAATGAATGATGATAGTTTAGGTTGTGCAGGGAGGAAGAAACTGGCTAGAATTGGCTTATGAATTGCCTGAAAACAGAGGAAACTCTGTCAGATTTCTATCCCGCCGAGTCGACTCAGTGATTCGCGATCCAACTCACTGGACCCGGTTTGACACAGAGAAAGGCTTGGGCTTATTTTGACCGGGCTTGGTTATCAGAGACTTGCGATCGAGTTTTGGGAACGAAAGGAGATGGCAGTGCTATAAAAGGGAGGTCGGTGGTTCTATTCGATGATCCTATCTTTGCCTCTACTTCGTTTTCTAGGCTTTAGAAACATGAAAGCTTTTCTTTTTCTTCTTGTTATGAACTCCATGAATATGAGTACCTAGTTTTCTTTTGGTTATGGATTAGTTTGATTTCACATAACATGGTTCTTTGATTCAATATATTAGTTTTGTCTCATACTTATCGTTCATGATTCTCTGAAAATATAGTTGTATGATTGACGTATTACAACATGATTGATTGTTTGTTTTGTCAAGTTGCAAATTGGTAGAACTTGTAATCACATCTATTGCTATTTTAGGGTTAATCATCGAGCGATAATCCTTGAACACAAGTAGCATAAATATGATTGTAGGTTGTAGTGATATATCCTTTTAATCATATGTGAACCATGACCTTTGTCCGAATTGTTTGCGCAATGTATTTCAATTACATTGATTAGCCTATTTCTGAAACTTAATGCTCCATGGGAATTAAACTTGATTAGCGCAAGGCGTTAGGTTATTCTTTTTTTAGAATTCATATTTGCATCGTTTTACATGTATGTGTGATGAAATCAGGAAATTTGCGGGATATTCTTTCGACTAGGTATCCTAGGGCTTTTGATAATGAGAGATTAAATATCAATTCTAGTTATTAAGACAAGAACATGTTAGTGAATGAAAACGGAATCCTTAACCAATATTTCACCTTATTGATTTGCTTGATTTGTTTATTTCTTTGTTTGCATTTATTTTACTTTTAGTTTATAAAAATCAGAAAACCCCCCTTGTTTTATATAGGAAACCCAAACATATTGACAACCCAAGACCTCTCTGTGGGAACGATCCTTTCTTGCCCTTGCTATATTTTATATTTTGAGTAGTGAGAAAGTAATATTATTTTTGACGCATACGACATCGATCAAATTTTGGCGCCGTTGCCGGGGAGGCAGCGGTTGTCACTTGGTTTTGGTTTTTGGTTTCTTATTTTTAGTTTTTAGTTTTGTTTTTATATTTTTTTTTTTTTAGTTTTTAACCGTATTTTGAGAATCTTATTTCAGGTACTTGTTTCTCATGGAAGGAGCATACTACATGAATGGATACGGTTTTCAACAACCTCAACAATATGACAACTACCAATTCCAGGGGTATAATCAAAACCAATTCATTGGTTATGACCAATATTCCATGGAACCTTATGGTTTTCCTCAACAACCTTATGGCGGGTATGTGTGTGAACAACCACAAGGATGGGAGGACTCTTATGCTCGTGAACAAAAAGTCTCTAACTTTCTAGACAAAATTTCCAACTTTGTACAACAAGAGTTTCAAAAAGATAAAGAGGCTACAGAAGAGCAACCCAAGAACTTCGTGAAGGTATTGCTAACTTGCGAAGAGGCATTGATCAATGCAAGGAAGATATGTATAATTCTAATGTGCATATGGTTTGTGATGAATATTTGATTGATGCTAATGTTGAAAAAGGCCAATTCTTGGGAAATTTCGTTGATAATTGTGTAGCTAACTCAACTCTTGATCTTAATAATGATCATTCACCTATTCAAAAGGATGAGTTCGATATTAGCAACACTAAATTCAGCGAGGACCAATCTTATGTTACCTATGAATGTGACGGTGATTATGATTCATTGCTTGAAACAACTCATGGTGAAAACAACAAGGAGTGTACAATGAAGTCTTTTTGGGATCAAGATGAAGACGAAGAAGAATACGATGACACTTGTGCAGATTACTCAAGCAATGATCTTAATAATGATCAAGAGCCTATTCAAAGGGTGGAGCTTGAGGATGATGCATTTTTGAGTGTTCTAAAAAATTTCCTTATAGCGAGATTTGGATCCGAAGTGGAGAATGTGCCTTATAATAAAGAGGAAATGGATAGTTGTGTTGAAAAGGACCAACCTTTGGAGATATTTGATGACATTAGTGTAGTTGACTCAACTCTTGATCTTTATAATGATCAAGCACCTATTCAAAAGGTACATGAGTGTGATGAAACTAGTGTTTTACAGAACTTTGCAACAAGGTTTGTGTCTAATGATGACGGGTATGTTGAGAATGTGACCGTTATGACCAATATTGTGGAAGACCCAATTGAGCTTGCAAAGGATTGTAATGATGATGTTGATGCCGAGATTTTGGTTAAGGTAGAAACAGATGAAGAATGGTTGCAAGGTTTGATAGAGGACCACGATATGAAAGAGGTGAATAATTCACTTGAGTTTTTCAAGGATGAAGAGGATTCCGTAATACAAGAGATTGTGATAGGTTTGTCTAACCCGTTGCCTATTGTTTCTTCTCCTTTACCTATTATTGGTTTGAATGTATGTGCTTCGAGAATATTGTTGAATGACTTTATTTCTCGATATCCGCCATTAGAAACACTTGATTCTCATACTATGCAGGTTTTGGAACAAGAAACCGTGGAAGTACCCGACTTCTATATTCTTTATACACTTCCAAGTGTGGAAAAGAATAAGTGTGGGGGAAACTTTTATCGGTTAATAGCTTCGTTTCTGTTTTATATTACTAATTTTTGTGTGAAGCTAGTGTTTCCAAAACAGGTTCTATGGAAGGATCCCCAACTTTTTAGATTGTTGGTATATGGGGAATGAATCTTGCAAGGATATAGTCGGGCTGACGACTTTAAACCAAGCGCTACATGGGAGGCAACCCATAGGTTTTGTATATCTTATCTTTTATTTTTCTTGTCTTGTATTTACCTTTTCTTGTCGCATATCGTTATAAGATTTCCCACCTTGACTTTCTTTGGACGATTCAATTTACATTGAGGACAATGTAAAGTTTAAGTGTGGGGGAGTGGTTAAGCATTTGCAAATTGTAAATTTTTCAACTTTTGTGTAAAATAGTGAATAAAAAACTCCAACTTGTAGTTAGTTTAGAGTCACATAGTATACATGTCGCTAAGATTACATCGAGATTCTCACAAAAGTCACTGAACTTAGAGATGACAGAGAACGTGATCGGGTTTCTTACTTGCATGAGAGTTAAAGTTGGATTTAACCATGTCAGTGGCAAATGAGGTGCAGAATGAATTCAGTATTAGAGTTGTGGTCCCCTGTAGTGGAGACTACCCATGTTACATAATGTGAGGCACCGACCTTCAAAAAATTGTGCT
Organism: Papaver armeniacum; assembly: GCA_023531295.1. Taxonomy (NCBI): domain Eukaryota; kingdom Viridiplantae; phylum Streptophyta; class Magnoliopsida; order Ranunculales; family Papaveraceae; genus Papaver; species Papaver armeniacum. The sequence continues at coordinate 388,027 of JAJJWW010012450.1, forward strand.
TTTAGAGTGTGTGTCACCGTACGTTAATTCCGGGTAGAATGGTGAGCTACCCAACCTCCCACCAATAGAAGCACTACTTTGATCTCTTGAGTGCTATTTTGTCAATCATGATGGTGACATCGAATTGCTAACTTACATACCACTTGTATTCTTGTTCGCAGTTAGCACCATCCACTTTATCTCTCTCTACACCAACAGGTCCATAGAAACACCATCATCATACACAAGAGGAGCATCACAAATTCGAAGGAAAGCTGAAGACGTTCAAGGTTTACAAGCAACGGTATAGAAATGAGTAGATTTCATATTCAAGTAAAGCAACAAGACAAGGAGCAGAATTCTTACGAGTTGAAGACTTATGTACAAGAGCGGAGATTATCAAGATGAGAGTTCGAGAAGTTTATGATATCAAGACATACAAGTTGTGAAGAATCAAGCGGTAAAGTACTTACACCATGGCCTTTGTACCTGCATTTTTATTTTATTTTATCTTATTTGTATTTTATTTTATCTTGTCAAAAAAAAAAAAAAAAAAAAAAAAAAAAAAAAAAAAAAAAAGACAAGAGAAAATTTTGTTAGGTTCATTATTAGTTTATTATTTTGTTTTGTTTTGTTTTGTTTTCATTTTTGTATTTGTTTTATTTTTCTTGTCTCATAAAAAAAACAAAAAAAAAAGAAAAAAAAAAGACAAGAAAAATGCGTTGTACCATATTTTTGTTCGTTTTTTTAGTTTTGTTCTTTCAATAGAGCCAATGGAAAGAAGGAATATTCATAATGAAGTTTCAAGCAAGAAGGAATTTGAGGAAAAGAGTTACATTGTAAAGATTCTACGAAGTTCAAGAGTTATCATCAGGAGTTGAAGACAAGGATTGAAGACCGAAGACGTTTCTATGGATGCTGTGAGAGTGGTGTTAGCTGCACGTCGAACGGATAACGAGGTAAGTAAGAATATTCCCACCTTCGTTAAGTGGTTGATTTCCTTTCTTAGAGATCGTCAGAAAAAATGGGTTTTCAAAATTATAAAAGATGTGGGTTTTTAAAATACTTCGGAGGGTTTTTGCCTTCCTACCATTCAAAGTGTCGCAGGATTCTATCTTCACTCCTACCTGGACACATGTGTGACCCATAAAAAGCTATTTATTATTGAGAGCAACTTCATAAAACCCTTTCTTGTGAGGCAGAGTCAAGACTTTCGATCACTCCGAACCCGAATTTCTTTCAATAAGGGATGTTTATTTCTCTCTCAACTTTTAAGGATGAGATTGTGTTCATATATGTGTCTAACTTCTTATGACTAGTGTGCAGAATCTCTATGTCTTCTTAGCGCATTGGATGCTATCATTTCGGAGAACTAGTAAGTTGGAAAAGTAGGTTTTGTGGGTATATCTCTAGTAAACCCTCACGAGACTATAACTCGTCCACTAGGGACACCTAGGGTTTAAAGGCTTGTTATACGTGCTAAGTGTGACCGTAGCCTCGACGACACGGAGTTGTATGTATGTTTTAGAATTGTTTTGTTTGATTTGCTCGAGGACTAGCAAAGTCTAAGTGTGGGGGAATTTGATAGGTGTTGCAAAATACCTAGATTTTTATCTATTGTTTATGCTTTCTTTGCTACTTTTCTTGTAAATTATGTATCTTATGTTTGCTTTTGAGTTTATTAGGTGCAATGGAGTCATTATGAGAAAAGAAGGAGAAAATTTCCATTTGGAGTGTAAAGGGCAAACGGATCAATTCAGTGGCAAGTTATGCAACAAAGGAGGTGAAGAATGAACTGTCAAGAAAGAAATTAGGCATTTAGTTCTCTGAAACTGACAGGCCACATATTAGATGGGCAGCCCCTATCCATTCTACTGGTGCCACTATCCAGTCTGTACGGACTGACCTAATTAGGTCGAGTTGTTTCTCAGAAAACTCATTCTTTCTTTCTTTCATCCTTCATTAAGATATCTCCCTGAAAACAAGAAAATGGAGGCTCTGTGACAAATATACAGAGTTAATGATGGAAATGAAATCAAATTGAGAAGGGTTATGAATTGCAGTCTTTGAGAGTCTCGGGTAATGAAGATGAAATTCAAATAACAATCTGGTATGGGTTTTTGGGTGTTTGAAATTGAGAAGAAAGGAATATGTTGCTGCTGATTTTCATGGGAATGAGACCGAGGAAAGGAAGGAATTGATGTTTCTGCTGTGATACAAATTGATGAACAAAGATGGGTTTGTGCTGAATCTGAGAATGAAGCAGAGATGAGGTTGAATCGGTGATGGCTTTGATTGATTTGTGAAGAAGTTCAGAAAGGAAATCTAGGGTTTCTGAAGCTGAAATCGAATGGGTTCTATCATTGATGAAATGGGTTTGGTTTGGATTGATCCCGAGAAGGTGTAATTGATTGGTTCAACTGAGGACTTGTGATGATGTTGTTGCTTTTTCAGCCGAGAGAACAAGTTGTGGAGTTTTGGTAAGTGCAGGTATGCTGGTGACAGTAACGCAGGAGAAGCAAAGATTCAGCTACAACTGGAGGTTTGAGCAGCTGATGGCCTTGAAGAGTGCAGCTGGAATCGCAAGTAGGAGAATTAAGGGCTAGATGCAAGGCAGTGTTGAAGATGGCAGCTATACATGGCTTGGGAAGTTGTTGGTACAGCTGATTGAATTTGCAGAATGAACTGATGCCGCGAATGGTTAAAATGGAGTAGCACTGGTGGGTTTAGATAGTGATACAAAGTTGTTGGAGGCACTGAGCATGGAAGATAGATTTTAGGTGGTTTTGCAATGCACTATCTGGATATGAACTGATGGCATTATGTGTTAGTATTGGCTCGAATGTGGAAGCTGAGAAGCAACAGCTAGTTATGGAGATTGAAGGAAATTGCAAGAGCAACAAGGTGTTGGTGTTGGCTAGTGTGCTACTGAAGCAACAGATGGATGCAGTTAGAATGAATTGGTTGAACTGTGACTGAATGAATGATGATAGTTTAGGTTGTGCATGGAGGAAGAAACTGGCCTGGGAATTGCCTGAAAACAGAGGAAACTCTGTCAGATTTCTATCCAGCCGAGTCGACTCAGTGATTCGCGATCCAACTCACTGGACCCGGTTTGACATAGAGAAAGGCTTAGGCTTATTTTGACCGGGCTTGGTTATCAGAGACTTGCGATCGAGTTTTGGGAACGAAAGGAGATGGCAGTGCTATAAAAGGGAGGCCGTTGGTTCTATTCGATGATCCTATCTTTTCCTCAACTTTGTTTTCTAGGGTTTAGAAACATGAAAGCTTTTCTTTTTCTTCTTGTTATGAACTCCATGAATATGAGTGTCTAGTTTTCTTTTGGTTATGGATTAGTTGGATTTCACATAACATGGTTTCTTTGATTCAATATATTTGTTTTGTCTCATATTTATCGTTCATGATTCTCTGAAAATATAGTTGTATGATTGACGTATTACAACATGATTGATTGTTTATTTTGTCAAGTTGCAAATTGGTAGAACTTGTAATCACATTTATTGCTAGTTTAGGATTAATCATCGAGCGATAATCCTTGAAAACAAGTAGCATAAATATGATTGTAGGTTGTAGTGATATATCCTTGTAATCATATGTGAACCATGACCTTTGTCCGAATTGTTTGCACAATGTATTTCAATTGCATTGATTAGCCTATTTCTGAAACTTAATGCTCCATGGGAATTGAACTTGATTAGCGCAAGGCGTTAGGTTATTCTTTTGGTAGAATTCATATTTGCATCGTTTTACATGTATGTGTGATGAAATCAGGAAAATTGCGGGATATTCTTTCGACTAGGTATCCTAAGGCTTTTGATAATGAGAGATTAAATATCAATTCTAGTTATTAAGACAAGAACATGTTAGTGAATAAAAATGGAATCCTTAACCAATATTTTACCTTATTGATTTGCTTGATTTGTTTATTTCTTTGTTTGCTTTTATTTTACTTTTAGCTTATAAAAATCAGAAAACCCCCCTTGTTTTATATAGGAAACCGATACATATTGACAACCCAAGACCTCTGTGGGAACGATCCTTTCTTGCCCTTGCTATATTATATATTTTGAGTAGTGAGAAAGTAATATTATTTTTGACGCATACGACAGCGATCAATTGGCAAAGGTTATACTCCTAGTTTTGCTTTGTTACTATGCACCAATGAGCGCCCCAGAACCATATCATAATTTGGGCATTCTTTAACAATATGAAATTTGGTGTGCGTTAGAGCATCTCCCACCTTGATTTCGAGATTAATGTACCTGTAAGCATTTTTTGATTCTTCTTATGGGTTTTTGATCACAATTGGGCAGTGCACAGCTTCCTCCTTTGAAATTCCTGCGGCTTTCAGAGTCTTGACGGTAACAATATTGGAGTCAGAGGCCGCGTCAATCAGCGTGCTGTCGAACTCGACATCCTTCAGGTGGGCAGTGGTCAGCAGTCCCCAGTTGCATTTACCAGCGACACCTTCTAGAAGAGGTTGGGATTTGGGAGCGGCTTCCCCGACTGAAAACAACCGCTTGCCTGACACAACACGATTGAGGGCTGCAAATATGTCTTGACGTTGCGCCTTGGAGAAATACAGAATCTCACATAAATGCTCCATCATAGACTGTACGGTTTTGTGGACGGAGTTCCCAGAAATCATGCAGCTCCTGATGGGAAGAGGGTCTCTGTGAACTCCTTCGGTGCCTAATTGAAGTTTTCATGCATCTACCTTCTCCTTGAAAATTCGTTTCAATTTTTTGCATTCATTGGTTGGATGATTGACGACCCTGTGGTAATGGCAATACTTGGGATTTGCCATTTGTTCCCTAGTTGGTAGGCGCCTAACTGGAGGTAGTTTGATGGCATCGTCTTGAATCCATACTTCCAGGAGTTCAATTACTTCCTAAATCGGGAACGGGAAGTTTGGAGCAGCATATCCAGTTTCTTGTTGTTGCGCAGGAATCTTAGCCGCGACTTTCCGGGGTGAAGCCGTATGATGCGCTGGTGCCACACGTTTGGGTTGTTGTTCCGCTGCTGGAGCTTTTATCTTTCTTCCTTCATTAGCGATTGACTGGAGGTTGGATATTTTATTGGTAGGACGCCTGCTTTCCTGAACGTCTTTACGAGCTTCTTCATTCTGGAATGGTTCGGATTGACCGAGTAAAGCAGCAGCGGATCTCTTAGCAGCTTCTGATGCAATATGGGAATTGATATTTTCCAGGAAGGACGCACATAATGAAATCACCTTTTCATTGCGAGGACTCTGATGAGAACGTGATAAATCCCACAAGTTTTCTTCCTGATCTTGAGGAAAAATCTCTTGATCTTCATGAGCAGACAAGTTAGGTTGGTGGATACCTTTCCATTCAGCGTGACCATAGGCTCCATCCTCCTCACTAGGAGTAGGAATATGAATCTTGGAAGAAGGACTACTACCATCAGCATTGATCTAAAATGAATTGTTGATGGCGTTTCCTCCAGAATGAATACGTGTTAGTTCCTTTGATAGTTGATCCGTGAGCGCTTTCAAAGGCGTAAATACTCCGTCCTGCGTCTTAACAATAATAGCTTGATTCTCGACAATATCATTCAGTATTTTTGTCAAATCATAAATAGTTGTTAAATATCGAGACTACATAGCCTCGACAAGGGTTTTGAATGAAAGAACGGATTCAGGGATAACATGTGAAGTATTTTCAGTGCTAGAAGAAGTAAAATTGGGATTGAGGATTTCTGAACCATTCCTAAGATCGACCATCTTGAGAAATTTAGGAAATTGAAAATGGAATAGGGAAAATGATTTTTTGCAACCGAGAGATTAATCTCCCACTGTGGTCGCCAGTTGCTTTGGGGTAAAAATTGTTTCTGCGGGTTTTGGTAAATTTAGGTGTGTTGATGGGAAACGAATTTAGACCTAAACAAATGCACTGCACGGGAGTACTTTAGATTCGAGAAATGGCCTAAACCAAGAAATGGTCGTTCCAGTCTTGCTTTGGTCACAAAGTAAAGGAGAAGGGTTGGTCTTAGGGAGGGAAGCGAAGAAGGTGTGGTTGTTTTATGACTTGTATCAGAATATGGAACTGGCTTGCAGAATGTAAGCTATCAGTTCTTTGGTGTTTTCTGGATACTTGTGTTGTTGTTAACCAAAACTGCCTTTTTGTCGAAATAGGTAGAAACCTATTTATACTAGTCATAATTGAACGCACCCTGGTCTCGTAGGAAGTGGGAGTAGTTGAGTGATGGATAAGTGGGGTAATGTGTAAATGCTAGAAACCACGTCCCCGCTATGAAGGAAACGAGTTAGTTTACACCCACTACTTCTTGCCGCCACTAACTGCCCGCTTTCCTGACACTTTCTTATAATGGGCGTGTTGCACGCCGCACGCTGTAAACCGCCAGACCAATACCCTGATGAGCATCCCCCAGGTTGTGACATGTTTGATGTCTCGAGTATTTTCGTGGAAAATGTGCAGCAGATTGTTGAGTGGGTCTCGTATGCAAGACCTAGTTATTCTGGTTAATTGTACGCCAGCTACGTGGCGGATAACCATGTGTGGAAAGTCAAGGTCAGGAGACTTGCCGCAGGAGAATAGCGTGTGATGCTATTAGGTTAGTCTTGGTTGGTCACCTAAGACTTACCATAGGCCGGTCAATTATGTGGCGAATTTGGACGGCTGAGATTGTAATTCAGGAGAGAGGGTGGACGTTGATTATGTCCACATTCCGTTGGCACCTGTTAATGGTATAGTGGCATAGCCGCGGCGTAGTGGCATAGCCGCGCATGTGGCATTGTGGCATGGCCAAAGCTAGGATTTGGCGTCGTGGCCAAAGTTAGGGCTTGGCAGCATGGCCAAGGCTAGGATTTGGCGTCGTGGCCAAAGTTAGGGCTTGGCGGCATGGCCAAGGCTAAAGTGGCTCGTGGCATGTTGTGGGGACAAAGTGGCGTAGTTCTGGGCTATGACCAAAAATTAGGGTTTCGGCTAATGCTACTGAAGCAAAAGTCGTGTTTCGATCATAAAACCCTAATTGGAGTCCGTTATGGCGTTGGCCACGAACAGAAAGTGGGTTAGCACGCAGTTGCGCCATTTGTGGCACATTGGCATGTTACTGTGGCGGAATGGCATGTTGGCATGCCAATTAGCATATTGGCACGACATGGCACGTTTGGCATGACGATTAGCATGGTGGTGCGGCATGGCACGTTTGGCATGCCAGTTAGAATGGTGGCGTGGCATGGCACGTTTGGCATTGCAATTAACATGGTGGCGTGGCAGGGTTCGTTTGGCCTTTCAACACATGAGGCGGGTTTAAAGCGACTTGATTGGTCAAAAGAGGGGGCGGCCAAACATAGGGCGTGGCCACATCTCTAGTGCTCGTGGCGCATTTAAAGTGACCTGATTGGTCGATAGGCAAGAGGAGGGCCAGTTAAGCAGCATGGTGGCGTGGCCATCTACAAGTGGCGCCGGCTGGCCTATGGACCGGCCACACCTCCCTTGTTGTTGCTCCTATTTCCCGTGGCTCCTCTTTTGTTCCTTGTTTTCTGATTTTGGGTAGGACTTTGCACCTACTAATCCATGGCGGATCAATTGCCTAGTTTGTCTAGGTTTAGTTTCGACCAACAGGGTCTGATATACTGTGCGGGGCGCAAACCCCTAAAATTAGTTAGGTTGGGATTTGATTTTCGTGAGTTATCACAAAATTGATTGAACTCTGTATGTTGTCACAGAGTTCTTTGAATTTATTGCCAGAGAGCAGTATGCTTTCCGATTGAGTACTTTTATGCAAAGACCTTAACCTTGATACTTCGGGAAATTCATGTTACTCTGCTGCGAACGAACACTAATTGTCATATCATACCAATACTAAGGGTTCAGCTGGGGAACATAGCATAGGAAAAATACTCGGCAGGCTCCGACATTATTGAGTAATGCAGCTAGGTGCTTATATACTCATTAGGCTCTATACTAGTGAACAATTCATCTAGGAGCTTGAGTTTCAATATAATATGAAGAGAGACATAGGCACTCATCAGATTTTGATATATTCTCCAAATTCCCTGCGGAATATAGACATATCAATGTCTACTACATCTGATGCCGGGTCAGGTAGATAGACTTTTACAGTTTTTGCCCTATACTAAAAACCACCATCAACACTTACATATGATCGTACTCATAAAAATTTCTTTAAAAATTTTTGTGTTCCTAGCCCAATTATATAAAGTACACTTAAGTGGGATCACCATTTGATTCCAATTTCTTTCCTTGCTACCATAAAGTTGATAATTTTTTTCCTTCCGTGTCGTCCACCATGTTGCGAAAGGGACTAATTCCCAAAGCTTCCTAAACATAGGATTACCTTTCTTAGTTGGCCATTCCATGGTGCAGCCTTGACAGAATCTGCAAAAACCCAATCGATGCCAAAGCTACTAAGAAAATGGCTCCACATCTTAAAGTTTCCTTGCACCGAAGGAAAAGGTGCAATATTAGTCTTTTCCTTTTCGTTGCAGAATAAGCAGAATAAGCAAATTTCCACCGCAATCCAAAAATAGAGTATTAATCCTCCACATCAACTAACAGTCGCATTCCACTGATACCATTAGCTAGCAGCCATAACATCTTACTCAGCATTTACAAGTACTAATACCACTAACTAGCAGAAAAATGTTGACTTGTACAAATCTAGTACGGAGGATCAAAAGAAAAACTACCTTTAGCTTTGTGTTTTATTATCAAAATTAGATTAGTACATCTTCTAAACTCACTCTTTCACCAACTCGGAAACAATTAAACTTACCGCTCTGCATTTTCTTTTCCAAGCTTGGAATAGCTTGGATTCCACAGTTAGACTTGCTCGAAGTGTTAACCTAGCAACTCTCCAACACTCATAAAATAAACCAAATGTCTTCTGGGTTGTTCAACTAACATTATCTCCTCTGTTTAACCGGCACGCGTCAACCATGATCACTTTAACCTCCGATGAACAATTGATAAAAAGGAAAATGCTACTGGAAGCTCTGTCAACAGTGCAAAGTGCAACGCCCCTTTAGTATGAGACAGATACATCATACATACACCACCAATGGTCACACAACAGTTACCATAGGCCCATCCAAGACAAGTAAAGAAAATCCTGAGCACGGTAACAAACCGTACTAATAGCTAGCTAGCACAGTCGATTCAGATCTCTGTCAAGAATTTCACATGACATGGGAAGTATTCGTGATTGAAAATAACAAAAGAAAGATGAACATTTGCCATGCAGTAGTTCCAAAAATCGCCAAACACACATGGATTCATAAAAGAAGCTAAACTCAGAACAATATATTACAGATATCACATTTTGTCTCTCTTTTTGGTTATAATTTCACAAGTGTTAGATCCAACAGTCATGTTGCTAATGGCTCTCTCGTATGAGGAACTGCGGAACCTTGGTTACAAAGTCAAATTCAAATTCACTGAAATTAAGTAAGACGAGGATGAATGGGCAAAGGACGATTATGCATCTATGACCTAAGACCTCACTTTGGCAAGTCTTGCCCGTATTGCTTCTAGTTCTTCCTCCTCATCAGATCCCTCGGCTATAGCCTCTTCCTGTCAAGTAACAAATCGGGAAATTTTACACCTTTTAGATTGATTCAGACACAAGGTAACAACAAATAGAGGATGGACGGATGTAGTTGAACAGTGAAAATACCTCAGCTGCTGTTTGGACTGGTTGCTTTAATCTTTCTCTTCTTGCTGCTACAGGAAGCTGTGCTGCAGTCTCTCCAGCTATTTCTGTCAAAACCTTCTCAACTTCTTGTTCAGTCTCCTCCTCGATGTCTTCTGAATCAAGTGCGTCGTCAAGAGCGTCATTTACCATTTCTTCAATTACTCCCGCCTGAAAGTGCATGATTGATGAGGTAATTCTTGCAGGTAAAGAAAACGGCTACTCGAGGTAAGAGTATGTATTACCTTGGTCATTTCTTTGCTGAATTCTTGCATTGTTGCGGCCATTTCTGGGGCCTTCATGAGGTTATTGACAAGCTTCATAACCTCAGTGCTCTTGGACAAATGACCCACTGTTCGGGCAATTGCTGCAAATTCCCACCAAAACAAATAGCACCATAAAAAATCTACACAGTAAATGTTTCTTAAAACATTCCTATAAACATGACCGGAATGAAATTCAAAAAATATATATATTTCACTACATACAGGGAATCATATATTACAAGGATATGAATCGCGCATAGCATCAATATATAACACTCTGACTAATGTTGTACCAGATTTCAATTCAATTTCTTTGCAGTACAAATATCAGAGCCTCAAAGGGGACATAAGCTAATTTCCTCCAAAACATATACAAAGAACACTTATCCTCCAAAACAAATGTGTTTTTTCAGTTATTAACAAGTACATCCACCAAAAAAGTAGAATTGTAACACAGTTTCATGCTAAGCGATTCCTGTGCAAAGAATGGGCAAAGTGCCTTCATATTGAACTAGTGACAGATGGTGTTCTTAAAACCCTTGATCATATGATTAAAGTAAAGTCTAACTTTTGCAGCAGTGCTCACTACTAAAAGAGTGAAATAGACAAAACAACTTGCATATACAGGTATTTGAATAACAACTTGCATGGACATATATTAGCAAATACCGAAGTTTCAATTGATTAAGCATCGTACCAACACTTTCACCAAGGTGCATCGAAATTGAGTTCATTTGTGCCTTATTCTCATGAAGTCGGTTCACTGCTTTTCTTGAACACACAATTTCCTTCGCAAGCGCCTATTTAAAATATTTCAAGAAAATGAGAATGTCAAGTATAAATATTTTTATCAAAGAAAAACAAAAAATATAAAGACAAGAGGTCTAAAATGGTGGGTGTACTGCAGCTCCGTGAAAAACGTGGCAGAAATCGAGTTACTACTATAAAAAAACATACTGGAAACAAGATTAGCCTTCAAATCTAGAATAAGGAGAAGTTACTAGAATGAAGTAGCATATATGAAAACAGGATGTAAGATACTCTCTATCTCCATACACGTACAGTTTACTGATACTACAGACGAGAGTCGTGACTGGCAACAACACGGTTTTGGGATCATACTACATGCTCACTGATAAACCATGGTATAGTTACTATAAACTTGCATACAGGTATTCCTATTTGCAGCTACATCAACAAACCATTTTACTATAAACCTGCATACAGGTATTCCTATTTGCAGCTGCATCAACAGACCGTTCCTTTTAGCGAGAGGCTTAAGTAGTGTACCACTTCAATGTATAACCTTGATTTTTGTCCCTTTCAGTAGCTTAAGTGAATTAAAAATTAGCTACTACCATAACCCTTTCAGTTATGGACTATCAATCTCCCTTGTTTACGCTACTGTTTTGCATTCTATAAAACTAACATAGAAAATCAAGCATTCCTGAATTTCAACAACTTTTACTATAAATTTGTTACCTTTGCTGAGACCATATCATTTCTCTTAGCAGCTTCTCTAATTGCCTTCTGTACAGCTTTCTCTTCTCTCTCCACATCTAAAACATTCAAACAGATCAGAATTTAAAATCCCAAATTCAAAAACCTAAAATTCAGAACTATTCAAAACCCACAAAATTTTAACAAACGAATTAACTAAGAATCACACAAAGGTCACAAATTTAAAAGCTTTATACCAAAGAAAATCAGTTTGAGACCTAATACAGGGAGAAACAAGGTTCTGTGAAAAATACAACTTTACCTCTAATTACCTCTAATTTGTCTTTCAATATTACGGCATTCCTGTCTAAGTTTTCTTTGCCAATCTCTTAATTGCTGTTGAGGGTTTGCTTTTGGCTTCAACAAGTTCTTCACTTTCTCCATTACTTTCTCTCTAGATAAAAACCCAAATCACAATACCTAAATCGTTGATGGAGAAGAAGAAGGGAAACAATAAAATCTACACTTGATATATCGCTTAAAACCGAAGCTAATTTTATTCCCCACTAGTCTAAATTCTGAAATCAATTTCTTTTCTTTTTTTTTTTGTTTACAAGTCTGCTTTCGAGTTCCAACTTTCAACGACTAATCTGCGGTTTTTGGTTTTTGCTGATAAACTTAACACGGTGTCCATTAGTAGTCATTACGCACCATTAAAACGCGTTGCCATCATTCAGTGTTATTTTCAAGCTAAATTTATGGCCGTTGATTGGTCAAATAATAAAATTTTGGGTGGGCTTACACCGTTTTTTTTTTCCTGGCGTCTTTAGGGGCGACCCCGAAAGAATTAGGGGCGACACAAAAGACAAAATAGATTGAAAATACTTGTATACCCCTTCATAATCGGTAGTTTAGGTTTTTTTTAGCTACCGATTGCAAAATCTCATTTTTAGGACAACTCTATATTCGGTAGTTATATGAACTATTTTGACTACCGATTATAGGCTCAACCAAATTAGAAAAATAGAGGATTTTTGCAAAATCTCATTTTGGGGCAACTCTATATTCGGAAGTCAGGATACCTTCATTTATTACCGATTATAGGCTCAACCAATGCAGTTGAAAAAGCTCGGTGCGGCCATGAATACAATGCCTAAGACGCTATACAGTGGGGCGTGGGGGCGGAGTTCTCCTACTCTGTGGTTTTTCATGGGGTCTAGGGGCGCCCCTAGCAGAAAATTGAAATTTTTTTCTACGAGAAAATTGAAGTAGGATTTTTGCAAAATCGAATTTGGGGCTACTCTATATTCGGTAGTTATATGAACTATCTTGACTACCGAATATGGTTGGATATTTGCAAAGAGAGCCTCTGTATAATCGGAAGTCATAATAACTCTTCCTTTCTTACCGATTATAGGCTCAACCAAAATTCCAAAAAAAAAAGGATTTTTGCAAAAGCTGATTTTGGGGCTACTCTATATTCGGTAGTTATATGAACTATTTTGACTACCGAATATGGTTGGATATTTGCAAAGAGATCCAGGATAATAAGTTAGGATAACTTCATTTACTACCGATTATAGGCTCAACCAAAATTTCAAAAAAAAAAGATTTTTGCAAAATCGATTTTGGGGCTACTCTATATTCGGTAGTTATATGAACTATTTTGACTACCGATTATGGTAGGATATTTGTAAAGAGAGCCACCGTATAATCGGAAGTCATGATAACTCTCTCCTTTCTTACCGATTATAGGCTCAACCAAAATTCCAAAAAAAGGATTTTCGCAAAATCTCATTTGGGGCTACTCTATATTCGGGAGTTAAATAACCTAAATTCCCTACCGATTATGGTAGGATATTTGCCAAAGGTCTACTTTAATCGGGAGTCAAGATAACTATTTTGACTACCGATTATAGGATAGTCAAAATTCAAAAGATAAAGGATTTTACTTTATATTCGGAAGTTATACAAACCAAATTTACTCCCGATTGTTGATTAACTACCGATTGTATAGTTATCTACCGATTGTAAAGGGTAGTTTGGGATTAAAAAAAACGCCCCGAAAATAACCTACCGATTGTGAAATAACCTACCGATTATGACAGTTTTTGTCGTTTTGTGTCGCCCCTAATTCTTTTGGGGTCGCCCCTAAAGACCCCAGTTTTTTTTTTGTGGACTACTAAAAAAAAAAAATGGGGGGACTACTCTCAAGTTTTTGGGTGGATATTGGTAGTAATTTTCAATCACCCCTTATCTGATTTTTTTTAATACCTACTTTACCCTTGATGATAAATTTAGTTAGTGTGATAATTAATTAGTGTTAGTGTAATGATTAATAACTGATTAGTTAGTGATTAGTGATTAGTGAGTTATATTAGTGGGATTGTTTTGTTATAACATTATTATTGAGAGATAAGAAGAAGAAGAAGAAGAAGAAGAAGGAAATAGGAAGAAGAAGATGGGTGAACCCAAAAAATCTTTTTTTGAGTTTAGTAATTATGATTTGGGTGATTCATGTGATGATACCTCATCCTCAGAATCAGAACCCCCTTCACCTCATAGTGTATTTGTCAATACTTCTAATGATCCGGAAATGAGTTATTTGTTAGATGATGAAAGCTTTTTGCCCCAAACTCAAGCTAACCAAACAAATGATGGATTTTATCAGCCACAACTTGAAGATGAAGCTATGGGTACTCAGGTATGCCTCATATTTATTTAATGTAGCTTGAATTGTGCAAAAACTTGGCCAAACTCAAAATTTCTGGAAAAAATTCGGTTAGGTCAACCTAGTTCGGTTACCAAATTTAACAGCATAGGTAACCGAACGTTTCTGAAGGTGTAGTTCGGTTACTAAATTTAGCAGACGCAGGTAACCGAACTACATGTTAATGGTGGTTTTTTAGAGTTCGGTTATGTTTTTCCAGAAAATGTAACCGAACTATTTTTATAAAGTTTACAGTGCATAGTTCGGTTTAGTCGATATCAACACCTTTGTTACAGAACTTTGTGTTCGGTAAGGTCGCAGAATATATATATATATACAACGTTTCTAACCGAACCATTGAGTTCGGTTTAGCCGAGTTTTTCAGTTTCATGGCCGAACTTTTACATAGAAAATCTAAAGATCGAGTTCGGTAAGGCCCCAATTTATTTCTGGAAACTACATAACTGAACTTTGTGTTCGGTATGGTCGATAAAAAAAATTAGATTACCGAACTTGTAAGTGTTAATTGTTTATAGTATTGACGTTGTGCTATTACTTGTAGGTTCCATGTGATCCAATAGAACCAATGGAAAACCAACCTTCCCCAGTTGGTATTTTGTACGATAACACATCCCATCACTACATGAATGACTTGGTATTCAAAAATCCGGAAGATGCAAAGAGTTAGGCTAGACAACATGCACAAAAATACATTTGCGTACTAGTATTGAATGGGAGAGAAAGCAAAACTCGCTTTGAAATGGTTTGTGAGAGAAGCGGTGATCCCGATAAAAGCCACAAGAGGAAGGGTTATGTTTATAAAGGAAAGACAAATAGGAAGAACAAAACTTTCTCAAAGAAGATTAAATGCCCATTCAAGCTTGCATTTAATTACAACGAAGATTTGGGTGGATGGGTTCTCTACAAGGTTATGCAAGGTTGTCATAATCATCCTCGTCTGGAGCATCTTGAAGGACATTTCATGACGACAAAGCTAACTCCTAAAGAGATGGACATGGTAGCTAAAATGAGGACAATGGGTATTTCACCGGTTCAAATGCTCCAAATACTAAAGGAGGATAACAAGGATAACCACTCATCTTTGTCCATAATTTACAATGCAATTGAGACAATTAGAAGGAAGGAATGGAGAGATAGACAAGTAATGCAACAATTGTTTTTTTTTGCCCAAGAGAAAAACTACGCGGTTCAAAAGGATGTGGATTCAGAAGGAGAGATTGCGCATCCGACGAGTGTTCAATTGGCTCAATGCTTTCATGAAGTTATAATAATGTATTGCACTTATAAGACGAACAAGTACGAGATTCCTTTGTTGAATATTGTTGGGCGTACTTCGACGAAGTCACCGTTTACCGTGGCGTTTTGTTTCTTAAGATATGAGCAAGAACCTAGTTACATTTGGGCACTAAAACAAGTTAAGGCAATCTTCTGAGGTGATGATATTCCCGGGGTTATAATGACGGATAATGATGTCGCATTGATGAATGCAATAGAGGAAGTGTTCCCACTAGCACATAATATGCTTTGTACGTTCCATATATGTTGTAATTTGATAAATAGGTGCAAGCCAATCAAGTCCACCCAAGAAAAAAGGATATGAAGAGATTAAGATGCTACCGGAACATGAACGAGCGGATGCAAAAGAGGAAGTTGAAAAACAATACGAAGCAAATTACACTAAATGGGTTGCTTTCAACGATGAATGAGAATCATTGTGTTGGTCTCTTACCGAGGAAGAGTATCATCTAAATCTTGCGGAGTTCATCGCCCATTGGGATACTCCAGAGTACCCCGGTGTTGTGTCGTATGTTCTTCGCCAATGGTTGGAACCATACAAAGAGAGGTTTGTTAATGCTTATACTAACCAATATAAACACTTGGTAAATCAAGCGACAAGTTTAGTAGAGTCGGCTCACCATCGGTTGAAGAAGAATATCTTTGGACGTGTTGATAATTTCGTAACCGTGTGGAATGCCATGAAAAATTACTTCAACCGCGACATTGATAGAATTAAAGAGAATTTCCAAAAAAGTTGTATATTCAAAATGAACGGAAAATATGCCGAAAACCCATTGTTCAAGGGAATCCATTACAACGTATCTAGGCAATGTATGAAGTTGTTGATTATAGAAGTCGAGTTGATTGAGAAGTGGGAAACCAAGACGGATGAGGTGTGTGTATGTAACATGAAGAAGTCTATGGGACTACCTTGTCGCCATATGATAATCAACTACGAGCATGGCGTAATCCCTTTAAGCGAAATTGATCCATTTTGGAAGCATCTAAGTTTCATCCCTCCTCCAAAGGGAGAAGAAGCCGGGGAAGAGTTTGGTGATAACGAAATGGGTAGAACCGTACTAGAGATGTATCGTGGCATGAACAAGCTCCAGAAAAAAATATTTTGGGATGGAATGAGGAAAATCATATATCCACAAACTTCGGAGAATGTTTATGAACCGTCAAAAGGCAAACGCAAAGGTAGACCACCCAAAAAAGAAACTAAAAAGCAACTAAGAGAATATATGCAAAGGTGTTACGTAAGAAGAAAAGTGAGCAAACCCCATTTACTAGAGATCCTTCGGCCCATTAGTATACCGCGACAATGTACTTGGAGAAAACCAACAAACGGGGTAGGAGTATTGAGGAGAAAGGCGAAACAAGTTAGCGAGATTTGAAGAAAAAAGGTCAGATGTGTCCATCACAACCAAAAATAAAACCTATGAGTTGCCTCCCATTTAGCGCTTGGTTTAAAGTCGTCAGGCCGACTTGGCAGTCTCCTTATGCTACTCCTCCAGAGGGAGTAAATCTTGAAACTCAAGGGAGTCTACATACACATAAGCGATGTTCTCGTAGTATGGCTTCAATCTATGGCCATTGACCTTAGAAGTAGTCCCATCTCTAAGACTAGTGATATCAACTGCACCATGAGAATAAACATTAGTAACAACATATGGTCCAATCCATCTGGACCTTAGCTTACCAAGAAATAGCTTAAGACGAGAATGAAATAAAAGAACTTTCTGTCCCACAACAAAATTCTTACGAGAAATCATCTTGTCATGGAAAAGCTTAGTCTTCTCCTTGTATATACGAGAACTCTCGTAAGCATCATTACGTATCTCCTCTAGCTCATTAATTTGTAGTTGCCTATGTTTCCCCTCTTTGTCATACTCCATGTTGCACATCTTTACCGCCCATAAAGCCTTATGCTCAAGTTCAACTGAGAGATGACAAGCTTTTCCATAAACCAACTTATATGGAGACATGCCAATCAGTGTCTTATATGCTGTTCTATATGCCCAAAGTGCATCGTTGAGTCTATAAATCCAATCCTTCCGTGTAGCATTAACGGTTTTCTCAAGGATGGACTTAATCTCACGATTTGAAATCTCAGCTTGCCCACTAGTTTGTGGGTGATACGGCGTACCAATCTTGTGTGTAATGTTGTACTTCTTGAGGAGAGCATGAAAGGTTTATTGAAGTGCGAGCCTCCATCACTGAAAACCACTCTTGGTGTACCATGTCTGGAGAAAATATATTCCTTCACAAACTCACAAACAACTTGAGAATCATTAGTAGGGGTGACTTTAGCTTCCACCCATTTAGAAACATAATCCACAGCAAGAAGTATATAAAATTTTCCATTCGAATTAACAAAAGGACCCATAAAATCAATGCCCCACACATCAAAAATCTCGACAATGAAAATAGGATTGAGTGGCATTTGATTTTGAGCACCTAGATTGCCCGTTCGTTGACATCTATCACAAGATTTGCAAAAAGCATATGCATCCTCAAATATGGTTGGCCAATAAAAGCCACTCTCAAGGACTTTGAGAGCGGTACGTTTTGCACCAAAGTGACCACCACAAGCATAAGAATGATAAAAAGATAAAATTCATTGAAAT
The DNA here is from genome assembly GCA_023531295.1 of Papaver armeniacum. NCBI lineage: Eukaryota > Viridiplantae > Streptophyta > Magnoliopsida > Ranunculales > Papaveraceae > Papaver > Papaver armeniacum. Next base: position 406,071 of record JAJJWW010012450.1, read on the forward strand.
TCAGAGTTTGGTACGCACCTGCGGATAATTTGATCAACACCATATTTCCACAAGTATGGCTCATCCCACACATACTACTTGGCTATTTTCTTAAGATTTAGCTTTTGAAAAATAGACATTATACTAGGTACTTGCCTTGTAACCAAATAGTTCACTATATCAGTGTACCAAGGTGTTGATTCTTCAATCGAGAAAAGTTGTTCGTATGGAAAACGATCCTGTAAGGGGAGTTCTTCTTCGAAAATAACAATTCTACTAAGATGATCGGTAACTATATTCTCAACACCTTTCTTATCTCTGATTTCCATATTGAATTCTTGCAGCAAAACAATCCAACGTATGAGTCTTGGCTTAGCCTCCTTCTTTTTTAATAGGTACCGTAGTGCTGCATGATCAGAATATACAATCACATTGGTACCCACCAAATAAGCTCTAAATTTTTCTAATGCAAAAACTATAGCCAACAACTCTTTCTCAGTAGTGGAATAGTTGATTTGAGCATCGTTTAGAGTCCTTGATGCATAATAAATCACATGTGACCTCTTGTCTACTTTCTGACCCAAAACAGCTCCGACTGAATAATCACTTGCATCACACATTAACTCGAATGGCAAACTCCAGTCAGGTGACTTAATAATTGGTGCAGTAGTCAACAATTCTTTAAATTTATTAAAGGCATCCTTGCACTCCTGGTCGAAGTTAAAGGAAACCTCCTTTTGCAACAATTTGAACATCGACATTGAGATTTTGGAGAAATCTTTGATAAAACTCCTATAAAAACCTGCATGACCAAGAAACGAGCGAATTTCCCTCACCAAAGTGGGGTATTGTAAGTTCCTAATCAAGTTTATCTTTGCCTTGTCTACTTCGAGCCCTTGAGAGGACACGATGTGGCCAAGTACAATTCCATGGTTTACCATAAAGTGGCATTTCTCCCTGTTTAAAACAAGATTAGTGTCTATGCATCTTTTAAGCACGAGTTCAAGATTATTTAAACAAATATCAAATGAATCACCATAAACACTAAAGTCGTCCATAAATACCTCAATGATGTTTTCCACGTAATCAGAAAATATACTAACCATACATCTTTGAAAAGTGGCAGGCGCATTGCAAAGACCAAATGGCATTCTTCTATATGAAAATGTACCGAAAGGACAAGTAAAAGTAGTCTTTTCATGATCCTCCGGTACAATAACAATTTGATTGTATCCCGAATAACCATCCAAAAAGCAATAATGTGAATGTCATGCTAACCTCTCTAACATCTGATCAATGAAAGGCAAAGGAAAGTGATCCTTGCGGGTAGCCGAATTGAGCTTTCTGTAGTCTATGCACACTCGCCATCCTGTTTGAACTCTTGTAGGAACAAGTTCATCATCTTGATTTCTAACAACAGTGACACCTGATTTCTTAGGCACTACTTGCACCGGACTAACCCATTTGCTGTCAGAAATTGGGTAAATCACCCCCACACTTAGCAATTTGAGGATCTCTTTTTCACGACCTCCATCATTGGGGGGTAAGCCTACGCTGAGCATCACGTACTGGCTTGATATCATCTTCCATAAGGATTCTATGCATGCACATGGCTGGACTAATGCCTTTTATGTCAGCAATTGTCCAACCAATAGCCGTTTTGTGCTCTTTCAGAACCCTGAGAAGGCGTTCTTCTTGTACAGCTGTGAGATTCTTTGCAACAATGACTGGAAGCTCTTCCCCATCACCCAAGTAAGCGTACTTTAAGTGATCAGGTAAAGGTTTCAGCTCTAATTTAGGTGCCTGCACAAAAGAAGGTAAAGGAACTTCATCAGTTACAGATAAAGAGATATATGAAATATTACCTCTTCTAACTTCTTGTGATGCCGTTAAAGCACCACATGTCTCAACAAACTCCTCGGTAATATCAACGTCCAAGTTAGGCATGCCATGGACGTCCAAATCAATGTTATTTTGTAGCACAGATTCAAGTTCATCTTCGTTGATCAAATCAAACATCTGCTGTTCCAACGAAACAATAACATCAACAGAAAATGCGGAATGTATATCACTTGAATAACGCATAGCTTCAAAAATATTGAAGCGTAAAACCTCTTTGTCAAACTCCATAGTGAGTGTCCCAGTATCACAATCAATATTCGTCTTAGCAGTCTTCATAAATGGTCTCCCAAGAAGTAATGAAGTAGACGAACAATTGTCCCCATTCCGCATATCCACAACAAAGAAATCAACCGGAAAGATTAGTTCATTCACTTGCACCAAAACGTCTTCCATGAGTCCCTTAGGATATATGTTAGACTTATTAGCTAATTGAATGATAATCCATGTCTCCTTTAAAGGTCCCAGATTCAAGAATCATAAACATCGGCTGACATCACGCTTATGGAAGCTCCCAAATCAAGCAAAGAACGCTCGAACCGTTTGTCACCAATAGTAATTGGCACTGTAAAACCACCAGGATCTTTACACTTTGCAGGCATCTTCTTTAGCAACATAGCTGAAGCACTTACTCCCACCTGAGTGATCTCGTTAGCAACCAACCTCTCCTTCCTTGTACACAAATCCTTCAGAACCTTGGCATACCTGGGTACCGTTCTGATGGCCTAAATAAATGGAATGTTGATATGCACCTTGCTGAAAATATCCATAATCTCCTTGTCTAGAGCTTGCTTTTTTGACTTGGCAAAACGACTAGGAAAAGGAGGTGGTGTGGTAAAAGTAGGAACCGTGTCCTTAGGTTGGCCAGTTGAGGTTGGCTTTTCCTTTGGAACAGTTTCCACCTCTACTTCCTCTTCCAAGTCGTGACTAACCTTTTCTTGTTGTTTTGGCTCTTATGTTTGCTTCCCACTTCTTAGAGTTACAGCATTAACATTCGCTCTTGGATTCACAAAAGGCTGTGATGACAACTTTGCCGAATTTGATGCGTGTCGTAGGTGCACAAATTAATTCACTTATATTCTACTTTACTAATGAATAATATAGTAGCAAATAAGATTCGTTCCCACAAAGAGCAGGGAGTTTTAGTTGTCAAAAGTGTCACAATGGGGGGTTTTGGTTTGGATTAAAGCAAATCAAAACAATTAAAAATAATTAAGTTGCAAGCAATGGAGAGAAATATGATCAGGGAATCCTTCTTCGTTACTAAACTGTCATCAAGTTATTATATTCATCCATTAATACAATTAATCACAAATTATTACCAACCGTGGAATAACAGCTAGCTCAGTGCTATCCACTAAATTCCTTAAATCACTGGGTACAGAAGCTCTCCAATACCAGATTTTATTCTTCGAAACCACCTAGTAGTAGCTCACTCAAGGTGTAATTTGTCCGAATGCTTTATCTTTTGTGAATTATAGATTGATCCTAGTAGTTAGACTCTTAGCTCAAGGTCCACTTTCTAGTGTTGTTTATACACACAATCGCTACACAGAATCCCTCTGCAAGGTCTTGTGTTCTCTACTTTTGTATGAATTATTCGACTATTACTTATATCCTAACTCAATACTAGCATTTGATTGAATCAACAAATTAATTCAGTTAGCCACCTAAACAATCTATCAATCAATCATAAATATTCTAATTAGTATAAACAATCACTAATCATGTGAAGAACTTCAAAATAGATTTATATAATAACTAAAATCATGTTTAGAACTTAGAATTCATCCCAAATCACTAAGAAGTTTAGCTACTCATGGTACTAACAAAACCCATGAGTTTCATATGATTAAATGGTAAAGAAATAGTTATGGTGATGAATCGCTCCAAACGCTATCTTTTCTTCTCTTGAGTCCGTCTCTCTAATGGCTTGATTATAGATTAAAAGATATTTTTTTAGAAGTTATAGAAACATCTCTTTTATAGGTGTCCCAATTATAGTTGTGCCCGTGCACCAAATCTCGGTCAAATGGTTGCCAAAAACTTGCTAAACTAGCATAAGCAGGTCACGGCCAAGTCTTGGTCGTGCATAACATGGCTCGAGAATTCTGAATAGGCTTGCGCAAGTGGCAGAGGCCCAGCCCATTTACCTTAACAAACTGCCGTTGGCCTATCAGTTCCTAGAGACTGACAAGCATATTCTTCTAACTCTTCATTCTCTATCCACGGACAGACATCCCTCCGGGAGAATTATTTTTCCCTGACTTTTCATAAAACTCACCATACTTTCACTGACACTATTCTGTCCGTGAGTTTCTGTAACTCAAGTATAACAGGTTGTCCGTGAAAAATATATTTCCCTGGATTTCATTTCTCGACACAGTTGTTCCACGGACACTTCTCCGTCCGTGAGAATTATTTTTACCTGGATTTTGGTTTTCCCGACGATCAATTCTCGGATACTCATGCCTCCGTGAGTTTTATAATCACCTGAGTTTGGTAAAACTCGTACTCAACTTCTCATATCACTATCAGTTCCAGCAAACTCTATCTGAAGACTGAACTCCATATTTCAATTATAACGAGCAACCCATACTAACAGTTTCTCGGCTAAACCCATCTCCAATCATCACAGCATACACTGCCAACCTTCTTCTCTGATTTCATCTCGAACTCGTCATCATCATGGAACCATGAAACTCTTCATCTGTTCCATCAATCAACTCGAGCTGTCTCCTTCATTCGACCACAACATTCATTGAACAAACTCCATCGACTACCAGCATCAACTTCCATACTTCATATCTCTCTGCCATTCGAATCTCACCTCGAGCTCCATCTTCTCTTCACCATGCATTCTCCGTTGAGGTCAGTCAATCAACCACTCCTTCATCGCTGCCATCACCAGCATCACTGCCATGAACTACCAGCTAACTCCTCCTTCGAGTTCATCTCCTCTGTTATATCTCCGACAGTCATTCACTTCATCACAAGACCAGCTGATATTCACAGCATCCAACTTCATCGTCGCTGCCAATCACCGTTGACCTCCATTGAACTGCCAAGCTTGAGTAAACAACGGCCATCAATGGCAGCTAACGTCAACTGCCATCGAATACCTACTTCGTCTAACAGCCACAACAAACTCCAGTCACAACAACATCATCAGTGCACCAAGACTCTAACTCCATGAACCAACCAGCCACTCTACTTTGTCTCCTCCATCGAGAACCAGTAGCATCGTCTCAGTTAAAACCAACACCGATGCCATCTATCCATCTCCATCTTCTTCGATACTGTAATCATGATCATCATTCTCCATCTCTGAGCCTCGGCTTCCATCTATCATGTTAACCAACACCATTGTCATTTAATCACGACAGCAACCAAAACCCTGTTTTTGCCGAGCTACAATTTCAATGGCAGCAACCAACCATCAACCATTCACTACTGTTACGTACAGCCGATACTGCTCCGATATAGAAGACAAAGTGCCCGTTCAGCTTCTTCCATAAGTCTTGGCTGCCCCGAATAATCCAATGGGTGCCTTTATAAATTCCGTGCCTTTGCAAAATTCCACAACTTTGACTTGCTTCAAACGCCTATAAAATTTTCATACGACATCGGAATGACTCCACTCTTTCGCCGTTAGCTTCGTCTTTTCGTCCTTTTCAAGATGATAGCAAGCACTCCTTGATATGAACGATCTCCCCGTGGTCTTTGGCCTTTCTCTGCTTTTAGCTAACTTCTTTTATGCATAATTAAGTGCAAATTCCCTTCTTTTGGATGATTCACCTAGCAAAACACAAATAGAGAAAAACAAACATAATATACAATAATTTGCAAGAATATAAGCAATCACTAGCATGGATTCGACACTAAATATATGCAAAATATGCACTTAACACCGAACTGTAGTTCAAAAGCCTAACATATTAACTGCTGAATTTGACATTGAAGTTCGGTTAGGAAATGAAATTACAGGACAATGCCGAACTCTATGAGACAGAAGTTTGGTTAGGAAATGAAATTACAGGACAACGCAGAACTCTACCAGACAGAAGTTCGGTTACGTAATAAAATTACAGGAGAATGCAGAACTTTTACAGAACTTTCCAAAATAAAATTACATACCATCTAATATCCGAAACGCGTTATGAAAAAGTCTTTAAGGAGTCGGAAATGGTATTCATGTTTGAAATCCTTTCTCTTCCATCTTTGCCATTCGTTTTTTGATGTTAAAATGATTTCGTCGAATCCTTCACCCCTAAGTCGATACCGCCTTACAATACGAAATAAAGCCATAAATTCCACAACTCTATCTCTAATCTTTCCAAATCGAATGAACAATGCTATATGATCACGGTTATAAGGGTTTGTTGTGTCGGGGAAGAATTTCTCATGAATTTCCCCCCAATAACTTTGACTCATAATACCATTCATTCTTCGTTCTTCACCCCTCTTTGGATAGTATAATATGTAGTTTCTGCAAAGATAAAGATCTTCATCTAGAATAAATTTAGGACTAGTAGCTGCCATTTTTAGGAAATTTTGTAACAAAATGTTTACTATGAAACACATATATATACCACTTGGGTGTATAACGACTATAAAATTAGTCGTTACTTGATATTACATTCTAATTTTAAAATTATGTACTATATTTGTGTCAGCTAAAGGATATTTAAATTTCAAAATTATAAGTTCGGTTAGGACATAAAAACTTGCGACGCAACCGAACCCGAAGTTCGGTGACATGATAAATACATGAGGTAACCGAACTCTTTGTTGAAGGCTTACAGACAAACTGAACATATGTATGATACAAAAAACACTCCAAAACAAACCTCAGAGTTGGTTTATGTGATTTCTGCATCAAGAGAATGACTTTTCCAACATGTGCAATACCAAAATTTTGAGTCTCCAGAAAAGATTTCGGTTACCTAAGAAATTATGGTTTGCTAACCGAACTCTGAGTTCGGTTACATGGTAAATACATGAGGTAACCGAACTCTTTGTTGAATTCTCACAGAGAAACTGAACATATATATGATACAAAAAACACTCCAAAACAAACCTAAGAGTTGGTTTCTGTGATTTCTGCATCAAGAGAATGACTTTTCCAACATGTGCAATACCAAAATTTTGAGTCTCCAGAAAAGATTTCAGCTACCTAAGAAATTATGGTTTACTAACCGAACTAAGAGTTCGGTTACATGGTAAATACATGAGGTAACCAAACTCTTTGTTGAAGGCTCACAGAGAAATTGAACATATATATGATACAAAAAACACTCCAAAACAAGTCTCAAAGTTGGTTTCTGTGATTTCTGCATCAAGAGAATGACTTTTGCAACATGTGCAATACCAAAATTTTGAGTCTCCAGAGAAGATTTCGGTGACCTAACATATTATGAGTTGCTAACCGAACCAATATCTTTAGCCTTTATGGATGAAGGCATTGTGCTTCAGCCTACAGACAAGTTCGGTAACCAGCGAAAATGTTGCGAGGTAACCGAACTCTGTCTTCGGTAATCTGGTAGGATTTTGAAGGTTGCCGAAAACACAGTTCGATGACCTTGAATTTTTCACAGGTTACCGAACTTCAAGTTCGGTTTGCTGTGTAATAATTCAAGGTCACCGAACAATATCTTGTTTTCCAAATGTTAGGCTTATTAAATTAAAAAACACAAACCCAATTAAAAAGTTTTAAAAGTGTTATACATACCAAACTACGAAATACTTAAGTAATTGTTTAAAAAACACAAACATACCAAATTAAACCATACGAAATCCATAACTAAGATGTTTTTTGAAACTAAAATCATACGAAATCACTAACGACCACTTTTATGACCCCTTTTGCCACCTCCTTGTTTACCACGAGTTTTAGGTCGAACTTCCTCATCACTTGTGGTATCATCTCATCGACTGGGTTCCTCCATAGCGCGACTTGAACCTTCTCCTTGTTGTCGACCCCTCTTACCACCTCCTTGTTTACCACGAGTTTTAGGACGAACTTCCTCATCACTTGGGGGTTCATCTCCTCCACCGGTTTCGTCCATAGCGCGACTTGAACCTTCTCCTTGTTCTCGACCCCTCTTCAGTTGCTTAGACCTACTTGGCTCCACCATTCTTTTAGTTATAAGACCCTCCCACTCCTTGTAGTAGTCGGTTTGTTCCTTAGTAAACAAGGGCTCTCCACTTTTGATTTAGCCATCCATTTCTTCAACAATTTCGTACCCTTCGACACCTAATTCCAATTTTAAGCACAAGTAAATATATTTTCCAATTTTAAACAACCGAAAAGTATAAGAGAAATAAATTTTCTTACCACATTATCCCATAACCTTTTAGCTTCTTCTCCACAAATAGGCATCTCCTTAAGAGCTCTCTTAGCCTCCCTCTCCTTTGCCTCTGCCTTCGCCGCATCAGTCTTAGCTTGTTGTTCTTTATTTATCACAAAAGGATGCGACTAATTTCTTCATGGAACTCCATATAATCATCATCACATGCAGTCACATCTCCTTCAACAGGTACACAATCACCTTTTGGTAAGTAGTACTCACCAAATGCATTCCAATGTGCCACCGTAGGAGTTGGTTCATGTTTTGGCTCAAAATATTTCTCGGTGTTCTTTGTTCCCTCAACCAGCAAAGTGAAATTTTCATTTTCCACTTCGGGATCCATTTGGACGCAAGAAAGTTGTATTAGTATTCTCCTTGGATTATATATTGCGTAGCCGTTAGGATACCAAATGGGTCCATAGTAAGCGGAGTAGACAGAGTAACCATTCAGATCATCTTCATCTACAAATACATCATCAGCTACGGCGTATGGGTGAAATACCACATCATCCACCGTAAGTTTATCCAATTTCCCCCTCAACGAAGTCATATGCTCTTTTTTAGATTTCTTTTGTGCGTCCAAAAACAACCATTTTCCTGCTGTAGGTTGGCCATAGGGATAAGGTGACTTTTCCTGAGCCAATCCCAATGAAGGGAAGTGGTCGTAAATCCAAACCTATGCGAAAATACGGAAATATTAACCACATACAATACTAATTGAATTGGAAGCAGAAATTATAAGCGAATAAATTGCTAATTAACAATGTAGAAGGTCACCTGGACAAGAGTTAAGTAACCTCCAATTTGATTACACTTAATCATCGACCCTTTGCTCATCTCTTGTAGAACAAAAGCAAGTACCCCAGTGGCCCAAGAGTAATTGTTCATCTCATCGAGATCCTCCAAAAGCTGTAGATAATGTGCATCCACCCTATTTCCAGAAGTGTCGGGGAAAATGACAGTTCCAAGAATATATAACCAATAAGCGGTGACCTGATGCCTAAGGGTCTCCCTGTCCATCACCAACTTTCCTTTCGCCACCTTCTTTTTTGTCTCTCCAAATGCTTCTTTCAACTTTACCAACTTGAATTTCTTGAGTTTCTTCTTCATTGCTCCATTTGCCTCTTTTGGATTATACTCATCACCACGTTTAGGGGACCTCACAACACGTCTAAACTCACATTGAGACTTTCTTGCATCCCATCCTAGACATTTTAGAGCCAATACTTCAAGAGCTTCATAACTCATCGAGGGGTTGTAGCCTTCTCGAAGACATTTACCTTCAAGTGGTAAGCCGGTGAATCTATGGCAATCATCGGGAGTAATTCCCATCTCGCTAAATGGAAGATGCATAGTATATGTCTCGGGATAATGCCTCTCGAGAAATGCGGATACGACAACAACGTCAAATTCCACATGTGCGATTTCAATAGCTCTCCATAACACACATTCTTTAACCTTCGCTACAAACTTGTCACACTCTAAAGAAAGATCCCATGTGGACGCCTTTTGACGTTTAATAAGACGAACTGCATCATTACGATCCTACGAAAAGAACATAACACTATTAATACTTGACGAAACATGTCCCAAAAAAAAAATAACGTTTTGTTAGTTAATAATGAACTTAAAGGATACCTTTGTCGCATAGATCTTCGCAGCCCATGAGTGTTTGTAGCCAAACAATGTTGCCCCTCCATCATTTGGAGTACCATAAGTTGGGTTCACTGGTAACAAACACAAATTATCAGGGGGAATGTGTGAGTATCTTTTTCTAGGCGGCTTCGGCTTCTTTTTCTCTTTAGCAGGAACAATTTTTTGCTCTTCTTCATCATCATTCTCTTCCTCCTCCTCTTCCTCCTCTTCATCCTCTCCCTCCTCTCCATCCTCTTCCTCCTCTTCATCGTCTCCCTCCTCTCCATCCACTTCCTCCTCTTGTCCTTCTAGTTCTTTGCCGGGTCCTAGTTCTTCTTCCTCTACATTTTCAACGTCTTCTCTTTGTTGTTCAACCTATTCATTTCCTTGGTCTTCATTTCCTTGCTCTTCTTCATCATCATTCTCTTCTTCAATTACATTATCAATTGTATTCTCCATCACCTCTTCATTGACATCTTGGATTACATCACGAACATTCTCTTGGTTGACTTCCGGTAACGAGCCCCCTCCATGTTTAGCATTTGTTGCACCACGGTTTCGGAAATCTAAATGTTTTGCTCCACGAGGGGTGGGAGTTTTCAAATCCTCATCTAGGTGTAGTTTCAATCTTTTTCCTTTGTTCCTAATGAACAAAAACCAAAGTATTAGCTAAACATAAGAGAATATTGTGTTATCAAATCAAATAGAACTAAAGAATAAAGTAAACACAACACTTGAAGTTAACACACTATAGTTTGGTTACCTGAAAAAAATTGCGAGGAAACCGAACTACATATTTCAAAAGTTCGGTTAGCCCTAAAAATAATCGATAAAACCGAACTCATTCTTTCAAAGGAAAATTTAGTTCGGTTACGAGAGTTTTTTTTTGCGAGCACACCGAACTAAATAGTTCAAAAGTTCGGTTAGAAAAAGAAATTATCGACAAAACCGAACTCATTATTTCAAAGGAAAATTTTAGTTCGGTTACGAGAGTTTTTTTTTTTTTGCGAGCATACCGAACTAAATAGTTCAAAAGTTCGGTTAGAAAAAGAAATTATCGACAAAACCGAACTCATTCTTTCAAAGGAAAAATTAAGTTCGGTTACGAGAGATTTTTTTGCAAGCACACCGAACTATGTAGTTCGGTCACCAGATATTAGTCTACTTAACCGAACAGTTCTTATTTTTAGAAGTTCGGTTAGAAAATCTAGGGTTACACAAAAATTTTCCTAGCCGAAATGTCTACTGTAACTACCATTTTCAGTGAGTTTTCATGATTTCTAATCGATTTCTTCAACAAATAACGAATTAAAAAGAATGGGTATGAAGGAAATTACCCGCAGATTTGCATTTCACTCGAATCGAACTTCTTTTTCCCTGTTGGATGCTTGATTTGGTCTCTCAACTTTGCTTGAAGTTGTTTATCAATTTGAAATTGACTTGGGAGATTTGCTATGCTTGCAAGTCCAGGACTCAATCCTGGAATTCTTGGTGTCCGCTTAGAACGCATTGTTTATAAAGATTGATTAATCATCGATGAATTTTTTTCGAATCGACGGTTAAAGTCGATGTCTACGAAGAAGAAGAAGAGGAAAAGAAGAGAAGAAGAAGAAGAAGAAGAAGAAGAAGATGAAGAAGATGAAGAAGAAAAGAAAATAATCAGTTTCAAAACTGATTTTAAGTTTTTATTTAGGTTTTAATTAGGTTTTAATTAGTGGGTTATATTAGTGGGTAGTGGGTTAGATTAGTGGGCTATTAGGATTAGTTATAACCTTAATTAGAATAAGGGCAGATTAGTCTTCCTTAATCTTTTAGGACACCCCTTATAATGTAGGGTGGACATTTGTATCACAAAGTAGTCCCCGACCTTTTTTGAGTAGTCCCAAAAAACCGTTCTTTGTTTACTCCTGACTCATCTGATTCGTCTGGATCTGAGTCATCTGGATCTGAGTGAAATCACCTGACTTATATGGATCTGACTCGATATGTTTGTTTTGAGTCAGATCTGACTCATCTGACTCAAAAAACGTGAGTCAGTGGTTTAGTCCCGTGAGTCAGGGGTATTTTGTTACCTGACTCAAATGGGTCCGAGTCAGGGGTTATGTATGAGTCAAAGGTCGAGTCAGATCTGACTCAAAATACAAAACAAACAGTCTGTCTGCTGACTCGGCCCGAGTATGGGGATGACTCAGATCCAGACACCGAGTCAGTTGCAAACAAAAAGGTCTTAAGCGAGGCTACGAGAGAGCTACATCTATTCAAAAAGCGGCCCAAACCTCCCGATCCAAGACAAATGGCTTGTGGCAGGGGTAGCAAAAACATCCAAACATGTGGATTTTATCCGATCCGATCTGCATTTTGGCGGGTGGATGCCCAATCTGTTTTTCAGCGGATTGGACGCGGGTGAATTTTTTAAACCGATCATTTTCCAGGTTGGACGCGGGTGGAACCTCACCCATCCGTTGGACACCCGACCTTAAAAATAATGTTAGTATTATACGTATATGAAGGTTATTATACAAAATTGGTAGATAATATATATAGTTTCCTATTGAGATGCATTGGATTTCCTCAAAGATATTTAAAAACTATCAATTTTGGATTAATCGGAGGCCCTCGTGTCAATAAAAATTGTAATTTTAGTTGTTGGAAAGATATTATGTTACTATTGTTATGTTAATTACTGATATTTTAGTAATCTAAGTTTTACGTTTATATCTTTTTTTAATCCGCAAATCCATCCGCTCACCCGCGGGTGTCAAATCCGATGGGTAATGATTTGGACGTGGGTGAAAATCTCAAATCCGCCATTTAGACGGATTGGACGTGGGTGATACCAAATCCGCATCCAACCATTTGTTGCTCACCCCTAGTTTGTGCTATCTGGGACCTGTATACAAAATGGAATGTTTCCCTAATTCTTTAAATGTGTCCCTTGATTATGTGTCTTTTATATTCTATTTTACCCTTTATTACCCCTTACAATTTGCACTACGTTGACCATATTTACTATTATAATAGATCTGATATGAATATCAAGTTTCATCTGCATTATTTATTCTCATGTGAAATCACCCAGTTTTTTGTCAAATTTTAAAGCTTTCAAACCAACAATGATAAGATGAGATTATGGTGAAGTTACTTCTTACGTACTTTAGTAGCCAAATAAGTTTGAGTATCATCTAATATGAAATAATACAAAAATATCGTCTTAGTCATAAAAATAAGCTTATTCATGTTATTTTCTAAGGAACACGAAGAACAGCTAAAGAACACGAAATCGGAGGCAGAAAAAATCATATGTTAGGGACAAATGTCAGACTTCAAGATTTTTTTTCTTCTAAATAATTATTCGTAGTCAACAACTCTATTTTATGGCCAAACCGTGATTATTGAACATTTTGTGTCAACAATACATTAATTGATTTACTTAATTACGGTAACATACACACACTAGGAATCATGCCTACGTAATACATTAACATCATTCTGCGAATTACAATTTTTGTCTTGTTTCCTACAAGGAGGGGACTTAGAGAAGTGATAGAGGATATTAAGATGACCGTTGAACGGTAAAAGAATATTTTCAAATTTCGTATTAAACACGTGTATCATCTGATTTCACTCATACATTTTAAGAATTATTTAAACAGAAAATAAGACAAAATTAAGACAATATAAAATCAAAATGTTGTAGAGTTACCCTCATCATCACCCTAAAAGACTTCAGGCCACTGTTAAACACGTTTTCCCCCATGCTTCAGTTGAACCAAAGTGGCACATTTTCCATCAACATTTATACTATCATTCTTCATCAATAGCTTAAAATCAGCTAGATGCTTGAAACAAAGCATAAAGACAATACAAGCATATCTTGGATGAATCAAATTAAAATTTTGGTTATAGAAGTGATAGTATTTTACAAGAACATCAACAAAATGGTCTCTCCTCAAAATAGCAAAGCACTCATTAGAAATAACGAGGATTTTGTTACCAAAGCACCCTATTTTCTGAGAAATATAGACAAACTAAAGAAAATATAATTTTTTTGAATGATATACTCTTTCAGTAATCCCAACATGGATTTGTATAGTAAACTCTAAACACAAATTAACCATTTCAAAATTCCTAGAATGTTTTGTTTACCTACATTTAATATATACATGTACTTTCTTAGTTCCGAGAAATATTAGGTAATGGTTGATAGAACAATTGTGCTTGGTGGAGTTCTAATTAAATGGAACCTCTAATAAAAAAAATAGTAAATTTATTGGAGTAAGTAATCTAAATCTTTGAATCTAACTTGTTAAATACAAGGGTATTGCGTGTTCAGAAGTTATTATCTTACACATTCCGAACCAGACCTGCATATACTAGTGGCACCCGACTCCGCGCTACCAACTGCCAAACATGCATCCCCTCCACATGTTAACTGAAACGATTGGTTTGATTAGCAACAAAAAAAACCAAGTGATTCAAGTAATCCCATTATGCAAGAGACGTGATTGTTCAATCCTATGGGATGTATCTCAATCAACATCATTAAATATGATTAAGTGGGATGTATCTCAATTCAAGATGATGCCCTAATTTTTCATTTAAAATAAAAGGAAAAACCAGTCCCAACACACTTTCTCAATCACAATTTCATTAGTCAAATAACATTTTAAGATAACGATCTGCAATAATTCATATCACACCCATGGCTAAAACAAAAGCAAGCAATGATCCTGAAGTTCACATATACGAAGATGAAATTCCATTAGTTTTCGTGTCTGATAACGTGCAACTAGTTATTGGTGGTAATCAAAACCAATTCCATAATAGTAGTGGTGGTGAAGTAATGCATCGGAAAACCGAATTTGATTAACTGCAGGTATATGGTGCACTATATAAGGACAGTGGTAAATAGAGATCGTTCCCACGAGAAGTGTCCAAGACTATTTCCAATCAATACTCGCTAATTTCAAGTCAAGGGTGATTCAAAGTGAAGATTTTAGAATTTCAATACTACGAAAATAAGTTAACAAATGAAATAAATAAAATTGCAATGGATGTTGTCAAGGATGTAAACGTGTCAAGGCTTCCGGAATCTGTTATAGGCAAGGTCTCACTTGTATTCTTCAATCGCAAGGATTTCGGGATAGCTTATGTAAAGTAACAAACCTAGTTGCTTGTGCATGGAAGATATGACAAAGTTATGATTTATCGACAAGGATTATCAAAAGTATATTTGTTCTCAACCTAAGGTAGATTAAGGAAAATAATATGCTATGCAAATCGAAAAGCAAGAACCATCATTTGGGGCATACAAGAAAATTTTGGGGCATATTGAATAAGACAAAAATAGGGTTGGAAATAGTGTTTCTAGGGTATCCCTTATCCAACCTATTTTCATAAATGCGAAAATACCCTTGAATGATTAGTGTTACATTAGTATTAATTTGATTAATTAGTTGTTAATGATTGTAGTTAGGTTAGTGTTAATTTAGGATAATAATTGTATTTATAAAGAGAGTTAGTGAGTCATTTTAGAAAAAGAAGAAGAAGAAGAGGAGGAGGAGGAGGAGTACAGAAAAAAAAACTTTTTTTTTTGAGATATTTGTGATTGTTGATAGATGTGTGATCCAAATTCGATTGAGGAAGGTGAATCTTCATCACGTAAACCTCAGAAAATACATATCAATTACGATGGAGATCCGGTGATGGCTTATTTGTTGGATTATGAAAATGATTTTACCCATACTCAATCTCAAACTCAACTTTTTTCTCAAGCTCAAGATGATGACTTTTTGGAGCCAAATCCAGAATATGAGTACATGGATGAGGAACCCAATGCTAATAATACATAGGTATGGTTGTAGACGTTGTTTAATATCCATTTTGTAGCTTGAATTCACCAAAAGTTTTGATTTTTGTATGTAGTTCGGCGCAACAGAGTTAGGTTCGGCAGATATTTGTATGTCGAACCTTGATAAATAAGAACAGTTCGGCTTATAATCTTAGTCCCCAATAAGTCGAACGTATATATGACAAGTATTTCGGATTTTCAATTCAAACACGAATGAGCCGAACTTTAAAGATCGGCTTTCAAATAGTATTGCGAATGAGCCGAACCTAACCTCAAACGATAGTGAAGTCTACTAATGGAGAACATCAAGGTCCAAATTAAACTCATTTAAATTAATGAGATATTATCGTCATCTTCAAGAGAATGAAAAGACGAAAACAATGCAAAAAGAATGAGGCCATTCCGACATCGGACGAAGAAGTTATGGCCAAAATAAAATCTAAAAACTTGAGTGTACAGAGATAAGTTCGGCTGATAACTCATCATCACGAGTTAGCCGAACCTGGAGCCTAAAAATCAAGATTTTCGAAGTGTTTACAGAAATAAGTTCGGATTAAAAGTAATCTAATCGAGGCAGCCGAACCTGACAACCACCTGGGGTAAATTTCACTTGTCAGGTTCGGCCGGGAAAGGTTGGCAAGGTGTTAGCCGAACCTGATATTGTTCTGGGACATGTTTGGACGCAAAGTTGACTTTTATCTCAAGGAGAAACGGCTTCGGAAGGATTCTAAAGACTAACTTTGAGAGCTCTATATAAGAAAATCCTTAAGCAGAGATCTTTCAATCTTTATCATCTCTTTACACCACATTTTATCATTCATATTATCTTCCACATCATAAAAAATACATCCAAAGCTCTAAAACGACATGCATCAATTTTGAGAAGAAAAATCAAGTTATAGGTTCGCGATCTCCACCATATTCATCATCCCCTCCTCCCCCTCCACCACAATCTTCATCATCACCTCATACTACACCCTTATTTTCATCATTATCATCCTCTTGTTCTACAGGCAAATATCCACCTGTGTCATTTCTCCTTTTCCCTGCATGCAAGTTTTTGGTGCCAGCACCTCGAGGTTTGGAAGTTTTTGAATTAGAAGTAGTCACTTCCATTGTTTTCCTTTTAAGCTTCTCTTTGAATTTTCCCGAATGGGTGCTAAAAGAAATGATACACCTTAATTAATTTTCCAAAATAAATAAATATGACTCTACTAAACAATGTGATAAGTCACCTATAAATGGACAAGTTTATAGGAAGCTATTAGCCATACACAGAGTCAAGTTCGGCACATTCGATATTTATCGAATGAGCCAAGCAATGTGCCGAACAGTGTAAGATGGATTATTAAGTAATCGTATCCAAGTTCGGCTGATTAACATAAAAAACAATTATAAACCGAACACTCAGGTTCGGCTCATTCGATATTCAAAACATTACATGTTTTCAGCCGAACTGTTCTTCGTCTGTAGAAAAAAAAATTAAGTTCGGCTGCTAAATTTGAGCCGAACACTACTCTGGAACTACCAAAACCTAGAGGAATCATCGATTACATGTCATGAAATCAACGAAATACGAAAAACCAAGCAATGGGTTTGTGGGAAATGCCTTTCTATGTGCAATTTTATAGAATCAGGGTCTATTTCTCGTTCTCCAACACCAATCAATCCACTATCATCTTCATCTCCATCTTTTCCAAAAACCCTAGATTGAGATGCTATAGAAGCAACACCAGGATTCGGCACCGTATTTTTAGGGCATCGCTTAACACGAGGTGTCATATATGGGTTTAATCAATCGAAAAATCAGACTTTGAGAATAAGGAGGGGGAGTTCGGTTCTGCTTTTTGGAGAAGAAGGGGGGAGGAGAATGAGTTTTTGATTTTGAAAATTTTCAGTTTTTTTTTAAAATAATTAATTAAGTAACGGTTAATTAATGGGTAACGGTTGATTAGTGGGGGTAATTAAGTGGGGTAGTTAATTAGGGGATGGGTTAATTAGTGGGAGAGTTTTAGGATTAGAATTTAATTTAGTGAAGGGCATTAATGTAATTTAAACTATACAAGGGTATTATAGTAACTTAAGCATCATTAGGACACCCCTTATAATCTATCATTGGATGGCATAATAAGTCTGTATGCCCCAAAATTTTCTTGTATACCCCAAATGATGGTTCAAAAGCAAACCCAAATAACTAAAACCTAGTTTCTTCCCTGAAAAACAGCCTCCTCTCCCTGCGTCTGAGTATGGTATATTTATTTGTTGCGAAGAAGTCCAACTGGGCCATGCAAGCATTGCCAAAGCCCAATCCGACTTCTAAATTTAGGCGATCTCCAAATTCGAACCGCAAGTGGTCCGCAACAAACTTCTTGTTTCCTGACCATATCCCAAATTCATTGTTGTTGCTGGTAAATCCCCATTAAATCAAGACCCATTGAAACATCCAGTAAACACACACCTTCAACCTGTTGTTGTTGTGTTTAAGTCTTAATTGAGAAATCCCATTTAATCCAATTTCAGACTGTAATCATGATCTCCCAAAACCAAATTCAACTCATCCGTACTGTTGAGAAACCTATAGGAAATGAAAGCTACAAATTGAATCACCAGAAGACACCACCACTGACTGCATATAATGTTGGATATTTTCAATAACATGGAAAATAAATGGTTTTCGTTTTCTGGTTTGCCGCTACAACGGGGGAGTGTCCTGTGCCGAATAAACACAATGGATGTTAGTTGGAGATGAAGAGACACCTCCAAAGGGTGTGATGGTTTACAAAAGACATATCCATTCCCATTAGACACTATTGATGTCTTTTGGTAGTGAAGAGGCATCTCCAATAGGCATGAGTTCCCTATAAGTAGTGATGATTTGTTTTCATTCATACAATGAAAAACATAAATGACTTTCTGTTTTCTCTCTTCTAAGCATCATCAGAATCCTATTCTTGTGTGTTCTTGGTTGGGTCAAGGGGTACAAACCTTGAATCCAATTACGTTGTTATAGGGCTTCATTGTATCCTGACGGCAATATTTCGCATACCTGTTGTAATCGCCAATTGATATTGGGAGGGTAGAAATAATTGTCTAAAAGAATCTTAATCGAGCCTTGAAGCCGGAAGTACAACATTTCTCTTATTGTTTCATCCTCTCTTTTAGCCCAAAATTTCCAACAGTTTTAGACAATTAATTTCTTATGGAGGATGAAAGTTTAACTGATCTCGCAGTAAAAGAGACACTGTAAGCGGTTCTGTTAATCTTGGAAATCAACTGGGTTTCATCAATTGATTTAAACGAGGGAAAAGTGAAAGAAGTTCACACTGTTTTAACATTTGGTAGCAATCCAAATACATGGTTGGCATGATCTTAATAATTTGGAGCAGTTTCTAACTCAAGGTGAGAAACATCATTTTTGGAATTTGTTGCTCGTACTGAACAGTCACTATGAGGAGATGTCTCAATTTCCATCAACACCAATTTGAAATTAAACTGGGCGTAGATGGTAGAGTACTGTTAGTAACAGGAAATTAAGAACATGCGCATGAATCTATTGATTCAAAGATGACTCTGAAATGTGGGGGGAGTCATGTTTTACATAACAAGGAAGAACATTGAACTCCCTGTGTTAGTTTGAGTTGGAATTATTCATGGTTGTTAATAAAAAAGAAGTTGGTTTACCATCTACCGTAAGGTCATCAAAGAGCAAACTGTGTTGCTAACAAAAACCATTGAAGCGTTTTGTTTAGTGTTTATCTCGGAATTGTGAGGGTTCATTTATTTTTAAATGACACGGTGTCATTAAGACGAGATAATCCACTAGAAACTAGCAAGAGCCCCTTCGGGATGCAGAAAGACAGTAAGTCTTTCATGTGATCGGCAGTCAAAGTGTTGGGGTCTGTACCTCACATTAAAGTAGAAGGTAAAGAAGGAAATGAAAGGGAAAATGTGGAGAGTGCCAGTGTGAATCGTCCCTGACATACACAGGAATGAAACGGTAATTACAAGAAGGAAACAGTTCATAAATTTGAGTGTTAATTATGAACACCGTCTTTCAAAATTCTCAAGTCTCGGAAATCTAGCGACAAGAAATACGGTTAGTATAACTGAATTTACTTTCTGATCAAATTATGATGAACATGGTATTGGCATCTATTCATGCTATTGTTTGAGTTTGCCGGTAAACTAAAAGTATTGGTGGGCGATAGCCAAATCCGGACCGCATCAGTTTATTGGATTTGAAGATTATTAATTCCTTACTTCAGGAATTATGTGTGAGCATGAATATTGAGATTCATGTGAGGATACCTGTTTGGAGATCTAATTGAGTCTCTTAATAGCCAAACCCCTATGGTAGGCACCCAAGCTACAGGTTTACTTATGGCCATGAAATTCTGGTTTGCCTAATTACTCAAGTCATTCACGTATATATATTCAGTATACATGTCGTTGATTATATGCTAGAATTAATTAAAATTATTATGATCTTTATTTTCTGATAGTAAGTGATATTCAAGTCACCGCTTTCCATACGTTTCCGCTGTATATATAGATACAGTGAAGATGAGGTATTCAAACTTTCATGACAAATATTTAGATATGAGTATAATTCTTGCAAAAAGAATTATAGGTTCCAAAATTTGGAAATTGGCATGTCTTAAATGACATCGAAAAGGAAAATGGAATACCGGTGAATATGTAACGTTTTGGAAAATTGGGCGCGCGACCAAATGTCCGATGATGAGGTGTTACGATATTACCGATGCGTAAATTATGGACATTTGCATTACATTATGTAAAATGTTAAATAGACATGGTCTATGTTTTTGGGTATAAATTTGTAGAGGATTGGGCATGAGTAGAGGAGTTACTCATTGTAATAATGTGCTTGTTAAAATAGCAAGCAAGTTGCCTACAAATTTTTTATGCCTCTAGTGTATGCAAGTCTATAATGACTTCTTGTGAATTAACCGTAAATGTTAATTAGGATCACTAGAGAAGTTACAATCATTTTGTAAAATCAAATAGGAAATCAAATAGGAACATTTTTAATAATGTTTTCAGAATTGATTGCATGAGTAGATGCAATTAATGAGGAAGAATGGCTTAGAACCTAACTTGTAGATATCCCATTTTTGGAAGAAGCCATCTCAAGCGGTCTTGATTAATTGTGAATGATCTATAACGTCTCCAACAAAGACTTATAATGAAAGGTCAAGACATACAAGTCTTGTACATTGAACGGTAAGTCAATTACTCAAGAAATGAGTAATTGCAGTTAGCCATTGAAACGGAGAAAAACTTGGCAGACCTATTTATGGAAAGTCTCCCAAAGGAAATGTTTTCAATGAAGTATACAGAAATGGGACTAAGGTCTGTGAAGGAAGGTTGATCACCCATAGCAGAAACCCAACCTATGTTTTGAAAAGGATAAACAAGGTTCAATGTGGTACCAACAAGTTATGGAAGTGATTATGGTGCACTAAGTATAAAACTTCTCATTTCTGTTTTAGTGCAGGGATTCTGCAAGAAAAAGGGATGGATGAAAATCCTTAATAAGTCTAACTTTTAATACAAGGTGTCTCACAGAAACACCTTCGTGACTTACCTATATGAGTATGGAAATCAGGCCGTTTCCTAAGAGAATAAGACCGTTCTCTAAAGCAGACTCATGAATCCAAGATATAGCACATGGCCATTAACGTGCTGAGCTACTGAACACACAATCTCTGAAATCAGTATGTGTAGAGATTCCGGTTTTATCACATGGGGTACTTGGTTCAAGACTAGTTTCACCACTGAACCTCGATAAGGCTTTGAATTTCTTGCACTAAGTGAAGGTTCAAATCCAAAAGATACCTATTATTTATGTACTGTTTTCAACGATGTAGGATCATAATATCGCAACAGACAAGGTTCGCGGGATTAATAAACGACGGCGTCGCGAGGGAGTCGCAGAGAGTTAAGATAAACGACGCGATGAATAACGACCAACAAAACAAATGGAAGACATGAAACCTGGCGAAGGCTAAGAAGTGTCGCGAGAATAAATATTTGTGAGTTTGCGACACTTCGCGAGACATTCCCGAAAATAAAGGATAGCTTAGCTGTCGTCCACTATGTATTACCCTATAAAAAGGGCTAAACGAGTCTGTTGAGGAGGAGAGATCTTTTTGAATTGTGAAGCAAGTCATTAGGAGAGAGAAAGTTAAAAGAGTGCTTTAATTTCTAAGTGTAATTCTATTGTATTGTGTAAACATTTCATGAAATCAATTAATAAATATTCTTGATCACACATCTTTCAATGGATTAGTCAAGCAAAACTAAGTAAGGGGTGTAGTGTGGGATTTCCTGCAACTACATATGCGCTAGAAACAGGGATTGAGCAGAGATTGACGAAGAAATTGGAAAGAATTTGGATTAACAGAGAAAAGGTTTGGAGAGATACTCAAGAATTCATTGAAAAAGAGAAATGGCTAGAAGAAGAAACGTACAAGGGCAACCAATGATTGTAAGAAGAAGTGGGAGACTTGCTGGAGAAAGGAGGAATGAAACAGGAGAATCGTCAAGGATGAGTATGAGAAATGATGGAGAAAATCAAGATCAGCCACCGATCTCACCAGTAGCAAACGCGGCTGTGGATTATGATAGAGTAAGTGTACATACTTGGAGGTCTGATTCTGAAGACGAGAGAGAAGAGGAGCAGCAGATGGTGAGTAATGGACAAGGAGGAGAAGAGCAAGGAATGAATGGAGAAATGAATCCAGAAAACGAAGAAATCGCAGCGTTAGAAAGATTGAGACAAACAATACACGAAGAGAGACAACTAGAGGCAGAGGAACGAGCAAACTTGACAAGACAGAATCATGAATTGAGGATGGAGAATATGAGATTACAAAATAGGAGATCAAGAAGTAGTGTGAGATCAAGTTCAAGGTCGACTAGGGAAGAAAGAAGGAGAGTTTTACCAACAGAAAATACCGAAGAAGAAAACCAACAAGAAACACAAAATCCAAACACAGAGCGTGGCGAGAGAAGAGGGGAAATAGAAGATCGTTATATTCCTCAGCCTGAAAATCTTCAAGATGAGAGGAATAGGGAGAATCAAGGAAACATGCAACTCCAAAGGCCGAATGACCCAGCTGCTGCAGGAAGAATGATCTTGCACGGGAGAGAAGAATTGAGAAGAAACCGAGAAATTGAGGATGACATTGAGAGGCACTACATTGAACAAACGCGACTAGCTCGCGAGAGAGAAAGGATAAGAGCAGAAATGGAAAATCAAGAGATGGAAGAAGCAATCCCGAGAATAACCATGACAACCGGAAAGAAGGAGGGAACAAAATCGTACCAATAGAAATATTAATGAAGAATATGAGAGGGCGCAGATGAGAGCTGAGAGACAGCCAAGAAGAGAGAACAACCGATATAATGGCGTGCGAATTGAAGAAAGAAACGAAGAAGAACGTCGCAGGGAAAGGAGAGAAGAAAATAACGAGCAAGAAGGTCAAAACAGGCACGAGCGAAGAAGGAGAGAAGCAGAGCTAAAAAGACCAGTGGAGTCAAACTCTGAGGCAAATGAACAAATCTTAAGAGAACTGGCTGAAATGAGAGGACTAATGAACAATAGAAGGGAAGGAGGAAGGAAACAATTGGACGAAGCCATCGCAGAGGCTGCGAAGAATCCCTTCACATTAGAAGTACAGATGGGAGGAATACCTCCTAAGTGCAATCTACCCGCATTAACCAACATCTTTGATGGAACAACTTTGTGCGGTACAACATATCAAGGCTTATATGAGATGTATGTTGCGAGTGGGAGAATCATGATGCTATACTATGCAAATATTTCGCATCAAGCCTAATAGGAGAAGCACTAAAATGGTTTGAGGGTCTTCCAAGGAACACAATCACATCATTTAACCATTTACAAGCCACATTCCTGGGCGCATACATAAGTAACAATTCTTCACGACCAGGTATTGAAGATGTATTTGGGTTGAAGCAAAGGGTTGGCGAGAGCTTAAGGCAATTGACAATAAGATGGAGGACCATGTGTAGCGAAATGGCAGGACGGGTTGAGGAAAGATACCTCATTCTCTCATTTGTGAATGCTCTCTTCGCGACTAACTTGTTATACATTCAAATTTTTAGAATCAAAAATACAATCACGATGGCAGAACTGCGAGAATTACAGGAAGAATATATCGCTTTAGAAGAAAGACATAATGAAATGAATTCTTATCCAGTCGCGAACACAAGCTCGAATGCTGCGAACGCAAGTTTGTTGCCTCAATTCATAAAATCTGGTGGCGAGCACTTCGCAAGGACAGCAAGCAGGGAAGGCTGATGAGGGACAGCGGAAGATAGTAGCCATGGGAAGCCACGACCAAGAAGAGTTCGAACGAGAAAGGAACTACTACAACCGTAACAACATTCAGAGGCTAGATCATGTGCAAGAAACTTACGGTGGACGAAGGCAATATAACCATGGAGGGCAGAGAAGTCGCAGAATAGTATGGGAACAGATTAAGATGCCTCCACTGAATGCTAGTGTGGAAAAGATCTGGGAAGCTATACTTGTGATGGAAGATGTACCAAAGACCTTGGAACGCGGGAATGGAACCGCCGCCGAGCATGAAGTCATGAGTTTTGCTCTTACCATCGCTTCCATGGACATCAAACAAACGATTGTAGAAACGTAAAGAGAATTATTCTCGGGATGATTGATCGGGGAAGTCGAATCACTTTCTAAAGGGAGAAGAAAAAGGCCGAGACATTACCACCACCACCGAGAGATGCACGTAAACAGTGTCAAAGAAAAGGAAAGGAAACATTCGTGATAGAAGTCGGAACAAAAGCCAAAAATTTGAATTGCAACTCTATCGTCCACTCCTATCGCACAATCGAAGATTTTCATGACAACGTGCTCAGTAGAGTCTTTGCGAGAGATGCTAATGATAAAGAAATAATGAGTCTGGCGAGAACGGCGCAGATTAGAAAAGTGGCGCTGAAGACCATTTCTTTCTCTGCAGATGAAGTGCCAAAAGGAAGAGAAACACATGATAGCCCGTTGGTTGTGAAACTAGAGATTAACCCGAAACCAGTTGATGGGGAAGATGATGAAGCAGAAGCTTGCTGGGCGATCAACCGAATCCTAATCGACACCGGAAGTTCGGCGAATATTCTCTTTTACCATACTTACAAGACGATGGGAGGAAAAGATGAGGATTTGATCCCCTCGACATACAAGATATATGGCTTTAATGGCACTGCAAACAAACCAAAGGGAGAGGTTCACATGAGAATACCTCTACAAGGATTATCAACTGATATTTTATTCTGTGTGGTTGACGTGGAATCTCCATATAATGCGCTGATTGGGAGGCCATGGCTTCATGAAATCTTGGGAGTCGCATCAACATATCATCAATGTATAAAATTTCCACATCCAAATGGCATTGGTATTATACAGGGAGATTGGAAGGAGTCGCAACAATGTCATGAGGTCGATGTAGAAAGCTGCGAAGAAAGAAATGCCAAAAGAAAAGGTTGGAAGCAACATGTGAGAGATGAGCAGAGAAAGGAAAAATTGATGGTGGATGCTATAGAAGTAAGGACTGAACATACCTCGCGAGGTGAATGCCTAGAGACAGGCGAATGTTATGATAACAAAGAAGCGAAGGATATGAGGAACAAAAGGCATAAGAAGTGAATAATCAACAAAAGCAGGAGGAAAAGTAGCAATTGAAGTAATGATGTGCGAGAATCTTGCAGATCAAGGATAAATGAGAATTCGATTAAGAAAGAGATAAAGACACAACAAATGAAATGGAATTTTGTGAATACATCGCAAACAAATATTAACAAATAATGAAACATGAATGATTGAATAATTTAACAAAGATGAATGAGTAAATGAATGGGACGAACCTTTATGGCGTACACCCTAGTTCGCGAATAACATTTCGTAAGAGGCAAATGTAAGACCTAAAGTGCGTCATATAAGGGGGTATCTCTCGACATGGCTCGGGGGAAGGTTACACCGCTCCCGAAGCCCTCCGAGTCATGAAAATTTGGGGCCCATGAAAGCCTATCCGGAAGAGATACCTTGGATTCCCAACTATATATATATAAGGTTATACCCTGGTTGGGCGACCGAGGGTCTCTTCTTAGGAGTCAGTGTATGCTCAAGGCGCCGAGGTACACGGTTGAGCCGAGTGCCGGGATGGATGAACCTACCCTGGCCATTCTTGGCAAGTCTTGGCATATGTTGCACTCGCCCAAAGAAAACTCCACTTAGGGTGCGGCCTTGTAACCATAAACCCTATAGGTATAAGGGATAAGAGGTTGCGAAAACAACTGGTTGTTGTTAAGACCGGATGGGAGGAGCTAGTCTTGTATGGCCGATGTTTCGCCTCCTTGAAGGGGCAACCGGGGAGATGATAAGGGCGACACTCTCCATTAGGGGGAGTGTCAAAACAGACGCAAATGTCATGAGGCTATGTTTTCGCAAGAGAATTTAGGCTTGTTATATTTGTGCAATTATCCTGCAGAGGCAATAATACTAACGCGAAGGTAAGGCGAGATCAATGGGTCTTTACACGAAAGTGTACGGACGTCCTGCGATTTCGTCGCACGACGGCAATGTCATGGGGCTTTATGTTCGCAAGGATATCTAGGCCTGTCATATTGTCGCAACTAAAACATCCTGCAGAGGCAAAAATACTTGGAAAATGATAAGACAAGATCAATGGGTCTTTACATGCAAGTGTAAAGACGTCCTGCGATTTTGTCGCGATGAAAGGTGGCAGGGGAAGACCTCTAATTAGGGAGGTCTGACTTGGAAGACCACACAAAAATGATAAGGCAAGGTCAATGGGCCATTGCATGAAAGTGTAAAGGCGGCTTGCGACCTTGTCGCAACAAGAAGAGATAAAATAAAGACTACCGAAATGATAAGGCAAGATAATAAGGAAATCCCGCGACCTCGTCGCAACGATATATTTCAATAACAATAAAATAATTATCCAACAAAATACATGATGACAACTAAAATCTTCCATCTGAAGATAAATAACAGAGGCAAGTATGGGAATGGAAAAGATGAAATATTGTTATTCATCTTCTGATGAAAGAGTTATACGTCAATAATGTTGGCCAATTATATTACAAGGAAGAACTACTAAAAAAAGGGAGTGAAGATCGAAATGTACAGATATTACAAGCGTGAAAGAAAACAAAAAGAATTATCTCTTTGGTGATTCTTCTCCTTCATCCGATTCTTGATCGATTATTCTCATCGCCAGAATTTTCTTCTTCGCCAGCCTCACTATCAGAAACGTCTGAGACAGGCAGATTCTCAGGAACCTTTTCAAGAAGCCAGGGATATGAATGCAGAGGGATATTGTGGTCCTTACAAACATACTCCATGGCTCCATTACGAAAACGAACAGCATCATTGTTAAAGTTCTCCACTGTCGTTAGAAATTGTTTCTTCAACTTGAAATATTTATTCTCGCGAAGGGAGAGACTCTTTGCGAGCCGTTCTTTTTCAGTTTCGAGTTCTTCAATTCTCGTTGGAAAATTCCCGGCGAGTTGTTCTTTTTCAGATTCAAGTTCTCTAATTCTAATCTGAAGCCTCTTCTCGATTCTCGCAAATAAGCAACAACAAGTTAATAATTTACAAGCAATATTACAAAAGTAAGAAGCAGTAAGGTATAATAGATAACCTTCTCTATCAGATATCATATCCTTAATCAAGGAAGTATGCTCAGCGTGAAGACTAACATCAACACCTAGGTTATTCCTGGCATTATCTAAAACTTTCGCAGCCCAGGCGAATTCATCATCACTATTAATAACAAGAAGAGAACGAACTTGCTCTTCTCGCTGCTTAAGTATGGTATTTTGATGAAGGAGTTCATCTCGTTCAACTTGCACACCAAGAAGAGATTTGTGGAATTCTGCTAACGCCTGTGCACCTCTGTTAGTAATGCGATCGTTCTCATCTATGAGATCACTAATTTTCTTCCTTAAAGTCTTGATTTTCTTCTCAGAATCAAGGTACATTCGTTTAAAGCGATTAGTTAAATTTAAACTAGATCTGTGTTCGATTTCTAAGAGATGATGCTTGGATTGAAGATCCTTTAATGAAAGGAGGTTAGTTTTATTTGAAGAACTACTTAGAGATTGATTGAGGTAAGTAAGAAGGACATCATCATTCATAGGCTCGGGAAATGAATGGAGAAGAATGGATTCTTCGGAGAGATTATATACGTCTGCGAGAATAATAGTCAGACAAAGAAAGATAGAAGATAACATGACAAGGATTTGAGAATTGAAAATTACTATACCATAAAGTTGCTGATTTGAGTTCTGAAGAGTAGATACTCTATCCTTTTGGGAGTCCAGATCGGCTTCTAATTTTTGAACCCTATCGCGAGATGACGCGACTTGACTTCCAGCTCTTGGGTCTTTTTGTTCAATTGTAAATTTCTCTTTTCAAGATTATTGCGTCTTCTCTCGAGATCTGAGGCAACTACAAAAGAAGTTCTTCCAACCTATGAAAGAAGATAGAAAAATCGTTAATGCATATATATTTAAAAATTTAAAATTAACAGGGAAATATGACTGCATACATACCAAGGAACCAAGTGCATTCAAGAAGTCAGGAGACACAATTCTAGAGGCTCCATTGAAAGAATTATTGCCCTCTAGTAAAGCAGCATTACACACATTTGCGAGAGTCCCGCAAAGAGAAGCTAGGGGAGCATCTCCCATTCCTTGGAAAGAGTCTGAAAAGATGCTAGATAACTGATCCATAGAAGAACCGGCCAATGGAATCTCTTTAGTAGGAGAGGGATTCGAATTATGATTATCCTCGTCATAAGATTCGGAGCTTGAGCTAAGGCGAGAAGAAGACTGAGTCTTTCGTTTCTTAGTTAAGGGAGCAGAAGATCTACCTTTGCGAACGACGGTTTTACCCTTACTTTTAATCTTCGCGGCTGCAGCTTCTTCAACTTCAACCTTCGCATACGGTTAAAGATAAGAAACAGAGGCAACAATATTGTTTAACAAAATAACAAAGGAAATGTTTCTTACTTCACTCGTAAGCGATCGAAGTATCGTCAGAGTACTCTCCAACGGGTCATCCTTGTAACTTCTTCTCAATCTGGCGATCTGAAAAATTCCACAAAATCAGCAAATATAAAAAGAAATTTGCGAGGGCAAGATTTGAAGTGGAAAACATACCTCTTTTGCCTTATCAGGCCATTTGAATTCCCAAGGATGATATCCTGCGAGATTCGCAGGAAGAATATGCGAGCCCGCGATGTAAGGGCCGTTTAAAATCAAGGGTACAACCCACCACTTCTCATCCTTGGAGTGGCGAGGAGAAGTATTATTGCCCGGGTGCCAGTCAATATCTTGCATGAGTAATTTATCCTCAGGGACATTATCCTTCTTTTTTCAGGCGAATGCCCCAGCGAGATTTCACATTCCTCATCTTTATCACTGAATAATTTTCAAAAAAGTTCTCTACGGTGTATTTCTCAGCATCTACTTCCAAGTCTGCGAATTCGGGGTTTCTAACAGAATTAGGGTATAAAGATCCTTTGCCAGCACCACGGTTCGCGAACTCAAGCATTAGGCGAATGCAATCGCCACATAATTGATAAACACCCCGAGAGAATTTTTCATGGGCCAAGATTTCATAAAATAAGGGCATCTCAGGATTGTATAAGGGAATGGGAAGTCCTGCGAGAAGCTGACCTAGCGAGACTATAATTTTTTGATCATCACATTGATGATCAGAAAACAGCTTTGCAGAAAGGATAGATGAAGGTTCTTGATCAGGAATGGTTGATAGAGTAAAACCTTTCTCGAGCAACTTCTGTTGAACTTCTTCAAAAGAAGCTTTGTATGCACGACTGATGAAAGCCATTATCAGTATGGGAATGGATGGGAGATTGGAGATTAGGATCAGCGTTAGAAGGGATGAAGAAAAGAGTTACAGTAGCAGGAGCGCAAATTGCGGAAGGAGAGAGTAAAGAAAAGTTGCAGAGAGAAATTAAAAGAAGGAAAGAGGAGGAAAAGAAAGCTATATATAGAAAAATCAAAAAAGATTCTTGAGAAAAACGAGGGCATTTAATGCGAGAAGAGACACGAACGGACGAGAATAAACGGGTGGAAGAGACGTGTCAAGAAAAGACTTTAATAGTCAAAATCTGTGTAATAGCGCGGAGCTGAAACAGATAAAGATAAGTAGTTGCGGCAAATCAAAATATTGATTCTCATAATATTCTCCCCCTCGCAGAGGAGATGTAAAGAGAGACAGGAGACGGAACTTCATATATATACTACAAAGAAGCTTCGGAACTTCGCTAAAAGAATAGAGGCAAGTACGTACTTTTCAAGAAAAGTATTCTTTCGCTCGTTCCTTCACCAATTGCGACCAAGGATTATTACAACAATGAATTTTTCCTTCAAATCGCCCTTCAAGCAATATTCAAGGAAAAAGAGGCAAGATGTAGGATCATAATATCGCAATGAGACAAGGTTCGCGGGATTAATAAACGACGGCGTCGCGAGGGAGTCGCAGAGAGTTAAGATAAACGACGCGATGAATAACGACCAACAAAACAAATGGAAGACATGAAACCTGGCGAAGGCTAAGAAGTGTCGCGAGAATAAATATTTGTGAGTTTGCGACACTTCGCGAGACATTCCCGAAAATAAAGGATAGCTTAGCTGTCGTCCACTATGTATTACCCTATAAAAAGGGCTAAACGAGTCTGTTGAGGAGGAGAGATCTTTTTGAATTGTGAAGCAAGTCATTAGGAGAGAGAAAGTTAAAAGAGTGCTTTAATTTCTAAGTGTAATTCTATTGTATTGTGTAAACATTTCATGAAATCAATTAATAAATATTCTTGATCACACATCTTTCAATGGATTAGTCAAGCAAAACTAAGTAAGGGGTGTAGTGTGGGATTTCCTGCAACTACAAACGATGATGCTTATTTCCCAAACTTTGCTTGAACTACGTTGGCTTGATCCCACTCGGGTACGTAGGCAGTCATTTGAGTGATGCAGCCACTCCGGTTTTGTAAGTTTTACTTTATTTTTTTGGTTTTTGAAAATAGGGGGAGATTGTTGGATATTTTCAATAACATGGAAAATAAATGGTTTTTCGTTTTCTGGTTTGCCGCTACAACGGGGGAGTGTCCTGTGCCGAATAAACACAATGGATGTTAGTTGGAGATGAAGAGACACCTCCAAAGGGTGTGATGGTTTACAAAAGACATATCCATTCCCATTAGACACTATTGATGTCTTTTGGTAGTGAAGAGGCATCTTCAATAGGCATGAGTTCCCTATAAGTAGTGATGATTTTTTTTCATTCATACAATGAAAAACATAAATGACTTTCTGTTTTCTCTCTTCTAAGCATCATCAGAGTCCTATTCTTGTGTGTTCTTGGTTGGGTCAAGGGGTACAAACCTTGAATCCAATTACGTTGTTATAGGGCTTCATTGTATCCTGACGGCAATATTTTGCATACCTGTTGTAATCGCCAATTGATATTTGGAGGGTAGAAATAATTGTCTAAAAGAATCTTAATCGAGCCTTGAAGCCGGAAGTACAACATTTCTCTTATTGTTTCATCCTCTCTTTTAGCCCAAAATTTCCAACATATAACGGCGGGTGTATATTCATCACCAGTTGGTTTGAAATTAATTACATATTCACTTACATCTCAAAACTCAGTAATTGACACTATTAATCAACGCCGGAATTTGGTAGAAACCACCATCATATCCACCACTTGTTTGACCTTCTATTTCATTCCTCCAGCATCTACAAATCCACATACAGCCATCATTCCAATCCAAGTTTCCCATATGGCCACCATAACCAACACTAATTAGAGAACAAACCCATCTTCTCCCTTGCCACAAACCCTCTCTAATCATCAGTATCCATGTCTTAACTTAATCAGACACCACCGCTCAGCTCGGTACTCACCAGGATGACATAATGAAAATGAATGGCAGTCCCCTGAATAACAAAGCAATTACAATGACCGTGAGAAATACCGTGGGTATTCACGGAACCAGTTGTCTGTACACCTGTCTAATCCACGTTGGATAGACACCGTTCTCGGTCAAAGTTATCTTTTATAATTTAATTTTTTTTCTCTCTCCCTTTACACCGTAAACTCTTCTCGAGATATAGCACAACTAAACACTAAAAAGCCAAATCTAAACCTTGAAAGCGTCGTGGTACCAAAATACATCACCAACTTTTTCTTAGGCAATCTGTATGGACAAACTCAACACAACTCCGAGAGTAAAAACTAAATCAAGGAAAGTGCCTCGAGTTATATCTCTCTCTCTCTTTTTTTTGTTAGAACGTTTACAAAATTGAATCTGTGAACCTAACTATAAAGAGAGTTCTAGGACGGTACCAAAGACCAATGTCCAAGAATCAATCAAGTATTATCCAACTAACAAGGTTGGACCTAGCTATTGTGGTTGATCAACGCACAACCTGTGATATTTTAATTATAAAGATAAACAATATAATGTCGAAAAAGAAATAACACAAACACTAGAAATTTTGTTAACGAAGAAACCGAAAACCCCGGGACCTAGTCCAGATTGAACACCAAACTGTATTAAGTCGCAACAAACACTAGCTTATTACCAATTAACTTCGGTCTGGAATGTAGTTGAGCCCGAACTCAGTCTCCCACTGATTCAGATCTCCTTACGCCTCTTGAATCTCGGCAGGACTCCGCGCAATTGATTCCCTTAGACGGTCTCACACCAAGTAAGAGTTACGTCAAATCAATTGAAGACTTTAAACCAAATCTACCTCTCACATATTTAGCCAATAATTGATTTCCTGATTTACAATCTAAACGGATGATCAGATCAAACGATAGATCCAGATGATGGAAATTGATAACAACTTAGAAAAAGTCTGTCTATCCTCAAAATCTGGACTTATGCAACCCGAAGTGCAGCCTAGACGAAGAGACTTTGTTGATTACTACATATCTTGATTGATGCAGCAAGGCTCTACAAACTGAAAATGCGGGGGTATAACAACCACACCCAATATTTCGTTCGGGAAATCTGTATGGACTAAGCTCCAATATAATTCCGAGATCACCAACTTAAAAGTGAGACTCAATCAAGAAATATATCAAAAAGCTTTATCTCTTTCTCAATACAATCAGTAAATCAATTAGATAGAAATCCGTGAGACTGATTGATATGAGAATAACTTGGAAGATACCAAAGACCAATGCACAAGTGTCAATCAAGTTCTATCGAACAAACAAGGTCGGATTTATCAACTGTGATTGAACTACGCACAACTCGTGATATTTTAATTATATAAACAAATATAATGCGGAAAAGAAATAACACAGACACCAAAAATTTTGTTAACGAGGAAACTGCAAATGCAGAAAAACCCCGGGACATAGTCCAGATTTGAACACCACACTGTATTAAGCCGCTACAGGCACTATCCTACTACAAGTTAAATTCAAACTGGAATGTGGTTGAGCCCTAACCAAGTCTCACACCGATTAAGGTATAGTCGCGTTCCTTACGCCTCTTGAATCTCAGCAGGACTCTGCGCATGTGATTCCCTTAGTTGATCTCAGCCACAACCAAGAGTTGCTACGACCCAAAGTCGAAGACTTATAAAATATCTGTCTCCCACATATATGTCTATTATGGTTTTGATTCCGTCTTTAGATAAATCAAAGTGAACAGGAAACTCAACTAATAATCTGGTCTTATACTGCCGAAGAGCGGCCTAGAAATATTAGCACCTCACAATAACCTAACTGATTAACAGAAGAAGTTATTTCGGAATCACAAGATTCTGATACGAAGAACTGTTGTGATTACTTTTTATATCTTACCTATCGGAGATAAATCTTGAGTAAATCTTAGAGAAGATAAAACTCAATACGATAGAAAAAGTAAGATCATAATAAGCAACTAGGACACATGGAAGTGTCGGGATTAGGTTTCCCAAATATTAGAGTTCTCCCTTATACAGTAGAGACTCTAAAAATTAATGCCGTTGGGACCACCATAATTTATTAAGTAAGCGAGATATTAATTAACCGATAAATTAATAATTATTAATTTGTATTAATTAACTTATAGATAAATTTATTATCAAATAATTATTTTCTAAATATTGTAAAATATTAAACTCTTCAAACCACCCTTCAATCTCCCACTTTGCTTTATTATAAATTTCGATTAACGGATAACACAAGTTTAAACATTTCGTATGAAAAGTTAGACGGTGAAATCATTGATCAAGACTTGCAAAATTTGATCAAAAAGTTGGGTTATCACAATTCAATGAATGTCAAGATTTCCTGAATTATCCGGAAAAAAAATGAAGTTACTCAATTATTGACTGGTGAAGAAATAATTGATGAGAGCCTTATGGGAACTGATAAAGATGAAGTAAGAAGATGATGAAGGTTCTACAATAGATCCTTTCACGAAACGAGGTTGTTAAAGCGGAAATTACATTGAATAATTTCTTACTGAGCTATGATAAAATAACACCCGACATTCTTACGATGATAAGAAAATTAAAGATGAAATTCAATGTGATATTGATTTTAACAAAAAACAGAAGACAATTGAAATTTTTCAAAAAATCTTCATAAATCACTAATGTATTGAATATATATAATGATTTATTAATTTATAATTTACATGGGGTCTACACAGGTAATAAAAAATGTATTATTTTATAATTGTAGCGAATTATTAATTTGGCACGTTATTCCCGACTCGGGACCGGTTAAAAATATTATTTAAGTGAGTTTATTAAATAATCGAGTATTAATTGATGCAGTTTCTACTTTATAGTCTTTCAAATCAGGGTTGCTTACAATCAAAGCTAAGAAAGATTAGTAACAAAGCAATTGATATTCACTGTTAGGTGAACTCTTGATTTAAGATTCAAGCTAAGTCTGCTTAAAAATTAAGCAATCAATCTCCATCGTTAGATGGTATTAGCTTGATACACACAAATGAAATATGCCTATATTTAGATATGGATGAACCGTAACCAAACGTGTATACCTTGTTGCCTTAATAATAGTTAACCGAAGTTAGCCATATTAACACTTATACCTAATCCACATTCATCTAACACTTCCAGACCAAATATGATGATCAATCAATCATGATAGATAATCAAATGAATCTAAATGTGTTTCAAGAGAGTTGTTCAAATGTTCACCATCTCAAAGAAATATATATGAACCATTTGAAACAAAATCGGTTTGGTTTGTAATCGTACAAAATACTTATACAAGAACCAATTCATGAACATAATGCCACGGTTTGTAAAACTAGTTCACATACCTTATATCATTAAAGTTCCAGGGACTTTAGTTCGCAAACTGAGTTCATGAGTATGAAAATCACACTTACCGATTTTAGAACCTGACCACTGTGTTCGAAAACTGAGTACGCGAACAACAGTTTCGGACTTTGGCTTTGTCCATTCGCAAACAAGGTATGCAAACAGAAGCTCCGTATTTGGCCTTGTCTAGCCGTTCAAAAACAGGGTACGCGAATAACAACTCTGGACCTTTTCACAAGTAAACCAGTTTGCAAACAATAGTTCCGGACCTGAACTAGACTTGCACAATTAGCATACAAAGTATGCAACCTTTATTATATCCAGACATGGTAGTCGTTCTAAAACTCCCATTTAACCATTGAAACATCCTTGGAAGACAACAATGGTAATCTTACACATACCACTAGCTTCAAGTAATTTTCAAGTGATTAATCGATCAATACGAAACTTCCCAAGTTGACATCAAATGATTGTCTCACACAAATCATGTAAGATGTTCAAGGTAATTTCACATGATCATATTTGACTTAACATTTAGTTTCCAAGAAATAAATTATCTCCAACTAAACTCGTCAAGTATACGATGAACTTAACTAAAGCAAAAAGCTTACAACACGTATTTCGAAAAATAGATAAACGAGATAAACTCGGCTCGAAATATCAAATGTGTATAATGTAACTTAGTCTCATTAGAAGATAGAATAGAATAGAATTTTGAGTGATAGATAAGTTTTAGTCTCCACATACCTTTTGTTGATGAATTTCCTCCAAGCTCTTCAGTAGATCTTCTCCTTCAACTGGTGAACGCCGTGAAGTCTAAAGCTCAACTACACACTTTTATCCTAATCCGAGACATAGTTATAAGTGGACTAGAAATCAAGTATATAGTTTTGATCAACTAAAATTGACAAACAAGCTTGAGATATCAATGGTTGCGAGTTTAGCCGAGCAGAGCCCCAACAAGATTTCGGCGATCACTTTTTGATAAAAACTTCAGTGGGTTATTTTTCACACATGAGTCTGATGGATTACTTGGATGTGGACTTTGATAGGACTTCTCATAGTTTTGGAAGCTGGAGAAATAAAAAGCTATTAAGGGGAATCACTTCTACATCTTCTTCAACTTGGGATTTTGGTGCAAAGAGAAAGTAGTCGTTATTCTACTTATGGTTCAAGGGTTTGCTTTATTTTTCATCTTCTTTAATTCAATTATTCTGTGAACTCCAAAAACCATGAGTAGCTAATTTACTTATTTTTGGTTAATATTTTAATCTGATTTCTCAAACATGATGCTTGATTAATAAATTAGTTTGTCTCAATATTTATTGTTTATGACTTGAATCCTTGATTGTTTGAGTCCGAAATCAAGTGAATTTGATTTCATATCTAGAGCTAAATTATGGTTTTCAATACGAAAAAAATTGATAAATTCTGATTACAAGTAGTATAGTGTGGTTATTGCTTGTAGTGATACATATGTATAATAGTATATGAATCATAACCTTTGTTAAATTGACTGCACAATGTATACTAATTACATTGATTAGACTAATTCTGAAAAATAAATGCTCTTATGGTGGGTTTGGATGTAGAATTTTAAAGGTGGAATTTATGGGTCCATGGGATTTGGTAGAATTACGTTTCCTTCGGTATGTTTGGTTGTCCGAATCTTTAGAATCATGTTTCCTACGGGAATCAGTTTTCCAGCAAATCCTCCGTATGGAGTCCGACCCCTCCCCCCTAAGATTTGATGGGAAACTTATCAAGGGATTTATGGACCCACTTTTTAAAACTCTGAATCCCATATATATGCAATTTTAAGATTTAAGGGTAATACCAAATGGTACAAAGTCTTTAAAAAGAGCAAACTCTATAAATCCTAGGAATTTTAACTGAGTTACCAAACACATAAGGGATTTATGTGAATCCTAGAATTTGTAATCCCAAGGGATTATAAATTCCCGGAAACGGTGAATTCTGCGAACAAACCCACCATTAAGGAACTAAACCTAATTGTGGTTTTACACTTTAGGTTGTCCTTTGGTTGAATTCATATTCACATATTCTAATGTGTTTGTGAAGAACTTAGTAAACTACCGGGATAATCTTGCAAGTTATTCAAGGGTTTTTGACAATGAGAGATCAAATATCAATTATAGTTATTGATATACTTACATGTTTGTGAATGAAAACGATACCTTAACCATTATTCTCATCTCACTGATTACTTTTAACTATTTCCTTTGCTTTCACTTAGTTTTAAATTATTTTCAAGAATCACAAAAATACCCCTAGCTACATAAGACTTGAAAATAAATAACAACATACCTCTCGTTGAACAAACTATTTCTTACTACTGTATTTAGTCCATATTTTTGTTAAGTGAGAAAGTGAAATAATTTTTACATGCTACGAAACACATCAACCGTGCAGAATACAAATACATGAACATGCCCAAATGATCCTTTTGGAAACCTCAGTTTTGGTGTGTCCTTTGATATGGATTTTAACAAAGCTGGATTGGGTCTAATTTTACGAGATGCTGTAAGACATTACGATGGGAATCAATATTGCCCGTCAAAATCCTTAGATAGTGAACAAGCAGAAGCAAAATTACTCTTAAAATCATTTAAAAGAGGGTGCTAAGAACATGATACATGCTTGTTTATGTGTAAAAAC
Organism: Papaver armeniacum; assembly: GCA_023531295.1. Classification (NCBI taxonomy): domain Eukaryota; kingdom Viridiplantae; phylum Streptophyta; class Magnoliopsida; order Ranunculales; family Papaveraceae; genus Papaver; species Papaver armeniacum. Next base: position 443,886 of record JAJJWW010012450.1, read on the forward strand.
TGTTTCTGTCGGTTTTGGTAAATTTGGGTATGTGGATGAGAAACAAATCTAAACCTAAAACAAATGCACTGCACGTGAGTACTTTAGATTCGAGAGATCAATCTGTACAATCCTGGCCTAAATCAAGAAATGGTCGTTTCAGTCTTGCTTCGGTCACAAAGTGAAGGAGAAGAGTTGGTCTTAGGGAGGGAAGCGAAGAAGGTGTTGAGACCAGAATGGTTAATTCTGAAGGTGTGGCTATTTTATGACTTGTATCAGAATTTGGAACTGGCTTGCAGAATGTAAGCTATCATTTCTTTGGTATTTTTCTGGATATTGTGTTGTTGTTCTCACCAAAACTTGTTATTTTGTTGAAATAGGTAAAACCTATTTATATAAGTCATATTGAACGCACCATGATCTCGTAGAAAGTGGGAGTGATTGAGTGATGGAGAAGTGGAGTCATGTGTAAAATGCCAGAAACCACGTTCCCACTATGGAGGAAACTGGTTAGTTTACATCCACTACTTGTTGCCGCCACTAACTGCCCTGCTTTCTGACACTTTCTTATAATGGGCGTGTTGCACGCCGCACTTTGTAAACCGCCAGACCAATACCCTGTTGAGCATCCCCCAGTTTGTGACATATTTGATGTCTCGAGCATTTTCGTGGAAAATGTGTAGCATTGCTGAGCGAGTCTTGTATGCAAAACTTAGCTACTTTGATTAATTGTATGCCAACTAAGTAACATAGCCATGTGTGGCAAGTCAAAGTCAAGAGACTTGCCGCAGGAAAATAGCATGTGATGCTATTAGGCTTGTCTTGGTTGGTCGCCTAAAACTTGCCACAAACCTATCAATTATGTGGCGAATTTAGACGGCTGAGATTGTGGCTTGTGAGAAAGGGTTGCCGTTGATTATGTCCACATTCCATTGGCATCTGATAATAGCAAAGTGGCGTTGTTGGCATATGCCGATGGTATGTGGCATATTTAACGCATGCCAGTGGCATAGTGGTGCCTGGCGTAGCCGCGACATCTATTTTGGCGTATTGGTGTTAGACCCAAATATGGCTCCGGCAACATTGGCCCTGTTGCTATATCAAACTTAAGGTCTTAGGAGAATTACTGGACTTGATTGGCGTGGCAAATTTAGCTAAATTAGGGTTTGGCATATCGAAAGCCTAATTAGCGCGTGTGGCATGGCCGCGGCACGGTGGCGTTTTTATGCAATCGGTGCCATGGCCACATTAAAGGAATTATGGCAGGCCATAATATGGGAATAACCACATGCGCAAGGATGGCCACGGGTGATTATAAAATGGCGTCGTTTTTAGGGTTTGTCGGGTCCCACATGGCTCGTGGCATGTTTGGCATGCCAATTAGCGTATTGGCGCGGCATGGCGTGTTCGGCATGCCACTATCACGCCAGAGCGGAATGGCATGTCTGGCATGCACGTTCGGCATGTTTGGCATGCCAATTAGCATGTTGGCGCAGGTTTTGGAAAGCCAATTTGGCATTGTGACCATCTGGCGTAATTTTGCCTCTTTTAATACTATGGCAGGTTTAGAGCGACCTGATTGGTCGATAAAAAGAGGGGCCGGCCACGCATGGGTGTGGCCACACTTCCAGTACGCGTAGCGGTTTTAAAGCGACCTGATTGGTCAACAGGAAACAGGGGCCGGTCGGGCAGCATGGGGTGTGGCCACTTGCAAGTGGCGCCGGCTGGCCTATGGCATGGCCACACCTCCCTTTGTTGCTGCTCCTATTTCGCGGCTCCTTTTATTCCTTGTTTTCTAATTTTTGGGTAGGATTTTGCACCTACTAATCCATGGCTGATTAATTTCCTAGTTTGGCTAAGCTTAGTTTCGACCAACGGGGTCTAATATACTGCGCAAGGCGCAAAACCCTAATTTTTACAAATTAGTCAGGGTAATATCTGAATCTTGCGAATTATCACAAAATTGATTGAATTATATGTGTTGACATAGAGTTCTTTAAGTTTATTGCCAGAGAGCAGTATGCTTTCTGATTGAGTACTTTTTATGCAAGGACCTTAACTTTGATACTTGGAAATTCGTGCTACTATGCTGCAAGTGAACACAAATTGTCATGCCATATCAATATTAAGGGTTTAGCCGGGGAACAGAGCACAGAAAGCATTCAAAGAAACTTATATTAACTGAATAATACAGGCAAGGTGCTAAAATTTACATAATATCTGGGATTGTTGCTACATGCACCATTCTGGATAAATTTCATGCGGATATATTGAGCTACTCAATAAATGCGCCAGTGAAGAGGTTGAACACTCATCAATTTTACATGGCTCTGTCTCTTTGCAGAGTGACGGCCTATTAAATGCGAGGTTTTACGATTTTAACCCTGAACTAAAAACCACCATCAACATTAAGTCCCCTGCTTAGCACGTAACAGTAGCATTGTTGCGGGGTAAGCATGAGATGGTGACAGACAAGCGATAAAAGGCCAAGCTAGAGTAAGTAAGTATTACCAGGAAAGTGGCTGCTTATATCCTCAGGATGTGTTTTTTGCCAGGGCTTCAAGCTGGAGAAACGCATCCGTCCTTTGACTATCTGGCCGTTTCCTTCCGGTCTTCCTTAGGGTTTCGATGAGAAACGTTACCCGGTCAGAGTTGAATCCTTTGCTATCGGATAAGTCCCGTTGGGGTTGTTCGGCATCCGTTTCTTCTTAGGGTTTCCTCAATATATATGTAGGTGAAACTAGATTGTTCCTCTCAGTTCAGAATAAATACTCTTCTTGTTAAATTTATATCTCTTCATCATGTCGAACAGAAGTGAATCATCTTCGAGCCAGCCAGATTCATCGGTCAAACGCAGGCAGCTTGCTTCCAGAGTATGACTCTAATTACCTCCTGATTTTGAAGTGATAATTCTTCCTTTCCTCATAACACCGCAGTTTTTTTTTTTTTTAGAGTGGGAAAACTCCTGGGTCTTGTGACAAATCCCCCGTCCGTATTATCCGAGTCAAGAAGATAATTCCGGTATGCTTTTCACTGACGAATAGATATTTGATTGCCACCATCAGTAGTTAACAAAGAGAGATTTTCTTTTATGTAGAGGTACCCAGTTGGAACATGCGTGACCGTGGTTGATGACGACGATCTGGCCACACCTCTTCCTTCAAACTCGAGTACGCCAACTGCTGCAGACCTGGAAAATGTTGATTTGGGTATTTCCTGCTACGAATATCCCAATGCGGGTTTGCCGTTCGATATCCACATGAAGTGTTTATCTTCTAGCTACCGAAGTGTAGGTAGATTCTTAGTGCGGAAGGAGTTTGTGTATTTGTACACAAAAATATGGAGAAGATACGACCACATTGCAACCAGGAACGTGGTGCAGCATTGCTCGTCTGCGTTGGTCACCACAGTGAACTGCCTTCTACCCATAATTGTCGAAATGGAAGGCACATCCATTCGCGACGTCACTGAAGCAACTGTTGAAAAGTGGGAAAACATGGTATCTACATGCGAATCCCTGGAGTTTAATGTAAGCTGGCTGCGTCACCGTGTTGACATTGTCAAAGTTGATCGAGCCGGCATCTTTGCCAATGTTGTTCCTGCTACAAAGGCCATTTTGGAAGAGGAAAAGGATCTGACTGCTGAATCTCAAAAGGTGGCACAGGCAATCCGGGATCTGAAGAGTAGGACTGAAAGGTACCAAAACAAGCTGAAGATGATGCTTTCAAGAAACTACAACTTATTGGATGGTCTTTTCTGAGTTGTTATTTTGAATGTGCAGCCATGAGAATGTCTGATTTTTCTTTTGGGTTCTGATTTTTTTTTTTTTTTTTGAATTGTACTGGTTTTTGGAAAAGCAAATGAAATTTTCATTAATACGTTCTGACTAAATGAAATTTTGATAACTCAAATATGAGGGAAACGGAAAAATGCCTGGCTGGTCGTGTTATGAAATGGCGAGAGATGGAGTGATGGTCACGCGTAGTATGCCTTGAGCCATTTTCCATTGATGACCGCTTCCAATTTGCCTCCATCTTCTTTGACAATCTTGTGGTACCCTCTGTTATATGCTTTGGTAACCACATAAGGTCCTTCCCATTTTGGAGATAATTTCGGTGCAGACATGTCTTGTTGAATATGCTTAGCAGTCTTCAATACCAGATCTCCTGTTTGAAAAATTCGTGGTTTTACGGCCTTATCGTAAGCTCTGGAAACCCTAATTCTGTATACCTGAGCATGTTCTTCCGCCTTAGTTCTTTTGGAGTTCAGAGTATCTAGTTCTGCTATTTTGTCACTTGACGCTTCGGCTTCATCCCATTGGACTCCACTTGCTGCTGCAATTCTAGCCGACGGAATTTTAATCTTTGCTGAGAGAACTGCATCTGCGCCATAGAAAAGTGAATATGGGGAGACACCTGTAGAGCTTCTAGGTGCCGCCCGATATGCCCATAGTGCTATAGGCAGTTGTTCGTGCCATGTCCGTGGATTATCATGCACTGTTCGACTGAGAATTCGAATTAAAGTCTTGTTGGTACTCTCGGCTTGCCCATTCTCTTGGGGGTAGTAAGGAGTAGAGAAGACTTGCTTAATTCCGTATTCTTCTAGTAACTCTTGTACTTGCTTGTTGGCGAAGGGAGTGACATTATCAGTAATGATGTGCTTAGGCACGCCAAAACGACAAATGATGTATTCCTTAATAAATGCTGCAATTGTCGCTCCAGTAGTCCCTTGCAGAGGAATGGCTTCAACCCATTTAGTAAAGTACTCCGTTGCGGTTATGATATACTCATGCTGCTTTGACGATGGAGGGTTAATCTTCCCAACGATGTCAAGTCCCCAGCGGTAAAATGGCCACGGACTACTCACCGAGTGCAGGGGAGTAGAAGGTGCGTGGATGAGGCTTCCGTGAATTTGGCATTCGTGACACCTTTGAACAAACGTTGTTGCATCATCCTCCATAGTAGGCCAGTAATACTTCTCGTGTATCTGTAGGAATAGTTTCTTGTTCCCTTGGTGTTCACCTTCATGCATCTCTTTCAACATAATTGGGATTTCCACTTTTGCCAGACATCATAACAGATCACCTCCAAAGCTTTTACGGTACAGAGTTCCTTTATGAAACACAAATCTTTTGGCTCTTTGCTTCATCTTGGATGCGTCCTTCTTATTGGCAGGGAGTACACCGTCGCGGAGGTAATTAATGTATGACTCTCGCCAGTCCCCAGCGTGGCCAATGTTAAAGACCTCCAATTGATGTGGCGGTGCTTGACCGTTGGGGCAAGATCCTTGGAGCAATCGATATTGAGTCTCCATATCTGGCCAATAATAGCCAAGGCGTTGAAGGCGACGGTAAAGAGTCACCACCAATGTTTGCCCACAAATTTCGCCATGGACATGGTTAAGCTGTAGCCGTGCTTCTTCGTCTCCGAGACATCTTGCCAGGGAGCCATCCGGGTTTCGATGATATAGCACTCCGTGAAGCATGAAGAAATTTTGTAGGGTTTTGAGACTAACCTTTCCTTGGGAAAGCGAACTGTTAAGCTCTTGAATAATCGGGGTCCTCCAATTATTGGCTTCAGTATCCTTAGAATGCAAAATCCAAGTCGACGATATAGTCAGCCTCTTCACCGTTAAAGTCTCTTCTAAACCTTCGAATTACAGCTTCGAGGCTAATGTGGCTAGGCAATCGGCGTGTTTGTTGTTGCTTCGACCGACATGAGTTATGGTCGTGCCAGCAAAATAATTCAATAACTTTTGTGCCTCAGATCTATATGGCGCCAGTGTTACCTCTTTTAATGCGTAAAATCCATTCATTTGGTTAACCAGTAATCGGGGTCCTCCATTCATTCCAGGTGCGTAGTGCCTGCTTGTTTGGCCAGTGACAACCCTATGAGAAAAGCCTCATATTCCGCTGAATTATTGGTGCACTAAAAGTCCAGCTTGAAAGAATGCGAAAAGACTTCACCAGTTGGAGATACCAGAACTACACCCGCTCCTCCAATATTATTGCTAGGGGTGGCGGAGCCATCGAAATATAGTAGCCACGCTTCTTCTCTGACAAAAGAGATTTCCGAAAATTCTTCAGGAAGGTCTTCATGCAGTGCGGTGGTTCCTTCTCCCGGGAAAGCTGCTAGTAAATCCGCAACTGATTGCCCTTTGATAGCCCTTGGGGAAGCGCATGTTATATCTAGCTCCGACATTTGGAGGAGCCATTTGGCCGGCCTCCCTATCAAGGACGGTTTTGAAAGCAAAAATTTCACAGGATAAGCCTTAGATATCAGCATCACTTTGTTTCACAAAAAATAATGCCTAAACTTCATAATTGAGTGAATTAGGGCTAAGCACGCTTTTTCTGCTTTAGGATATCTGAGTTCCGCATCCCTCAAAGTTCGACTGAAGTAGTATATAGGATGTTCGATTCCTTCATCATCTTCTTGGGCAAGGAGAGCTCCAACGGCAGCATCGCTGAAAGCAGTGTAAAGGCACAATGGCCTTCCTTGTACAGGAGATATCATGACGGCTGGGGATGACAATGTTTGTTGGATATTCCGAAATACCTCTTGCTGTAGCGCGGTCCAAACGAAACTTGCTCCCTTCTTCAGCAAAGGGGTGAATGAAGCAATAAGCTGGGCTAAACTAGGTTTAAAACGCCGAATGTAGTTTACCTTGCCCATGAAGCTCTGGAGTTCTTTCAAAGTTCGCGGAGGCGACATCGTGAGGATGGATTGGGTCTTAGATGGATCAACTTTGATTCCCTCAGCAGTTACCTGAAATCCTAGAAATTTGCCCGAGGAGACGCCAAAAGCGCACTTCAAAGGGTTCATTTTCAGTTTGTACTCGCGACATCTTTCAAACACTTGCCGTAGAACTTATGTGTGAGCCGCTCGGGTTTTTGACTTGACCACTATGTCATCCACGTAATCTTCAACTTGCTTGTGCATCATATCATGGAAAATTGCAGTCATGGCGCGTTGGTAGGTAGCGCCAGCATTTTTCAAACCGAAAGGCATCACAGTATAATAAAAATTTCCGAGAGGAGTTCGAAAAGTTGTCTTACTTGCGTCATGCTCATACATCTTTATCTGAATGTAGCCATTGTACCCGTCCATGAAGGAGAACATGCCACTGGTGGCGTCGACTAGCATATCGATGTTGGGAAGAGGAAAATCGTCCTTGGGGCAGCATTTGTTCAGATCTCTAAAATCGACACAACACCTAATTTGACCACTCTTCTTTTTAACGGGAACCACATTGGCCAACCAAGTAGGATGGTGAATGGTTTTGATGAAACCCGCGGCTAGCAACTTCTGAATCTCAGTCTTGATTTGTTCCTCCACATCGTGTCTGAACTTCCTTGGAGATTGTTTGACTTGTTTGGATCCAGGTATTACATGTAGATGATGAGTGGCCAGTTTTTCATCCAAGCCAGGCATTTCCTCGTACGTCCATGCAAATACATCTTGATATTCCTTAAGAAGGTCCACAAGTTTTGTGTGCTCGTTTGTGCATAGAGCCGAGCTAATGGAGACGGGCCGTGGGGATTCTTCACTTCCTATGTTGACAACTTCGAGTTCATCTGTGGCGGAGTTGGTTTCGTCTTGTAATTGTCGTGGTGTGTCTGGTACTTCTTCTTGTGGCTTGTTGTTGTGATTGCATTCTATTGGGCGGAGAGACTGGGTGGCAGTCTCCCCTGTTAATTGCTAACGACGGCGCCGATATACGGTTTTCCCTTTTTCGTCACGACTTGCAAAAAAAGCGCGCTCCCTCTTGGTTGATGAGGGAAAATTGGCGTGTCTTGTCGTTGGAGGTGTGCCGCGGATTGGGTTCCTTTGTTTAGTGACGCAAGTCTGTCCTCCTATTCAATTGACGTCCATGTAGGGAACGGAGTGTAGAAAACCTCGCCTGATGAGTCTCGCGAATTTTCCTTCGGCTCGAACAGCTCATCAGCACATATTGGTGCATAGGGAGATAATGATGCGGGAATGCGGACAGCTTCTTCGTTCAGCATAGTTTTCAGGAATTGGTGATACATTGAAGGGACGATCCGGTTATCATGGAGCCATGGTCTCCCCAGTATCATGTGGTAGTCTGGCTCCTTCTCTATCACTTCGAATTTCACATTCGACTGGACTGGCCCCACTGACAAATTCAAACTGATATAACCATATGTGATGGTTTGGTTTCCTTCAAAATCTGTCATCATGGTAGGCTGCCACACAATTTTACTTGGCCGCGCCTTAATTGTCCTGAGCGTTCTAAAGGTCATAACATTTGAGGATGCTCCTGTATCAATGAGAGCTCTTTTGAATTCTGAATCCTTGATGCGAGCAGTGACGTGTAGGGCTCTGTTATGACCTTTCTCTGCCATCATGTCGTCTTCAGTAAATGTAACATTGTTGATAGACGTCTCTGATATTCTTGAAGTCTCTGGATGTGAAGGAGCCAAACGCGCATCTAGGGCTATTTGATTGATTGCAGCAAACGTCTCTGCTCGCTGATCCTTTGAAAGATGTAGAAGTTCACATGAGCTTTCTACCAAAGAGGCTACTTCCTGGTCCACCGGCCTCTGGTTGGTGGTCAAACTGTTGATCTGAGGACGATCATCTGGGGCGTCAGTCCCCAGCACTGGAATTTCTGGGACAGGTGAGCCGCTCCAATCTGACGTCAATCTGACAAGAAAACTGAGTATGTTATTTATCACTTACTTCATCAGGTCCATGTTCCTTGTGTGGATCTCCTGGACTCGTGCCAACTCGACCAATCTTGGGATTTCTTCATTGGTTGCACCATTAGGTATAACGTTGGAAGGAGAGATATCGCCATTCGCCAGGTTCTAAACGGAAATTGTATTTATGGAATCGGTTCTAAGACCGACTATCTTTTTGAAATTGGAATTGCAACCGAGAGATTAATCTCCCACTGTGGTCGCCAGTTGTTTAAGGGTAAAAACTGTTTCTGCCGGTTTTGGTAAATTTGGGTGTGTGGATGAGAAACAAATCTAAACCTAAAACAAATGCAATGCACGGGAGTACTTTAGATTCGAGAGATCAATCTGTACAATCCTGGCCTAAACCAAGAAATGGCCGTTCTAGTCTTGCTTCGGTCACAAAGTGAAGGAGAAGGGTTGGTCTTAGAGAGGGAAGCGAAGAAGGTGTTGAGACCAGAATGGTTAATTCTGAAGGTGTGTCTATTTTATGAGTTGTATCAGAATTTGGAACTGGCTTGCAGAATGTAAGCTATCAGTTCTTTGGTATTTTTCTGGATATTGTGTTGTGTTTTGTTGAAATAGGTAAAACCTATTTATACAAGTCATATTGAACGAACCCTGATCTCATAGAAAGTGGGAGTGATTGAGTGATGGAGAAGTGGGGTCATGTGTAAATGCCAGAAACCACGTTCCCACTATGGACGAAACTGGTTAGTTTACATCCACTATTTCTTACCGCCACTAACTTCCCTGCTTTCTGACACTTTCTTATAATGGGCGTGTTGCACGCCGCACGCTGTAAACCGCCAGACCAATACCCTGATGAGCATCCCCCAGTTTGTGACATATTTGATGTCTCGAGCATTTTCGTGGAAAATGTGTAGCAGATTGCTGAGCGAGTCTTGTATGCAAAACTTAGCTATTCTGATTAATTGTATGTCAACTAAGTAACAGATAGCCATGTGTGGCAAGTCAAAGTCAAGAGACTTTCCGCAGGAAAATAACATTTGATGCTATTAGGATTGTCTTGGTTGGTTGCCTAAAACTTGCCACAAACCTATCAATCCTGTGGCGAATTTAGACGGCTGAGATTGTGGCTTGTGAGAAAGGGTGGCCGTTGATTATGGCCACATTCCATTGGCATATGATAATAGCAAAGTGGCGTTATTGGCATATGCCGATGGTATGATGACATATTTAACGCATGCCAGTGGCATAGTGGCGCCTGGCATAGCCGCGACAGCTATTTTGGCGTATTGGTGTTAGACCCAAATATGGCTCCGGCAACATTGGCCCTGTTGCTATATCAAACTTAAGGCCTTAGGAGAATTAGTGGACTTGGTTGGCGTGGCAACTTTAGCTAAATTAGGGTTTGGCATATCGAAACCCTAATTAGCGCGTGTAGCATGTCCGCGGCACGGTGGCGTTTTTATGCAATCGGTGCCATGGGCACATTAAAGGAATTATGGCAGGCCATAATATGGGAATAAGCACAGGCGCAAGGATGACCACGGGTGATTATAGAATGACGCCGTTTGTAGGGTTTGTCGGGTCCCACATGGCTCGTGGCATGTTTGGCATGCCAATTAGCGTATTGGCGCGGCATGGCATGTTCGGCATGCCACTAGCACGCCGGAGCGGAATGGCACGTTTGGCATGCACGTTCGGCATGTTTGGCATGCCAATTAGCATGTTGGCGCAGGTTTTGGAAAGCCAATTGACCGTCTGGCGCAATTTTGCCTCTTTTAATATTGTGGCAGGTTTAGAGCGACCTGATTGGTCGATAAAAAGAGGGGCCGGCCAAGCATGGGCGTGGCCACACTTCCAGTACGCGTAGCGGTTTAAAAGCGACCTGATTGGTCAACAGGAAATAGGGGCCGGTCGGGCAGCATGGGGTGTGGCCACTTGCAAGTGGCGCCAGCTGGCCTATGGCATGGCCACACCTCCCTTTGTTGCTGCTCCTATTCCACGACTCCTTTTATTCCTTGTTTTCTAATTTTTGGGTAGGATTTTTCACCAACTAATCCATGGCGGATTAATTGCTTAGTTTGGTTAAACTTAGTTTCGACCAACGGGGTCTATTATACTGCGCAAGGCGCAAAACCCTAAATTTTGCAAATTAGTTAGGGTAATATCTGAATCTTGTGAATTATCACAATATTGATTGAATTCTATGTGTTGACACAAAGTTCTTTAAGTTTATTGCCAGAGAGCAGTATGCTTTCCGATTGAGTACTTTTTATGCAAGGACCTTAACTTTGATACTTGGAAATTCGTGCTACTCTGCTGCGAGTGAACACAAATTGTCATGCCATATCAATATTAAGGGTTCAACCGGGGAACATGGCACAAAAAGCATTCAAAGAAACTTATATTAACTGAATAATACAGGCAAGGTGCTAAAATTTACAGAATATCTGGGATTGTTGCTACATGCACCATTCTGGATAAATTTCATGCGGATATATTGAGTTACTTAATAAATGCGCCAGTGAAGAGGTTGAACATTCATCACTTTTACATGGCTCTGTCTCTTTGCAGAGTGACGACCTATTAAATGCGAGGTTTTACAATTTTAACCCTGAACTAAAAACTACCATCAACAATGCTCTAAATGGAATAAATGTAATAAAGTGAACGACCGGAAACCTTATCGAAGACGGTCTATTTTTTTTATTTGATTTTGAGAGTTAGTTGTGCATATATGCAGAAAAAAAAAAACTTAAATATATGTCAGATAATCCGGTCAAGCATATAGTTAATTTTTGTAGCAAGGAACTAAGAGTACTATGAGTCAATTCCAAACTGGATGCAACAATATATCTAACTGGATGCTGACAAGTTGTTAATCTTAATTAATCAATATAAATTCTTAGAGCATCTCTTGTATATGTGCCAAAAAGAATAATATTTTGCTCATAAAAGTGGCTTCCTTTTTCCTATTGGTTTAGAAAATTTTATTAAGAAATAATAAGTAAAAAAATAGCTTAAAAAAATGACATGGTGGTCTAATAGAAAGTCTAGTTAAGATTTCTTTGAAGCCTTCATATTTAATATTTCATCCCTCATATTTTAGAGGACCTACTATCGGAGATGAAGTATTTTATATGCGATCTAAAATCATGTATGTTGTTCTAGGCTTCGGAGAATCATGATAAGAAACCTAAAAATTAGAAAAATCAAATTTGGTCAGGGTAAAACTATGGTCCAAGTCAGTAAGATGATTCTAATTAAATATGTACTTTATAGTCTTCCCATTTATTAGATAGGTTTTTTACATTACCTAAAAAAATAACCCATAAAATCAATGCAATCCAAAGGGATTTTTGGTGGTACAAACATAATAACTCTAATGGCTTTTACTTGAAAGGTTGGGATTTTCTTTGTGAACCCATAGAGTTAGGAGGCTTAATTTTAAAGAAGCAAATAAGATGAACAAGGCAATGATTGTCGAGCTTGCTTGGAGATTGGCAACTCATCAGAACACACTTTGGGGATCCATTTTAAAAGATAATTATTTAGAAATACATCTGTTTTTCACTCAAAGAAACATTACAATGCTTCTTGGATATGGAAGTGTATTCTGCAGGGAGTTTTTATGATTCACAAGTTCAGTTGATAGGAGGTAGGTGATGGTAATTTAATTCATACATATGGATACCAGGTATAGAAAGTAATCTCTTATATTTCTGTGGTACCCAACTAAATTATTTAACACTTGTGAAAAAGCGGGGGTCTAACAACCACACCCAATATATCGTTTAAGCATCTGAATGGAATAACTCCAATATATTTCCAAGAGAATCAACTAGACAGTCAGACTCAATCAAGGAAAATACATCCAAGAGTTATATCTTTGTTTCTCAAAGTAATCAGCAAATCAAACAGATAGAAATCCGTGAGCCTGATTATTATGATCAACAACTTGAACGGTGCCAAAGATCAATGTTCAAGTATCAATCAATGTATATCAACAACTAAAGGTTGGATTATCTAATTGATTGAACTACGCACAACATGTGATATTTCAATTATATAGAAAATATAATGCGGAAAAGAAATAACACAGACACCAAAAGTTTTGTTAACGAGTAAACCGCAAATGCAAAAAAACCCCGGGACCTAGTTCAGATTTGAACATCACACTGTATTAAGACGCTACAGACTCTAGCTTACTACAAGTTAACTTCGGACTGGAATGTAGTTGAGCCCTAACCAATCTCACACTGATCAAGGTACAGTCGCGTTCTTTACACCTTTGAATCCCAACAAGACTCTACGCACTTGATTCTCTTAGCTGATCTCACCCACAACTAAGAGTTACTACGACCCAAAGTCGAAGACTTGATAAAAAAATTCTGTCTCACACAGAAAAGTCCATTGAATAGATAAATTTGTCTCCCACAGAAATACCTACGAGTTTTTGTTCTGTCTTTTGATAAATCAAGGTGAACAGGAACCAATTGATACACCAGACTTATATTCCCGAAGGACAGCCTAGTAATATCAATCACCTCACAATAATCTTAACCGTATGGTAGTGGAACAAGATATTGTGGAATCACAAAGAATGAGACGAAGAGCTTTGTGATTAATTTTTATCTTACCTATCGGAGATTAAATCTCGAGTAAATCTTAGAGAAGATAGTACTCAATAAGATAGAACAAAGTAAGATCAGAACACGCAACTACATAGAAAATATTTGGGCCTGGCTTCAGAATCCCAATGAAGTCTTTAAGTCGTTAACCTATAATGGTTTAGGTTAAAGGAGAATCGACTCTAGTCGTAATTAGTATTAAACAAAAGGTGTGGGGATTAGGTTTCTAAGTTGCTAGAGTTCTCCCTTATATAGTCTTCAAATCAGGGTTTGCAATCAATGTTACCTTGGTAACAAAGCATACAATATTCACCGTTAGATGAAAACTTAATTAGATTCAAGCTGATATCTTTCAACCGTTAGATTGTCTTAGCTTGTTACACACAAATGAAATGTACCTTCATTCAGATAAGGGTAACCGTACCTAAACGTGTACACTTAGTTGGCTCAACAATAGTTAACCGAAGTTACCCATATGAACACCTTGTTCATCATAATCACAACTAGTTCAAATGACTCAAATGAAACTAGTTATAGAGTTGTTCAATTGTTTATATTCTCATAGAAATATACAAGACACAATTGAAGCAAAATCGGTTTTGATTCACTCGAATCAATTCATGAACATTAAAACCACGGTTTGCAAAGATTGCATTCCTTATTATATAAATGTATTTGTTCATCAATAACCGATTTTAGAACTTAACCCGGTCAAGTATGCAAACGTGTACGCATACCTAGAGTTCCAGACTTGGTCTGTCCGCCAGTATGCAAACATGTACGCATACTGTCGTTCACGACCGAACTCAGTTGAAACCAGTACGCATACGGGTATGCATACTATAGTTCCCGGACTTCGGTTGTTGAATTAGTACGCATACGGGGTCGGCATACTAAATTCCCGGACTTGGAATACACTTGCAACAGTTAGCATACAAGTATGCATACTGTGCTATATCCAATCAATGGTTAATTCTTCTAAACTAACATTTTAATCATTTAAACTTTCTTAGAAGACGAGAATAGCTGTCTCACACAAACTTTTAACTTCAAAGCAATTTTCAAGTGATCAAATTATCAATACGAAACATTTCGAGTCTACATCAAATGACTGTCTCACACAAATCATATAAGATGTTACCAGGCGATTTTCAAATGATCATCTTTTGACTTTCGTCAAGAATTAAAAAAAAACTTGGTTAAAGCGAAAGCTTACCAACACATATTTCGAGAAATATGTAAGAGAGTTAAGCTCATCTCTTATCAAATCTGTATAAAGTAAATTCTATATAGTTATACGATTTTTGTCTCAATATGAGATATAATAGAAATAGACTTCTGAGTGATAGATGATTTCAAGTCTCCACATACCTTTTGTTGATGTAGTTCCACAAGCTCCCCTTAGTAGTTCTTCGTCTTCAATCGATGAACGCCGTGAAGTCTAAAGCACAAGTACACATTCTATCATAATCCGAGACATAGCTATAAGTAGACTAGAAATCAAGACTTATAGTTTTGACAACTAAACTTGACAAACAAGCTTGAGATAGCAACGCTTGCGAGTTCGACCGAGCAGTTTCAATTTTAGTGACAAAACTATCAATACATATGGATTAAATAAACTTTGTAACTTCTCATCCAAATGCTTGATTTCCTTGGTTCTTCAATATTACTCGAAATCTTCATCACTTCCAAGTACTCCAATGATTCTGAACGTGTTCAACTCAGCATCATAGTTGTTGAAGATCCGTAGCCACAACAATAAGAAAACAATTATTCTCAATTATTGTTATACAGTGTCATAGTATTATTACACAACATCAAAGTTCAATTGTATCACAACTTTGACAATAATAGTATGGTTATATGTATCACTCCCCTTTAGTCAATACTTCATCTCACAATGAAAGCCACTCCCCCTTACATAATCATCCGTAAACCATATGTATTTGTTGTGTGAACTACACAATATTTTCCCCCTTTTGTCAATATAAATTGGCAAAGGTACGAAAACTAGCTTATTATATTGAAATTCTCATAGAGATACTTCATGACTAAAAGACAACATATCAACTTTGTTTCGATGATTTCACATAGTCGAAACTTAGTGTATTCATCAAGGGGTTTATAAAGATACAAGATAACTCCTACAATATTCCATATCCGCATTTCCCACAAGGACTTGGCAATTGAGCACAAGTTCAATTAAGAACTCTCCCCATAAAATGTCATTCCCGAAAGAACAACAAGAGCAACCTTACTTTAACATGAAGGATTTCTTTGGACATTAACAAATTACATGAAACATGAATTTGTATCCAGAAATATCAATTAAATTGACCACAAGAGAACCCATGATTAATTTAATCGAAAATGCTCAACATAAGAAAAACTTACGGAGTCGTACAGTACTTTCACATAGAAGTGGATCAGGGAAAGATCAATACAGCAGAATATTCAAAGATTCATTCTATTTTTCATCAATATTTGCATAATGATACCATAGACTTAATCTTTGACATCAAAAGTTCATTATATTTTCCAACAATATTTGCATAATGACATAATAGACTTAACTTTTGACATAAAGTACAACCCCTAAAAATTAATCCGCGATAAATTAATAAATTTTGCCGGTCCCGAGTCGGGACCAACGTGCTAAATTAATAATTCGCTAAATTTATTAAATAATAACTTTTTTTTAGCTTTCTATAGGTCCCTTCGAATAAATAAATTAATAACTCTCTGATTTACATAAATTTAGTTTTACATTTATGCTACTATGTTTTTCTTAAAATTGATGTAACATTGAATTCATCGTGGATTTTTCTTAACATTAGAAAAGTTTTTGGTGTTGTCATTTCCTGATAAAATAAAAATCTATTTGACATCTTTGCATCTTTGATAGCTTCTTTAAGAGAAGTTGGCTCTGTAACTACACTTTCATATTCGACTTCCACATCATCCCTTTGTCTTTTTCCATGACTCTTTCAATTATTTCTTCGCCAGTCAACAAATATGAAATAATATCCTTTTGAGGGTAGTTTAAAAGAAATTCAGCATCTATTCCACTGTGATAATTCAATCCATTGATTAAATTTTGCAATTCTCTAGTTCCTTCATTATCTAATGCTTCACTTTGATTCTCTGATGCAGTGTCATCCATTGAACGAATCTTACAATGACGAAAATAATTTGCAATGGAAAAGGTGTATTGGTTCATTTTTTTGATTTTTTTTTAGAATTAAACAATATTTTGATAAATTAATAAATTATTAATTAATATATAATATATAATTTAATAATTATTAATTTATGCGATTATTTAATATCGCGATAACTTGATAAATTTTGTCGGTCCCGACGCTATTATTTTATAGGGATTATACTGTATATGGGACAATCATAGTTCACAGACGTAAACACATGTATCCCATAACATTATTTGCAATATATAAAACCAATAAAGATTAATACTGCAAAATCATCTTCCAAATAAACTTTAGAATTTAAATAACCAAATCTAAAAACATTGCAAGATGAAAATCGTTGGCAATAGCTATGTGTAATCACAATATATGCTATTCCAAACCCTAGTTATCCTCCTCACAAGAATAAATTCTCATAAGAAGTTTCCTGGACATTAAGAAAATCAAGTTTCTTTGATAACTTCATACCTTCGAAAGGCACCATCATAAAAGGTATCACTGATATCCTTGATTTAATTGACCGTACAGACACCATGTTCATGGGTTAGAACATTAACTTTTCGATCAACAATGCGGGCAATCTGCCTAGCTTTGACGCAGTCCACGATGAGTTTCTTCTTTTTCGGAATCAAAATCTTTTGATTTTCAAGGATTTTGGTCTGATCATCAATGAGTTGATTTATTTGCAGTTGAAGATTTGCAAATTCGACCCTAGAGTCATTCTGAATAAGAATCAAATCCTTAACATATTCACCAATCCAGGTGTTATACTCTTTCCTTGCAACCATCTTTTTCAAGACAAGTTCTTGAACTGTATCGCATCCTTTACTGTCTTCTTCCATATCAAGATTCACAACTTCCTGAGGTCTTGAGGAGTTCTCCATATTTTTTTTATTTAGGAAGGAAAAAACAAAAAAAAAATATATACATATATGTTTACGAACAAGAGAAGGACACTTTCGTTATGGAAACCCTAAAGACTCCCAAGAAAGACACGGACGTTCATTGACCTGTTATTAAAGGTTAATGGATCAGAAAAGATCCAAGAATAAGAAAATAGTCTCTGTTTTCAGATATCTCTTACCTTCATAGCTCAATAATTAAAAGATTTAATCAAAGCATAAGGAAAAGATACATTAGTTACTAGGAATCAATAAATGACTAAACCTTCGCAAAAGAAGAAAACAGCTAAATCAAACACAAGACAGATGGTAACCTACTGTAGACTTGGGCATCTCGCAAATGTCATCCTTGCAACTCTCAAGTTAGATACAAAGATGAAATTACCTAGATCTAGGTAGCAAAGTGAGATGTAATCCCACCATGAACATTGAGAGATGAATTGTAAATACCATCTAAATGTTTGAGCCTTGTATTCCTTACCTTCATTCGATTATTACTTATTCCGGAGAAATAAGACATAAACCTTTTTGAGTCACCATCAGAAGGATTTTTATGAGGTTTAAATCTAAGACCTCTAGAGATTGGTTCCAGAGGATCAGTATTGTGAGATTTCCACCTCTTAGACTTAGAACTACCAGACTTATTTTCATTAGCACTAGGAATATGTACATTTGTAGCGCAAAAATTAGCACCATTAAGAGGAACACGATTCCTGTAAAGATTTCTAGAAGAGTGACTTTGGAAACCTTTTGCATGTGAATTATGGTTTTCGGCAGGAATGAAATCCATTGTAGATGTCATCAGACAATTCACTGTGTCAACAACAAAAAGAAGTAGATTTTGAAGATCATAAATTTGTTTCTTTCTAGCAAAACAATGTGAATCATAATGATTTCTTTTCCCACAGAAGGAACAGGTTCGTGGAAGACAGGACATCGGAAGGAACCTGTTTCAAACTAGTAGCCCTCTTAGAAGACTGCAAGTCGCGTGAACATTTCTTTGCAGATGCTTCCTTTGGAGTATTTTTCTTCATGTACTGTAATCCTTTATGAGAATTAGAGATTGGTACAGAAGAAGGTTTACTCATTCAAACAGAGTTTCCCCTTTCCAAGGATTTGCACTGTTCCCGGGCTAAAAGAAGAGATGCAACTAGTTTCTCATTTTCAACACGAAAGCTGTTCAGATCTGATGAATGAGTCTCGATCAAACTTTTTTCTCTAATTGAATCTTCTTTAACAATATCTTCAAGAACACTAATCTTTTCATGTTGTATGGTAGTTTCTTGAACAAGGAGTTACCCTTTGAGGTAAGCCCACGAAATTTGGCATAATCTAAAACTTCGGTAGACATTTTTGTATGCTTAAGAATGAGACAATCTTCTGTCCACTGATTCAGATTGCTACAAACACAAACTTATGAGGTCTTAAAATAACACAGACACCAGAATTTTATTAACGAGGAAACCGCAAATGCAGAAAAACCCCGGGACCTAGTCCAGATTGAACACCACTGTGATATTTCAATTATGTATTAAGCCGCTCTGAGACACTAGCCTACTACAAACTAACTTCGGCCTGGACTGTAGTTGAAACCCAATCAATCTCACACTGATTCAAGGTACAGTTGCGCTCCTTTCGTCTCTGATCCCAGCAGGATACTGCACACTTGATTCCCTTAGCTGATCTCACCCACAATTAAGAGTTGCTACGACCCAAAGTCGAAGACTTTAATAAACAAATCAGTATCACACAGAAAAGTCTACAGAATAGATAAATCTATCTCCCACAGATAAACCTACAAGTTTTGTTCCGTCTTTTGATAAATCAAGGTGAACATGAACTAATTGATAACCCGGATTTATATTCCCGAAGAACATCCTAGTATTATCAATCACCTCACAATAATCCTAATCGACGCGGCGAAAAAAGATATTGTGGAATCACAAACGATGAGACGAAGATGTTTGTGACTACTTTTATATCTTGCCTATCGAAGATAAAGATCTCAAGCCAATCATTACGATTGTACTCAAAACGATAGAATCAACAAGATCAGATCACACAACTACGAGAAAATAGTATCGGTCTGGCTTCACAATACCAATGAAGTCTTTAAGTCGTTAACCTGGTTTAAAAAGAAAACCTAAGGTTAAAGGAGAATCGACTCTAGCTAATACAACTAGTATCACACGGAAGGTGTAGGGATTAGGTTTCCCAGTTGCTAGAGTTCTCCCTTATATAGTCTTTCAAATCAGGGTTTGAAATCAATGTTAGCTTGGTAACAAAGCATTCAATATTAACCGTTAGATGAAAACTTGATTAGATTCAAGCTAATATCTTTCAACCTTTGGATTGAAAACTTAGCTTGTTACACACAAATTAAATGTACTATTTTGGGTTTATGTAACCGTACCCAAACATGAACATTTGTTGGTTCAACAATAGTTAACCAAATGGTTATCCATATGAGCACTTTCATATCAACCATATTCTTCTTCACCATAACTAGTTCAAATGACTCAAATGAACTAGTTAGAGAGTTGTTCAATTGCAAGGAAATCTTATGTAACTACACAAGACACAATCGAAGTAAAAACGTTTTGATTCACTCGAATCGGTTCATGAACTATATAGCCAAGGTTTGCATTTTGCATTCCTTAGTTTTTATAAAGGAGTTCACAAACAATCGTTTTTATATATAACCAACTCAAGTTCACAAACTTAGTTCGCAGACTTAAGTTCCCGGAAGGAGTTCTCAAACTCTAGCAGAATTTCTCGGGAAGAGAACTTCCGCCAGTTCGCGGACTTATCTCACGGTTCTGATTCCGGTTCTCTTGATCAACAAAGTTCGCAAACTTCGGTTCAAGGAAAAAAGGACTTATACATATGTGTGTTGCCACACAATGCTTATATCCAACATTGGTTATATGATCTAAACTCTCATTTCAATCATTGAAATATTCTTAGAGGACATTCCGTCAAAGTAAGCAATTTTCAAAGTGATTGATACGTGTCATGACTTTCGTCACTAGGTAAAGATGAACTTGGCCAAAGCAAAAGCTTACCAACACATATTTCGAGAAATAGATAGGCGAGATAAACTCGGCTCGAAATCGCAGATGTGTATAATCAAAGTCTATATAGCAAAACGACTTTTGTCTCAAAATATGAGATAAAGTAGATAGACTTTTGAGTGATAGAAAAGTTCAAGTCTCCGCATACCTTTTAGTCGATGAAGATCCACCAGTTCCTTGAGTATTCCTTCGTCTTGTATGATGACCGCCATGGAGTTCTTGAGCTCAACTACACTTTCTATCCTAGTCCGAGACTTAGCTATGGTAGACTAGAAATCAAGACTTATAGTTTTGATCACTAACATTGAAAAACATGCTTAAGATAGCAACGCATGCGAGTTCGACCGAGCAATGCTCTAACAATCTCCCCCTTTGTCAATTTCAGTGACAAAACTATCAATACATATGGAATACATAAAATAAATGAATTGACTTTTGTAGCTCCTATTCCACATTCCTAATCTTCAACATTACTCGAAATCTTCGTCACTTCCAAGTACTCCAATGATCCCAAAGGTTGTAAGTTCAGCATCATCGTTGTTGAAAATCCGTAGCTATAACAACGATAAAACAAGAGTTCTCAATTATTGTTATACAATGTCATAATATCATTATATAGTATCAAAGTTCAATTGCATCACAACTTCGACAACAATACTATGGTGATATGTATCACTCCCCCTTAGTCAATACTCCATCTCACATGGAAACCACCCCCCTTACATAATGATCCGAAAACCATATGTATTTGTAGTGTGAACTATATATTAATTCTCCCCCTTTTTGTCAATAAAATTGGCAAAGGTACGAAAACGGGATCCTAATGAAATTTCCGAAAGAGACATTTCATGACCAAAAGAAAGCACATATCATCTTATTTAGATGCAATCATATAGCCGAAGCTAAATGCATTCATCAAGGAGTTTATAAAGATACAAGATAACCCCTATAATATTCCACAGCCGCACTCCCCACAAAGATTTGGAAATTAAGCACAAGTTCAATTAAGAACTCTCCCCCATAATATGTCATTCCCGAAAGAACAACAAGAGCGACCTTAATTTCAAAAGAAAAGAAGGATTTCTTTGGACATAACAAATCACATACAAGTATGAACTTGAATCCAAAGTACACAATTAAATTAACCATAAGAGAACCCATGATTAATTTAACCTGAAATGCTCAACATAAGTGAACTTATGGAGACTCAAAAAATCAATTAGATTAATCACAAGAGAACCCATAATTAATCTAATCAGAATACACAACCAAATTAATCACAAAAAGTAATCAATTTAATTGGTTACGCTCGACATAAGAGAACTTATGGAGCAACAACTAAATAACCAATCAAGGATGATTAATTTAGTTGAAAATGCTCAACACAAAGTATCTCACGGAGCAACAACTAAGACAAAAATTAACTTAGTCGATAGGGCTCAACATAATACACCTTATGGAACAACACAGTATGTACACAAAAATTATGGATCGGAGATCGACCTTATATCGTGGAATAAGCAAGGATTCATTCTATTTTCCATTACCATTTGCACAATGACATACAATAGACATAATCCTTGTAAACAAAAGATTTTAACCTATCTTCCATCAAAAATTGACATAATAGGCTTAACTTTTGTATTTGTCAAAAGTTCATTCCTTCTTTTATCAATACATGCATGTCGACATATAAAGGACTTAACTTTAGACAAGGTATGGGACAATCATAGTTCACGGACGCAAATACACATATCCCATAACACATTGCAATATATAAAACCATAAAGATTAAAACTGCAAAAATCATCTTCCAAACAATTTTAGAATTTAAACCAATAAATCTAAAAACATGGAGATGAAAACGTTGGACATAGCTATGTGTAATCACAATAATGGCTATTCCAAACTCTAGTTATTCTTCTTAAACAAAACAAGAAAAAAGAAGATTTACTAGACAAATAAACTCCTATAGAGAACATGAACTGAAAAACACTAAACCCGATCAGCAACCAGAGATTGAACATGGATGAGTTCATCAGTTGCTTTCTTTAGTTCGTTTTTCAAAAACTCAAGATTCCTTGTTGCTATTCCGAGTTGTTCACGTACGACCTCAAAATCTCGAAGAAGATTTCCTACCAGTTGTGATGACATCTGAACTGGTAGTTTGTTTTCATGATCAATGGCATGATAGCATGTTATGAAAACAGGATTCTTGTGAAACTCGATAGTCCCTTCTTGACTTCATCATCTTGGTTTCCTCCATTCATTGTGCACACCAAAAGTTGGTAAATCCTTTTGACCTTACAGAACTATGTATCAAGAGATGACACATAAGTGTATATAAATAGGTTCCATGGAAAACCCTAAGAAAGCTTGTATACGTTCGTGTGGGTCGGGTGTTCGTGCACTGGTGGTCACGGCCCTAAAGTGTGACCACGAGGAAATAGAATGAAATTCGTGTGTCAAGATTAATAGTTGAGAACCAACTAATTGAAGGAAGCACACATAACAGGGAATTTTTCTCAATAGAGAATGATCAGATTATCTTTAAGAGAAGAACTGGAGCAAAGCTCAACAGATTTTAAGATCAAAATAACAAAGAAGGAAAGACAAACATACAACCTTGACAACACTTCTCAAGACACACTTCTTGAGACTATGAGCATCCTTCTTAAACTTACAAGAAGAATGCTGCACTGAGAAGCTATCATGTTGTGTTTAGATGAGCATTTTGCTCACCAATACTGACAACTTCTTTTTCACTTTCAAGAAGATTTACAGAAGAAGCACTTGACTTACTTGAGAAATTTTTATCAAGAGAACAAGAAGTACTTGAGTCAGCTGCTTTCCTTGTCTTTTTGATGCTCCGTTTGAGTCCGTTTATGCTGATCTTAAGCTCTGAGACTCGATTATTGATATGAATGAAATCTGGAGCAGGAGACTTGGATCCACAGTCTTCTTTAGAGATAGAACAAGGACTCAACTTTTCTTTCTTTCTCCTATGCCTTTTTCTCTTTTCGGAGTTAGTTGCCCTTCTGTCACTGTCGATATTTTTTGTTTCAAAAACACAATTAAGAAAAGTCTTATCATGGAATTTTTCTTGTTTGTCGACAATGCCTTTTACTACAACAATATTATAGACATGTTTAATAACTTATTTTGACATCCATGCAAGAATGTTGTGAAGTTTTTCATTCCTCAAACGAAAATGACATCTTCGCTCAGAATGTCCTTTATTCCCGCAATAATAGCAGTTAAAGGAATTATTCTTAACCGTTCTCGTGTGAGTAGATTTAGAAGGGGCAAAAACCTTGTTTCTAGACACATTACATGCTGCAAAGGGTTTTTCACGTGAAGAATTATCATTAGCTTTAACAAAATTGATCTTACTCGTTTTTGGAGCGTCTATTCCTTTATAGCCCAGACCACGTGTATCACGATGTTCTTTACATGCTCTAATCATTGAGGATAATTTTGTAGAGCTAGAATTGAATATACTCATACTCTCTTCCAGTGATTTCACTTTATCAAGTGCAGCAGCAAGGTCAGTCTCCAAGGATTTTTCTTTGGCGAGAAGACTGAGTTCTTTGTCATTAAAACATTTTTGTTGAGAGTCATATCTTGCTTCAGATTCTGCAAGTTTTTCTTTCAACACAAAGAGATTTCGCAGAAGATTGTCACATTCAGAACTTTTTGAGCATACATCTTCATTACGATCTTTAACCATAGATTGTAAGAGTTTATATCCACAATCATATCCCTTAAAGAGTTTTCTCAATTTTCTGTTTTCTTGAAAAAAAGTGGAGCCATGTATTTTCTCAAGCAAGTTGTTGACTTTTTTTCTTTCAAGTCATAATCAAACAACTTGATGTACTGAGAGACTTCCTCATCAAGGTTTTGTCCTTCCTCTGAATCACTGCCATCTGAAATATTATCCAACTGATCATCAAGAGATTTCTCCCAGTTAAATGCAGGTTCAGACAACGGATCGGAGACAACGTCCCTTTTTGGAGCTTCACGACTTTGAGGCTCACAAGGATGACTTTTAACTGATGTTGCGTTATCAGAGATATTCTGATTATCCATAGATCCAGATCTCTACAAATACAGACTTGTGAGGTCTTGAATGTGTTTGCCTGCTCTGATACCAATTGAAAAAGCGGGGGTATAATAACCACACCCAATATTTTGCTTAGCAATCTGTATGACAAACTCCAATATACTTTCAAGAGAATCAACTAGACTCAATCTTAATAAAGTATATCAAAGAATTTTATCTCTCTTTCTTGATTCAATTCTTTCTCAAGCAAATAGAAATATGCGAGTCTAATTGAATACAAGAGAAATCACTTGAACGGTACCAATGTTCAAGGATCAATCAATTTCAATCAACAACCAAAGGTCGGATTTCCAATTGATTGTTTCAAACGCACAACCTGTGATATTTCAATTATATAACAAAATATAATGCGGAATAGAAATAACACAGACACCATAATTTTGTTAACGAGGAAACCGCAAATGCAGAAAAACCCCGGGACCTAGTCCAGATTGAACACCACACTGTATTAAGCCGCTACAGACACTAGCCTACTATAAACTAACTTCGGTCTGGACTGTAGTTGAACCCCAATCAATCTCACACTGATTCAAGGTACAGTTGCGCTCCTTACGTCTCTGATCCAAGCAGGATACGACGCACTTGATTCCCTTAGATGATCTCACCCACAACTAAGAGTTGCTACGACCCAAAGTCGAGGACTTTAATAAACAAATCTGTATGACACAGAAAAGTCTACAGAATAGATAAATCTGTCTCCCACAGATAAACCTACAAGTTGTGTTCCGTCTTTTGATAAATCAAGGTGAACATGAACCAATTGATGACCCAGACTTATATTCCCGAAGAACAGCCTAGTATTATCAATCTCCTCACAATAATCCTAATTGACGCAGCGAAAAAAATATATTGTGGAATCACAAACGATGAGACGAAGATATTTGTGACTATTTTTCTATCTTGCCTATCGGAGATAAAGATCTCAAGCCAATCATTACGATTGTACTCAAAACGATAGAATCAACAAGATCAGATCACACAACTACGAGAAAGTAGTATCGGTCTGGCTATACAATCCCAATGAAGTCTTTAAGTCGTTAACCTGGTTTAAGAAGAAAACCTAAGGTTAAAGGAGAATCGACTCTAGCTAATACAAATAGTATCACACGGAAGGTGTGGGGATTAGGTTTCCCAGTTGCTAGAGTTCTCCCTTATATAGTCTTTCAAATCAGGGTTTGCAATCAATGTTAGCTTGGTAACAAAACATTCAATATTCACCGTTAGATGAAAACCTGATTAGATTCAAGCTAATATCTTTCAACCGTTGGATCGAAAACTTAGCTTGTTACATACAAATGAAATGTACTATTTTGGGTTTATGTAACCGTACCCAAACATGAACATTTGTTGGTTCAACAATAGTTAACCAAATGGTTACCATATGAGCACTTTCATATCAACCATATTCTTCTTCACCATAACTAGTTCAAATAACTCAAATGAACTAGTTAGAGAGTTGTTCAATTGCAAGGAAATCTTATGTAACTACACAAGACACAATCGAAGCAAAAACAATTTGATTCACTCGAATCTGTTCATGAACTATATAGCCACGGTTTGCATTTTGCATTCCTTAGTTTTTATAAAGGAGTTCATAAAAAATCGTTTTTAGATATAACCAACTCAAGTTCGCAAACTTAGTTCGCGGACTTAAGTTCCCGGAAGAAGTTCTCAAACTCCAGCAGAATTTCTCGGGAAGAGAACTTCCGCTTGATTCGCGGTGCAGGTTCGCGGACTTAGCTCACGGCTCTGATTCCGGTTCTCTTGATCAACAAAGTTCGCAAACTTCGGTTCAAGGAAAAAAGGACTTATACATATGTGTGTTGCCACATAATGCTTATATCCAAAATTGGTTATATGATCTAAACTCTCATTTCAATCATTGAAACATTCTTAGAGGATATTCCGTCAAAGTAAGAAATTTTCAAAGTGATTGAAACGTGTCATGACTTTCGTAACTACGTAAAGATGAACTTGGCCAAAGCAAAAGCTTACCAACACATATTTCGAGAAATAGATAGGCGAGATAAACTCGGCTCGAAATAGCAGAGATGTGTATAATCAAAGTCTATATAGCAAAACGACTTTTGTCTCAAAATATGAGATATAGTTGATAGACTTTTGAGTGATAGATAAGTTCAAGTCTCCACATACCTTTTAGTCGGTGAAGATCCACCAGTTCCTTGAGTAGTCCTTCGTCTTGTATGATGATCGCCATGGAGTTCTTGAGCTCAACTATACTTTCTATCCTAGTCCGAGACTTATCTATAGTAGACTAGAAATCAAGACTTATAGTTTTGATCACTAATATTGACAAACATGCTTGAGATAGCAACGCATGCGAGTTCGACCGAGCAATGCTCTAACAATGTGTTTTCCTGCTCTTATACCAATTGAAAAAACGAGGATCTAACAACCACACCCAATATATCGTTTAGGCAATTCGCATGGACTAACTCCAATATATTTCTAAGAGAATCAACTAGACAGTCAGACTCAATCAAGGAAAATACATCCAAGAGTTATATATCTGTTTCTCAAAGTAATCAGCAAATCAAACAGATAGAAATCCGTGAGCCTGATGATAGTGTTTAATTTGATCTCAATACTATATATTGTTGGCACTCCATTTTGTACTAATGTTGATGTTTTATGTGTTTGTAAGCATTTTTGGGAAATAAACATTTTTAGAAAATTCGGCTCGAAAAGTTGTTAAACGCACCCCGGAGGACGACCACTAAATGGAACCCTACTTTGGATAAGGGGAACCTCAATTACTATTTGCACCCCAGACGGCCAATGGCTATTCACACCCCATTTCTGTTAGGGGGAGGTCATCCCCTACCTTTCAAATTATAAAATTGGCGGGAAAAAGGGTTCATGAGAAAATAGAATTTTAGGGTTCGTATTTTGGAGGCGATTCAGTGAGACTCAGTGGCTGTAATTATTTGGGAAGCCTTGTTTAATCTTAACAGGCGTGGTATGGTTGTTTATTTTGGTTGGAATTGGTTGAATCATCGAGATTGGATTGAACAGGGAGTTACGGGTTTTCTCGAGAAAATCCGAGAGTTTCTGTGAAGGATTTTAGGGAGTTTTGGCGAGATTAAATCACTGGGATTGACTTGGAATATCCTGTTTTGACTAAACAGGAGTGGTAATGGTGCTAGAATTGAAAAAAATTGGGTTGTTCACGCGGTTTGAAGTAAAACAGGGAAGATATTGTTTTCTGGAAGATATTACGGGATTTCTGGTTTTTGTTTGGGAAGATTTCATGTGACCTGTGCGTGTTTGACACATGCTGGGATGTGAGGAAGAGTGCCTGGACAGAGGATGACTACGACAGATACGTGCAGGAGAAGAAAAAGGAAACAAAATATTCCCGAGGCTGGCAGAGTTAAGGAGAATGATTCCGGAGTTATTACGGTGATTTTGGTAGTCCCGTGAGTATATAAATGTGATACGGGACTCAGAGGTGCCTGATGGAGAGTTTAGGTACGCTGCAGAGCTAAGAACAAAGCTGTAGAGTGAGTTTCAGCAGCAGCAAGTGAAAGAGAAGAAGGAGAAGAACAGTGATAGTCAACGACAGTCGTTGCTTGACTGTCACCTTTTCTTCCCTTTGCAATAGTTTGTCTGCAACACTGCTGGAGTATAGTTTATTTCTGATGCCTCCTTAGTGTTGCAAACCTCTATTTTTAATTAATATTCATCTTTGTAAACACTTTTGAGCAATGAAATTAAATTTTGAGCGTGTTTCCAACATGATGAACTAAACCCAACACTGGGACGACGGAGGAAGACGAATTTCATACATGGGTAAAATTATTTAATTCTTTTTAAGACTTTTGCATTAATTTTAATTGAAATATGATTTGAATAATTGGTTGTCATTTAATTTGATGAGGTATGCTTAGCTTAAATGTTTTGATACATCATGCTTAGGATTTACAACTAATCTTTTGAGAATCTACATTGGCAAAATCAGAGTCCATGTTAATTTTATTTATTGAGCTTTAATTGTTGAGAATAAATAAATTGAATCCTATTTTATGAATTCGACGGAATCCTAGTCCAAGTAACTCTCTTCATCCCTGTGACAATATTTTGTATATATTTTTCTTTTAGTTTAGTTTATTAATTCTTAAAATCAATCTCATCAAGTCCGAGTGAACGACAACTCTATTTACCACTATATAAAATTCGATCACTGATTATTATGATCAACAACTTGAACGGTAACAAATACCAATGTTCAAGTGTCAATCAATTTATATCAACAACCAAAGGTTGGATTATCTAATTGATTGAACTAGGCACAACATGTGATATTTCAATTATATGGAAAATATAATGCGGAAAAGAAATAACACAAGACACAAGAAGTTTTGTTAACAAGGAAACCGCAAATGTAGAAAAACCCGGGACCTAGTCCATATTTGAACACCACACTTTGTATTAAGCCGCTACGAGACTCTAGCCTAATACAAGTTAACCCGGACTGGAATGTAGTTGAGCCCTAACCAATCTCACACCGATCAAGGTACAGTCGCGTTCCTTACACCTTTGAATCCTAGCGGGACTCTACGCACTTGATTCCCTTAGCCGATCTCACCCACAACTAAGAATTTTTACGACCCAAAGTCGAAGACTTGATAAACAAATCTGTCTCACATAGAAAAGTCTATTGAATAGATAAATCTGTCTCCTGAGAAATACCTACGAGTTTTTGTTCTGTCTTTTTATAAATTAAGGTGAACAGGAACCACCTAGTAATATCAATCACCTCACAATAATCTTAACCGTATGGTAGCGGAACAAGATATTGTGGAACCACAAAGAATGAGAAGAAGAACTTTGTGATTACTTTTTATCTTACCTATCGGAGATCAAATCTCGAGCAAATATTAGAGAAGATAGTACTCAATACGATAGAACAAAGTAAGATTAAAACACGCAACCACGAGAGAAAATAGTTGGGTGCGGCGTAATCCCAATGAAGTCTTTAAGTCGTTAATCTGTAATGGTTTTAGATAAACCTAGGTTAAAGGAGAATCGACTCTAGTCGCAACTCGTATCACACAGAAGGTGTAAGGATTAGGTTTCCCAATTGCTAGAGTTTTCCCTTATATAGTCTTCAAATCATGGTTTGAAATCAATGTTACCTTGGTAACAAAGCATTCAATATTCACCGTTAGATAAAAACCTTTGATTAGATTCAAGTGATATCTTTCAACCGTTAGATTTTCTTAGCTTGTTACACATAAATGAAATGTACCTTCATTTAGATAACAGTAACCGTACCTAAACGTGTACACTTAGTTGGCTCAACAATAGTTAACCGAAGTTATCCATATGAACACTTTGATAGGGTGTAGAATACATCCTATTTACTATATATTGTTTATGCTTTCTTTGCTATTTTTCTTGTAAATTATGTATTTTACGCTTGTTTTGAGTTTTATAGCTATTATGGAGTCACACGAATGAAAAGAAGAAGAAATCACCCAATTTGAGCAAAAAGGGCAAAATTGTCATTTCACAAGCAAGTAATATGTGGAGTCGACCCAAGGTTAAGGGGCGGTCATCTGGTTAACCCTTAACAGTGACCGGATGCTAAATAACCAATCCTACTTCTATACCCTAAACTCGAGAGAATCTGTCTCTCAATCATTTTCCCCAAAATTTAGAAAAGAAAAGCAGCAGCTCTGCTATTATTGTGAAGATCCAGATCGAGAAACCGAGAGGATAAAATCGAATCGAGGAAGATGATATTGATGGAAATCAGAGAAGGAGAAGATGGAAAAGGGGTCTTGTGATTAGGTGTTGTCGAATGAGACAGAGAGAAGTAATCAGAGATGAATTCAAGCCAGGGATTGAAGGAGTTAGGGTTTACTGTTGCTGTTTGATCAATTGGAAGTGAAATCAAGAAGCCGAGTTTGAGATGAAATGATGGTGCAGGGAAGATGGCAAGATGGTGATGAATAAAGGGTTAAACTCGGATTCACAGAGAAGAAATCAAGGAATCGAAGCTGAAATTGAGATGGGTTCTCTTCAGTGAAGATGATGAATCTAAATTGAACAGAATTGCAGTCATAGAGGTTAACAAGGATTACAGGTGTTAATAGCTGCTGTGTGTGTGGAATTGAAATTCGAAAGTGAATTGCAGTGATGAAGGTGGTTGTGTACATTGAATGGGTTGGTTCGAATTTGATGTTGAAATTCAAGGCCTGGAAAGGGATCAGCTGGATGAGATTACAGTGCAGCTGTGCAGAAGCTACAGGAGGTGTATGAGATTTGAATGGTGGCTGGCTGAGAGATTGTAGTGGAGGATTTTGTATTGTGGGTTTCAAGAGCTGAACTGGTGGTGGTATGAGCCAGAGCTACTACTGCAATGGTTTAGCTGGCTGATGGCTATGCTGCTGGTGCCATTGGCAAGGTCACAATGGTAGTGACTGGAGAAGAACAAGGAAGGTTGCTTGAAATGGAACAGTGATGGCTTGAGGTTATGGTGATTGTACCGGAAGAGATCGAGAACTCAGTTGGAGAATTAGATAAATTGCAGCTGGAAATAGAGAAATCTGAGAACAACAAGGGCTTGATGCAGTGTCGAAACCGCAGATGCTGCTGTTGGATGAATTTGTGAAATGGTTGGTGGCAGGTTGAACTGATGGTGTTGCTCAAGTAGATGAATGTTTAGGTTGCAGATGTAATGTGACATGGAGATGACTCGAAGCTGTATGCTGGTGGTGGTGAGACAATGTGTGGTGCTGCTGTAGAATATGGCCTGTGGCAGTGGTGGATTGGAGCTGCAATTCAGATGGTGGTTGAGATGGAGTGAAATGGCAGTGCAATTGCAGGGACTGGTAGAATCGCGACTGCAGTGACAGATGGGTTGTGCGTTGCTGGGAGCGATAAGGAGACACAGCTGCTGAAGCGGTGAGATGTTGCCGCTTGTTTGCAATCAATGGAGTTCGAGGATGAGTGCATACGCTTTACAATGATAGTCTTAATAGAGGATGGAATTGTTAAGATGGTGTAGTGGGGACTAAAAACAGGAAATGGTGGAAGTTTGGTGTTGGTATCAATGCACTGAAGTGGCAATGCTAGAGCTTGCAGCTCATGTGGTGTTGAGAACATGGTTAACTGGTGCAGGTTATGATGCAATAGAGCTGGTACGGTGCATCATTGGTTGAAAAGCTCAAACTGAGTTAGTTCGCAGTGGCAGAATTGGGCAAGGCATGAATCTGAGAAGGCGACACTAAGGTTTGCAGGTTTGGCACTGGGTGTTGAAATGGCAAAGGTTCTGGTGGAGTGCTGGTAAAGAATGGATGCTCGTACAGCTGAGCTGGTGTAGGGTAGATGGTTTGTTTGAATTGCAGGGAAGAAGATGGTGGATGTTTGAGTGTGTGTGTGTCTTTGTTTGATTTGGTTGCAGTTTGCTCCGAATCTGATAATGGATGGATGGTTGTGCGGCTCGGGTGGTACAAGAAGAGAAGGTGCAATTGCTTGGACTTGTTGCGAACGGCAAGGAGAGGTGATTATACGTGGTTGTAGTGGAGATGAATTGGAAGTTGCTACTCTTTTGGAATGAATGAATGCACGAAAGAAGGAGATGTATGTTAGGTTTACGAGGAACCTGGAGTTGTAGATGACATATTGGCGGTGAAGCACCATGATGGTGCAAAGACTTTGGTTAGGCTATGCAAATGGCTCGAGGCCTTGGCAAGTCAGCCCACTCAGCCTAGAGAACTCAGCTGATTCATGGTCTGACTCTCTGAATCACTTAACTCAGCTGACTCAGTGCTTGACCCGAGTTAACTCGTTTGACCAGACCCGATTTGACTCGTTTGGTGGTGACCGGGGGTTGACTTTGCCGGTCACCTGAGATGTCTGCCGGCGACTTTTCCGGCCATAATACCAGATTTCCGGCGACCTCTTTTGGGTCATATTTTCACATGGGTATTTGCACACACATGGGCTTGGTGGACCACATGGGTTTTGGACTATGAAGACCTAATTTTAGAAGTTGGAGAAAAGCTATAAAAAGGAAAAGTCTTCTACAACTTGGGGATTATCTTATATCTTTTATCTTATTATCTTTTTGCCTCTACTCTTGTTCTAGGGTTTAGAACCATGAAACTTCTCTTTCTTCTTGTTATGAACTACATGAATATGAGCTAGAGTTTTATTATTGGTTATGGAATAAGTTGAATTTCCAAATATGGGTTTTAATTCAATAAATTAGTTTTCTCTCATTTATCGTTTATGATTCACCATTAATATTGTTACATGATTTGAATGCTTGTTAGTCGAGTCGCGAATCGATTGAGTTTGCTTTCATCTTTATTGCTAGATTAGGGTTATTATACGCAAAAGTGATAATTCCTGATAACAAGTAGCATAAATAAGATTATAGTTTGTAGTGATATATTCTTATGATCTTATGTGAACCATAACCTTTGTTAAATCGGATTAGTGCTTTTACACGTTCGATTGCTTTGATTGGCCTGATTTCATAGAACCTAATGCATCTAGGGAATTAAACTTGATTAGTGCTTTTACACGTTAGGTTGTTCTTTTAGATAGAATTCATATTCGCATCTTTTAATGTGTTTGTTGATGACAAGAGGAGATTAGCGGGGTATTCTTGCGATCAAGGTATCTTAGGGCCTTTGATAAAAGTTGAGATTAAAATATCAATTCTAATTATTGTGTAGAAAACATGTTTTTGAATGAAAACGAAATCCATGACCAATACTTTCTCATCCTTGATTTGCATGTTTACTTTTTATTGTTTTGCTTTTATTTTATTTTTCGTTTATAAAAATCAGAAAACCCTGTGTTACTTATAAGATACCGAAACATATTGACAACCAAGACCTCTCCGTGGGAACGATCCTTTCTTGCATTTCTTCATTATATATTTTGAGTAGTAAGAAAGTGTAAATTATATTTGTGTCGGCTGACAACCGATCAAATTTTGGCGCCGTTGCCGGGGAGGCAGCGGTTGTCACTTGTTTTTGGTTTCTTATTTTTGTTTTTAGTTTTTGTTTTATTTTTCTTATTTCTGGTTTTTAACCTTGGTTTGAGAATTTTATTTCAGGTGCTTGTTTCTCATGGAAGGAGCATACTACATGGATGGATACGGTTTTCAACAACCTCAACAATATGACAACTACCAATTCTAGGGGTATAATCAAAACCAATTTATTGGTTATGACCAATATTCCATGGAACCTTATGGTTTTCCTCAACAACCTTATGGCGGGGAACAACCACAAGGATGGGAGGATTCTTATGCTCGTGAACAAAAAGTCTCTAACTTTATAGATCAAGTTTCCAACTTTTTACAAGAGGAATTTCAAAAATCTAAAGCGACTACAAACGAGCAACTCCAAGAACTTCGTGAAGGTATTGCTAGCTTGCGAAGAGGCATTGATCAATGCAAGGAAGATATGGATAATTCTAATATGCATATGGTTTGTGATGAATATTTGATTGATGCTAATGTTGAAAAAGGCCAATCCTTGGGCACTTTCGTTGATAATTGTGTACTTAACTCAACTCTTGATCTTAATAATGATCATTCACCTATTCAAAAGGATGGGTTCGAGATTAGCAACACTAAATTCAGCGAGGACCAATCTTATGTTGACTATGATAGTGACGGTGATTATGATACATTGCTTGAAACAACTCATGGTGACATCCCCGAGGAGTGTACAATGGAGTCTTTTTGGGATCAAGATGAAGACGAAGAGGAATATGTCGACACTTGTGTAGATTACTCAAGCATTGATCTTAATAATGATCAAGCGCCTATTCAAAGGGTGGAGCTTGAGGATGATGCATTTTCGAGCGTTCTAAAAAAGTTTCTTATAATAAAATTTGGATCCGCAAAAGAGTATGTGCCTTACAACAAAAAGGAGGAATATGTTGAGAATGCAACCGGTTTAACCAATATTGTGGAAGACCCAATTGAGCTTGCATATGATTGTAATGATGATGTTTATGTCAAAACTTTGGTTAAGGCAGAAACGGACGAAGAATGGTTGCAAGGTTTGATAGAGGACCATGATATACATGAGGTGAATTATTCACTTGAGTTTTTCAAGGATGAAGAGGATTCCGTGATACAAGAGATTGTGCAAGGTTTGTCTAACCCTTTGCCTATTGTTTCTTCTCCTTTACCTCTTATTGGTTGGAATGAATGTGCTTCGAGAATATTGTTGAATGACTTTGTTTCGCGATATCCTCCATTAGAGAAACTTGATTCTCATACTATGCAGGTTTTGGAACAAGAAACCGTGGAAGTACCCGACTTTTATGTTCTTTATCCACTTCCGAGTGTAAAAGGACTAAGTGTGGGGGAAACTTTCAAGCTATAACAATTTCATTATTCATATATTATGCTAATCATTGTGTGAAGTTGTTACTATAATTGCAGATTGTTTTCTGGGCAGACTACCAGATTTTCAGATTGTTGGTATATGGACGATAACAAAAGAGTCGGGCTGACGACTTTAAACCAAGCGCTAAATGGGAGGCAAACCATAGGTTTTGTATTTTAGTCCCTTTTACTTTTTGTTTTTTATTGTTTTCATATCATATTTGCATCCCCATGTTTTATTTCATTGAGTCCGGAATCTATCTTAGAAGAGAATTATGACGAATACCTTTTCGTCAGAAAAATTCAGACTGCACGTAGTTCATTCCAGAGACCATAACTATCAGACCGTTTATCGAAACATTGTGCCATTTTGACACTTTGTAGAAAACACGTAGATGAACAACTTTTGTGAAATGGAGTTTTTCCAAATTCCTTACCAATTTGTACAGTTTTTGCGTTTTATCTGCTGTTACGTCAGAATTCAGAATTTTCGGTTTTACACATTGAGGACAATGTGAAGTTTAAGTGTGGGGGAGTCTTTTGCATATAGAGTTTTTAGCCTTTTTGAGTCAAAATTTTCAATTTTTTTTGTATATATTTGAATAAAAAACTCCAACTTGTAGTTAGTTTAGAGTCACATAGTATACATGTCGCTAAGATTACATCGAGAATCTCATAATAGTGACTGAACTTAGAGATGACAGAGAACATGATCGGGTTTCTTACTTGTATGAGAGTTGAAGTTGGATTTAACCATGCCAGTGACAAATAAGGTGCAGACTGAATTCGGTATTAGAGTAGTGGTCCCCTATAGTGGAGACTACCCATGTTACATAATGTGAGGCACCAACCTTCAATTCTTTGTACCTGTCTAAATTTGTGCTTTTAGAGTGTGTGTCACCGTACGTAAATTCCGGGCAGAATGGTGAGCTGCCCAACCTCCCACCATAAAAGCACTATTTTGATCTCTTGAGTGCTATTTTTTATCAACCATGATGGTGACATCGAATTGCTAACTTACATACCACTTGTAATCTTGTTCGCAGTTAGCACCATCCACCTTATCTCTCTCTACACCAACAGGTCCATAGAAACACCATCATCATCAGAGGAGCATCACAAATTTGAAGGAAAGTTGAACACGTTCGAGGTTTACAAGCAACAGTACAAAAATTGAGCAGATTTCAGATTTAAGTAAAGCAACAAAACAAGGAGCAGAATTTTTACAAGTTGAAGACTATTGTACAAGAGCGAAGATTAACAAGATGAGAGTTCGAGAAGATTATGATATCAAGACATACAAGTTGTGAAGAATCAAGCGGTAAAGTACTTACACCATGGCCTTTGTACTTACGTTTTTATTTTTATTTGTATTTTACTTTCTCTTGTCTTTAAAAAAAAAAATTAAAAAAATTAAAAAATTAAAAAATAAAAAAAAAACGAAAATTAGAAGAAAAAAAAAGAGGAAAAAAAAAGAGAGAGAGAAAAAAAAAAAAAAACAAGAGAAAGTTTTTAGGTTCGTTAATAGTTTTTATTATTTTTTTTGTTTTTATTTGGTATTTATTTTTCTTGTCTCCTAAAAAAAAATGAACAAAAAAGAAAAAAAAAAGAAAAAAAAAGACAAGAAAAATGCATTGTATTATATTTTGGGTTTGTATAGTTCGTTTTTAGTTTTGTATTCTTTCAATAAAGCCAATGGAAAGAAGGAATATCTATAATGAAGTTTCAAGCAACAAGGAATTAGAGGAAAGAATCACATTGTCAAGATTCTACGAAGTTCAAGAGTTATCATCAAGAGTTGAAGACCGAAGACGAAGATGAAGACACCGATAGAAGACCGAAGACGTTTCTATGGATGCTGTGAGAGTGGTGCTAGCTGCACGCCGAACGGATAACGAGGTAAGTGAGCATATTCCCACCTTCGTTAAGTGGTTGATTTCCTTTCGTAGAGATCGTCAGAAAAATGGGTTTTCAAAAATGATAAAAGATGTGGGTTTTCAAAACAATTCGGAGGGTTATGCCTTCCTACCATTCAACGTGTCGCAGGATTCTCTCTTCATTCCAACCTGGACACATGTGTGACCCATAAAAAGCTGTTTATTATTGAGTGCAATTTCATAAAACCCTTTCTTGTGAGGCAGAGTCGAGACTTTCGATCACTCCGAACCCGAATTTCTTTAGATAAGGGATGGTTATTTCTCTCTCAACTTTTTAAGGATGAGATTGTGTTCATTTATGTGTCTAACTTCTTATGACTAGTGTGCAGAATCTCTATGTCTTCTTAGCGCGTTGGATGCTATTATTACGGAGAACTAGTAAGTTGGAAAAGTAGGTTTTGTGGGTATATCTCTAGTAAACCCTCACGAGACTATAACTCGTCCACTAGGGACACCTAGGGGTTTAAAGGCTTGTTATTTGTGCTAAAAGTGACCGTAGCCTCGACGACACGGAGTTGTATGTATCCTTTAGAATTATTTTGTTTGATTTGCTCGAGGACTAGCAAAGTCTAAGTGTGGGGGAATTTGATAGGGTGTAGAATACATCCTATTTACTATCTATTGTTTATGCTTTCTTTGCTATTTTTCTTGTAAATTATGTATTTTACGC
Source organism: Papaver armeniacum (assembly GCA_023531295.1). Taxonomy (NCBI): domain Eukaryota; kingdom Viridiplantae; phylum Streptophyta; class Magnoliopsida; order Ranunculales; family Papaveraceae; genus Papaver; species Papaver armeniacum. Next base: position 481,472 of record JAJJWW010012450.1, read on the forward strand.
TTGTTTTGAGTTTTATAGCTATTATGGAGTCGCACGAACGAAAAGAAGAAGAAATCACCCAATTTGAGCAAAAATGGCAAAATTGTCATTTCACAAGCAAGTAATATGTGGAGTCGACCCAAGGTTAAGGGGCGGTCATCTGGTTAACCCTTAACAGTGACTGGATGCTAAATAACCAATCCTACTTCTATACCCTAAACTCGAGAGAATCTGTCTCTCAATCATTTTCCCCAAAATTTAGAAAAGAAAAGCGGAAGGCTCTGCTATTATTGTGAAGATCCAGATCGAGAAACCGAGAGGAGAAAATCGAATCGAGGAAGATGATATTGATGGAAATCAGAGAAGGAGAAGATGGAAAAGGGGTCTTGTGATTAGGTGCTGTCGAATGAGACAGAGAGAAGTAATCAGATATGAATTCAAGCCAGGGATTGAAGGAGTTAGGGTTTACTATAGCTGTTTGATCAATTGGAAGTGAAATCAAGAAGCCGAGTTTGAGATGAAATGATGGTGCAGGGAGGATGGCAAGATGGTGATGAATAAAGGGTTAAACTCGGATTCACAGAGAAGAAATCAAGGAATCGAAGCTGAAATTGAGATGGGTTCTCTTCAGTGAAGATGATGAATCTAAATTGAACAGAATTGTAGTCATAGAGGTTAACAAGGATTACAGGTGTTAATAGATGCTGTGTGTGTGGAATTGAAATTCGAAAGTGAATTACAGTGATGAAGGTAGTTGTGTACATTGAATGTGTTGGTTCGAATTTGATGTTGAAATTCAAGGCATGGAAAGGGATCAGCTGGATGAGATTACAGTGCAGCTGTGCAGAAGCTACAGGAGGTGTATGAGATTTGAATGGTGGCTGGCTGAGAGATTGTAGTGGAGGATTTTGGATTGTGGGTTTCAAGAGCTGAACTGGTAGTGGTATGAGCCATAGCTACTACTGCAATGGTTTAGCTGGCTGATGGCTGTGCTGCTGGTGCCATTGGCAAGGTCACAATGGCAGTGACTGGAGAAGAACAAGGAAGGTTGCTTGAAATGGAACAGGTGATGGCTTGAGGTTATGGTGATTGTCTTAGGAAGAGATCGAGAACTCGGTTGGAGAATTAGATAAATTGCAGCTGGAAATAGAGAAATCTGAGAACAACAAGGGCTTGATGCAGTGTCGAAACCGCAGATGCTGCTGTTGGATGAATTTGTGAAATGGTTGGTGGCAGGTTGAACTGATGGTGTTGCTCAAGTAGATGAATATTTAGGTTGCGGGTTTGTAATATGATGGGGGAGATGACTCGAAGCTGTATGCTGGTGGTGGTGAGACAATGTGTGGTGCTGCTGTAGAATATGGCCTGTGGCAGTGGTGGATTGGAGATGCAATTCAAATGGTGGTTGAGATGGAGTGAAATGGCAGTGCAATTGCAGGGACTGGTAGAATCGCGACTGCAGTGACAGATGGGTTGTGCGTTGCTGGGAGCGATAAGGAGACACAGCTGCTGAAGCGGTGAGATGTTGCCGCTTGTTTGCAATCAATGGAGTTCGAGGATGAGTGCATACGCTTTACAGTGATAGTTGTAATAGAGGATGGAATTGTTAAGATGGTGTAGTGGGGACTAAAAACAGGAAATGGTGGAAGTTTGGTGTTGGTATCAATGCACTGAAGTGGCAATGCTAGAGCTTGCAGCTCATGTGGTGTTGAGAACATGGTTAACTGGTGCAGGTTATGATGCAATAGAGCTGGTACGGTGCATCATTGGTTGAAAAGCTCAAACTGAGTTAGTTCGCAGTGGCAGAATTGGGCAAGGCATGAATCTGAGAAGGCGACGCTAAGGTTTGCAGGTTTGGCACTGGGTGTTGAAATGGCAAAGGTTCTGGTGGAGTGCTGGTAAAGAATGGATGCTCGTACAGCTGAGCTGGTGCAGGGTAGATGGTTTGTTTGAATTGCAGGGAAGAAGATGGTGGATGTTTGAGTGTGTGTGTGTGCTGTTTGATTTGGTTGCAGCTGCTCCAGAATTACAGTAATGGATGGATGGTTGTGCAGCTCAGGTGGTACAAGAAGAGAAGGTGCAATTGCTTGGACTTGTTGCAGAACAGCAAGGAGAGGTGATTATCTGTGGTTGTAGTGGAGATGAATTGGAAGTTGCTACTACTGGAATGAATGAATGAATGCCTGAAAGAAGGAGATGTATGTTAGGTTTACAGGGAACTGGAGTTGTAGATGACATATTGGCAGTGAAGCACCATGATGGTGCAGCACTAGTTAGGCTATGCAAATGGCTCAGGCCTTGGCAAGTCAGCCCACTCAGCCTAGAGAACTCAGCTGATTCATGGTCTGACTCTCTGAATCACTTAACTCAGCTGACTCAGTGCTTGACCCGAGTTAACTCGGTTGACCAGACTGATTTGACTCGTTTGACTGGTGACCGGGTTGACTTTGCCGGTCACCTGAGATGTCTGCCGGCGACTTTTCCGGCCATAATACCAGATTTCCGGCGACCTCTTTTGGGTCATATTTTCACATGGGTATTTGCACACACATGGGCTTGGTGGACCACATGGGTTTTGGACTATGAAGACCTAATTTTAGAAGTTGGAGAAAAGCTATAAAAAGGAAAAGTCTTCTACAACTTGGGGATTATCTTATATCTTTTATCTTATTATCTTTTTGCCTCTACTCTTGTTCTAGGGTTTAGAACCATGAAACTTCTCTTTCTTCTTGTTATGAACTCCATGAATATGAGCTAGAGTTTTATTATTGGTTATGAAATAAGTTGATTTCCAAATATGGGTTTTAATTCAATAAATTAGTTTTCTCTCATATTATCGTTTATGATTCACCATTAATATTGTTACATGATTTGAATGCTTGTTAGTCGAGTCGCGAATCGATTGAGTTTGCTTTCATCTTTATTGCTAGATTAGGGTTATTATACGCAAAAGTGATAATTCCTGATTACAAGTAGCATAAATAAGATTATAGTTTGTAGTGATATATTCTTATGATCTTATGTGAACCATAACCTTTGTTAAATCGGATTAGTGCTTTTACACGTTCGATTGCTTTGATTGACCTGATTTCATAGAACCTAATGCATCTAGGGAATTAAACTTGATTAGTGCTTTTACACGTTAGGTTGTTCTTTTAGATAGAATTCATATTCGCATCTTTTAATGTGTTTGTTGATGACAAGAGGAGATTAGCGGGGTATTCTTGCGATCAAGGTATCTTAGGGCCTTTGATAAAAGTTGAGATTAAAATATCAATTCTAATTATTGTGTAGAAAACATGTTTGTGAATGAAAACGAAATCCATGACCAATACTTTCTCATCCTTGATTTGCGTGTTTACTTTTTATTGTTTTGCTTTTATTTTATTTTTCGTTTATAAAAATCAGAAAACCCTGTGTTACTTATAAGATACCGAAACATATTGACAACCAAGACCTCTCTATGGGAACGATCCTTTCTTGCCCTTGCTTCATTATATATTTTGAGTAGTAAGAAAGTGTAAATTATATTTGTGTCGGCTGACAACCGATCACACTTTCATATCAACCTTGTTCATCTTAATTACAACTAGTTCAAATGACTCAAATGAAACTAGTTATTGAGTTGTTCAATTGTTTATATTCTCATAGAAGTATACAAGACAAAAGCGAAGCAAAATCGATTTTGATTCACTCGAATTAATTCATGAACATTATAGCCATGGTTTGCAGAGATTGCATTCCTTATTATGTAAATGTATTTGTTCATGAATAACCGATTTTAGAACTTAACCCACTCAGGTATCCAAACGCGTACGCATAGCTAGAGTTCCAGACTTGGTATATCCGCCAGTATACAAACGGGTACGCATAAAGTCGTTCACGACCGAACTCAGTTGAAACCAGTACGCATACGGGTATGCATACTATAGCTCCCGGACTTCAACTGTTGAATCAGTACGCATACGGGTATGCATACTAAATTCCCGGACTTGGAATACACTTGCAACAGTTAGCATACAAGTACGCATTTTGTGCTATATCCAATCAATGGTTAATTGTTCTAAACTCCCATTTTAATCATTGAAACATTCTTAGAAAACGAGAATAGCTGTCTCACACAAACTATTAACTTCAAAGCAATTTTCAAGTGATAATGATCAATACGAAACATTCTGATTCTACATCAAATGACTGTCTCACACAAATCATATAAGATGTTACCAGGCGATTTTCACATGATCATCTTTTGATTTTCGTCAAGAATAAAAGATGAACTTGCTAAAGCGAAAGCTTACCAACACATATTTCGAGAAATATGTAAGCGAGTTAAACTCATCTCGAAATATCAAATGTGTATTAAATAAAGTCTATATAGTTATACTACTTTTGTCTCAATTGGAGATAGAATAGAAATAGACTTCTGAGTGATAGATGAGTTCAAGTCTCCACATACCTTTTGTTGATGAAGTTCCACAATCTCCCCTTAGTAGTTCCTCGTCTTCAATCGATGAACACCGTGAAGTCTAAAGCTCAACTACACATTCTATCCTAATCCGAGACATAGCTATTAGTAGACTAGAAATCTAGACTTATAGTTTTGACAACTAAACTTGGCAAACAAGCTTGAGATAGCAACGCTTGCGAGTTCGACCGAGCAGTGCTCTAATAACTTGTATCTGAGTTGTTAGACTCAAATACACAAAATTGGAATGAAAGGGAAGTTAGGATTAACTTCCCAGAAATTATTGCAGAAAAAATTCTCGGTGTTAGATTATTTACTGATAAAAATGGCATGATGAAACAGGATAGACTATGATGGTTATTAACCAAATATGAGGAGTTTTCAGTAAAATCCATGTATCAGAAGTTTCAAAACCTCACTATAGATACGGTTAAGTCTAAATATGCATCTTTACGAAAACCAAATGTATCTCAGAGAATTAAAATCCTTTTGTGGAAATGTATTCATAATACTCTACATGTTAGGAAGAAATTGGGTCAGTACATAAAAGATATGGATATGAAATAGTTTTTTCAGTGAACATTAGTGTGAATCAATTAAACATTTGTTGTTTGATTGTCCTTATACCAAGTCTGATTGGATGCTACCTCCTCTTGTAGGTTTGAATCTCAATAATAATGATATAGAGTTTTCCTTTGCTTCAATGTACTCCAACTGCATTGCAGGAAATTGTAAAACAACGACAGAAAGATAATGGCTACAAATGCTGGTTAATTTGGAAGGAGAGATGTCTTAGAATCTTTCATTCCAAATCAACCACAAGTACGCAACTTGCTTTAGCAATTCAGAGACATTTGCAATCCTGGTCTCCACTCAAGAGAACTGTTGATGATAACTTACAAAACAGAGTAAACAATGACTTTGGATTTCGAAGAGAAACAATAACCTTTACTAAGTTAACGATGGACAAAACCTTTATCTAATCAATCCAAAGTGAATTTTGATGCTTCTTGAATTGATTCTTCTTCTATTGAAGAATATGGTTTAATTTTATGTTCTGACTCGTGTGCAGCTGTTCAAGCTAGAGCCAGAACCATCAAAGCCTCCAATGCCGAAGAAGAGGAAGCTTTGAGATTGCTAGAAACACATCTTGGGAAAAAAATATGGGCTTAAAGCACTTTTAGGTGGAAGCGACTGCCAAAGAATAATCCTTTATGCTTATGACAAAGCAAGCAATGTTCACTAGAGAAACCAGGCGACATTAGCTGAAAAAATGAAGATTCTACATTCCTGTGACGACTTTTTTTGGGTACTTTGTTCAACAATAGAAGGTGCAATGGGTTGCAGATATTTTGGCCAATAAAGTAAGAAAAGGAGGCCTTCAATGCAGAAGAAGAGGAAGCTCCGAGCTTGCTAGAAACATCATCTTGTGCAAAAAGTATGGACTTAAAGCACTTTTAGGTGGAAGGCGACTGCCAAAGCAAGCAATGTTTACTGGAGAAAATCAGGCGATAGTTGCTGAAACAATGAAAATTCTACATTCTCGTGACAACTTTTTGGGTACTTTGTTCAACAATAGAAGGTGCAACGGGTTGCAGATATCTCGGTCAAGAAAGCAAGAAAAAGAGAAATCCATAAAAAACAATGGATTAGAATGCCAAGCTAAATTAACCCTGCTATTGATTTAGATTTTCAATTTTCAAATTCAATTGTTTTTCCCTTTCTGTTTCTAAGATGAACAATATGTTGCGCGATATCAATATCTCAGACTGCAATCCTGAGATAAGGATATACCAACACATTGAAAAATCATATGTATTCGTAATCTTTGTTTTTCAATCTACTTTAATTTCCAAATGAAGACGCTCTTAGTAGGGGGAAAATCCTCAAAAATTACCCCTGTGCAAGTGCTGAACTCCTAAATTTTTTATATATTATATAGAGAGTACGAATGTGTGTTTTTTCGATCAAAATAAAAAGAGACATGCATTTAGGTCACGATAAAACTAGCAAATTGGAAAATAATCATGCCATAAATACAGATAGTGGCACTCGATCCTTCTTAAATTCAAACGTATAGCTGTGGATTTTTGTACAATTGAGGTACATATATCGTCCTCTGCAGTCATTCTTGGTTTGAATGTCGGACTTCTAACACTACAACCGACACATCCTATTTCGTTCAAGTCAGATATCATAAGAAAATAATCACCGTCTAATTCTCTTTGTAATATCTCTCACAATTATGAGAAAGAAATCCTGGAAGTAGAATAACAAATCCTGGTACATCTTGGCACCCACAAGAACTCGATCTAGAATTCTAGATTCTAAAAATCTAAGACTCGAGCTGTAGTAACTACACAACTCATCTGTATGGCTTTCTCGACATTGTATGACGATGGTCCATGTCGTACTCTCCTTCATCAGTTCATACCTGAATTAATACTTAAGGAGGTGAAAGGAATCATTCACAAAGATGGTCTGCAATCCACTCAAGACAGTGTACGGACCCTGCTGATACCTGAACCCGAATTACGGCCCGAGGTGAAAAAAGTGAAGTCACATGGGTAACCAGCAATCCATTGTAATTCTAACCAAAAAAATGAAAAAAAGGAGGAAAAAGTAAAACAATGCTTTTAATGATTCGACGAAATTGTACATCTCTTTCAATGTTGGAAAATTGCTTGGGCAAAAATCTAATGCCCCAACCTTCTTGAACACATACATTCAAAGAAGCAAGAGAGTTCTTCTGATAAGAAGTTTTTGAACACAACATTAAAGAGACCTCATCTACTTTACCCCATATTTTCCATTGAAGAAGGCAATGCTCTCAAGTCTCAATAGTTTTGGCTAGTAAAAAACAACAACAGCAAAAAAAATTACCATTCGCGTGAAGAATAAATCGATTTTGTCTCTATAAAACGACTTGCAGAGGGTGGAGCTAGGATTTCAAAATAGTGGTAGCAATTGGCAAACCCTCAACTAACTATTTGTTATGGACCATGTAACTAGAACTCTGCGCATTCTTTTGAGGTAGTTAGCATGATTATAGACTCGTTTTGTGTGTCCCTATGTACTGTGTTAATTTCTTTAGCGGAATACACCAATTTTTCTGAGTCTTCCCCTGATTTACACTGTTTAGAGAACCTGAACATGGTTTCAAAACCAATTGCTTAACATACACAGTTCTCTCCAAGGGAAAACAGGCAAGTGTCTACAACAATTATTAAGTCAAACCAATAAGTTATGATGGCTGCATTTTCTACAGGGGATCGGCTTTTTTTTTTTTTTTTTTTTTTTGAAATATATGTTTTCATCTGAATTTACATTAGCACCACCAACTAGTTTGGTACAGCATAGTCCCAAAAACTCATTGCCACTACATATCTCTCTTATATAGTGTGTGGGTCCATTCCACTTCCTTATTAATATCGATCGTACTGATATGCCTTACTCCAACAGCTACCCATTTCTCTTCTCTCCCTCTCTCTCACACTCAAAATTAAGCTTACAATCATTCTATGTTTATTTCTTTATAACGTCTCTTTCTGATCTCTTTCATAAGCGATCTCCAAAACAAAAACAAACAAATTGCTTCTTCCCTTCTTTTAAATATGGCTGATCATATATTTCTCTGCTCTACTGTTTTGATGATCCTTATGATCATCCTCCCTGCTGCTTCATCAAAGAGTGCTATACCCTCTCCTGGTTACTATCCAAGTCACAAATTCAAGACCATTGAGTTTTATCATGGATATAGAAATCTATGGGGTCCTCAACATCAAAAAGTAGACAAAAAATCTTTGACTATTTGGCTTGACAGCAACACTGGTAAGTTACGATTTTCTTGATCAACAATGGTATATTTGTTTTAATGTCATATTACTCATCATAGTACACCAAAACAGGAAGTGGGTTTAAGTCGATTCAACCGTTTCGATCCGGGTACTTCAGTACTGCAATCAAACTCCAACCTGGTTACACTGCAGGAGTCATAACATCCTTCTACGTAAGATTCATCATAATACCAAAACGTACTGATTATTAGCATTATGTCCGTCTAGGAATTTAACAACTCAATCGTTTGTGTACTTCTTTTCTTTTCCTTTTTTGTTTTTTTTCTTCCCAGCTTTCGAACAGTGAAGCTCATCCGGGGCATCACGACGAAGTTGATATCGAGTTTCTTGGGACAACACCGGGGAAACCGTACACGTTACAGACAAATGTGTACATTCAAGGAAGTGGGGATGGGAAGATTATAGGAAGAGAAATGAAGTTTCATCTCTGGTTCGATCCAACTGCAAATTTCCATAATTATGCCATACTCTGGAGTCCCAAGGAGATTATGTAAGTCTTGGAATATTCATTAAAGTGAGATAATGACATTTTAGCAAAACATAGTATACATTAGGTTAAGTCATTTGAACATATGGCTATAGGACCTATAATTAATAATGATCCAAAATTTTATTGCTCACTGATTCATTTTCTTGCTATCAATAGTAAAATGGGGTCTCACATTCTGTAGCCTCATTATGATCACCACCATGTTCAAACTGGGTGAACATAACCAATAGCTATGGACAGTTGTTTTACTTATTCATGCTGATGCTAACAGTTTCAAATATTGATATGGTGGTCTTGTGATACAGATTTTTTGTTGATGACATACCCATTAGGAGTTACCGGAAGAAAAGTGCATATACCTTCCCCTTGAGGCCAATGTGGGTATATGGATCAATATGGGATGCATCCCCATGGGCCACCGAAGACGGTAAATACAAGGCTAACTATCAGTATCAGCCCTTCGTCGGAAGGTATTCAAATTTCAAACTAAGTGGTTGCTCCGCCTATGCAAGACCCTCGTGCCGCCCTGTCTCCGCCTCTCCTTATAGGTCCGGTGTGTTAAGCCGAAAACAGTTTTGGGCCATGAGGTGGGCACAGAGGTACTACATGGTCTATAACTATTGCAACGATTATAAAAGAGACCATTCTCTTACACCTGAGTGTAGGGCTTAATTTGTTTAGCCATAATTAATTAAGGTTTGTACTCTCTTAATAATCTACTCATCTTTCAATTAAGTGGCTATTTTTCCAAGTGTATGTAAACAGTAGTAAAAGAAGTGTTGAGCATCTAGTTTCCCAAAAGAGAAGACACAGAAATTCAAGAAAGAAGGGCTGAACCGCTGAATGCATTCAGGTTTCTCAGCAATAATTGAGATTTATATTTTGTTTTTGTTACTTATTATTGTATGTTATTATCATGTTTCCAAATTTGAATGACATTGAAATTGAGTTCATTTTTCATCTTTCTGTCAAAGTCTAAGGTGAGAGTTGTTGGAAACAATGTAACAATAATGAAAGAGATGTGAAAAATATACTTAGCTCAAACCCATGCTTCACTGATGTTGTTGGTGATGCTCAAACAATGGTAACTGGAACAGGTAGAGGCACGTATAAATACGCTGACCTAAAGGCAATATCGCCCGCTACTCCCCGAGATGCTATAGCAGTTGGCGAGTCACCTCCAGGATACAACTACCGCTAGTACCTCTCGATGTAGCATACAAGGAAGGTACCCTAAGAGCTTGGCAGCACTGGAAAAGTTGTTTCTCAAGAGAGAAAAACTGAAAGTTTTTATTTCTCAAAAAACCTTAAGAACTCTGTTAAGAAAACAGAAGAGAAGAGAAAGCTTCTCTTGGTGTGTATTGTGAAGTGAGAAACTCTTCACTATTTATAGCAAAAATCAGTAAGTAAAACAAGAGAAAGTCTTATTGAACCCACACCCGACCCGACCGACGGCGGCGTGCGTGCTTCTGTGCGAAGCACCGCGCGTACGGGAAAGGGACCCTAGCCAAAGTCTAAGTCTTCCCAATCGCACAAAAGGCTAAGTGCCCAAAGGGCCTGCCCTTATAGCCCAATTCTATGGTATTTAAGTCTAAAATTGTTTAGATTTTCACCTATGTGGGACTAATGTTTTAACTATTCACAAGGAAAAAACATTTTGTGGGCAAGTCAAAGTCCATGGTTAAACACGTTTTTTCCAACAAGAGTATACAATAAAAGTGTTTCTAGTGTGTAGATATATATAATCTGAATCTGAAACTCATCCTACTTTAATTCATGCTCATCGATCACTAAAGAGTTATGACGACGTTTAGCCATTTGCTAAAGATTCCGTCGCAAATTCGATATGGATTCCTGACACAAGATGAGCGGGGAATGGTGAGAATAGGGCGACTGAATAGCACAATAGGTGTATGGAACAAAATCTGTGTAAGCAGTGGAAGGAGCCACATATAAACTCCGTACTGGTGAGCCTTCTTCAAAGGGGTGAAACCATTTTTTTGTAAGTTGTAATCTCAGGGATGGCCCTGGTTTATTTATTAAAAAAAAAAAATTAGCACAAATTGATTTTCAACACCGCTTGTTGTGGAAAACTACTTGACAGAACATGTTAAACAATAGCAACTCACAAGACCTAGCCTAACAGATACTAGTAGTATAATTACTGGGATGGTTCGTACACTCTTGTTATGATTGCTTTGACATCTCGTTTTGAGCATGGATGATAGAGCCCAGAAACTTTATTTTGATTACTTCTCGTATCCCTAATTCAATTATCAAGCGAGGAGGCGTGGTTTTCGAGCGATGTTTCCAATCAATGCGTGCACGATTCCTGTCCCACCTGGGTGTGGTGATGATACGTACCCATAGCCTTCCATCCTTGTATGGTTTAGTACCTAGGATTAATTTGTTCAATTCTCGTGTATTAAGATTATCGGTTGCTCCTCCCGTATAAGCTTTACCGTCGTCTTGTGGCTGCAATGTAGAGTGATTTCGGAGGATGGGGGATTTTGTCAAAAATGTCCCATTCAAACTTAGTCCCTTTTTCGGTATGTTGAAGAAAAGTTTTCAAAATTCTCGCTTTTACGAGTTTGCGATCCATGGCTTGAAAATAGCATCGACCATCCTTTGGTAAGAAAGGCATTCTTACGTAATAAAGACCATGGTGTGTAAAATGCTGTATGTTGCGGGTCTTCTTCCGCCAAAAATAGTTGGTTGTATCCTAATATCCGTCCATGAATGACAACTCTTCATTCACTAGCTGGTCAATGCCGGGTAATGATAACTATCCTTTGGGCATGCTTTGTTCGGGTTGGTGAAGTCGAGCAGATGCGACCCCTCCATTTTTCACTATTACCATGTTGGAGATCCACGTGGGATATTTGACAGCCTCTAATAGCTTTCGTAGCTCTAAATTGTCGCCACCTTTCGCCACTGTCTTTGGGTTATGCGAAGATGTCCGCGTATTCCTTCAAAGAACAGGTCCATTTTTAAGCGGGGAATTTCAATTTGGTAGCCTCAGATTCTTCGCTTTGATTAACCTTTCAGAGGGGCCTCCGTGTTGCCTACACCCTTTTTGAAACGGCTTTGTCCTTGATACTTGCTCAAAGCCTTGCGGCCTCCTCCGTTTCTCATCTTCTTCGTTGTTGAGTTGTAATGATCACCCTTTATCTCCATTACTCCTAGGGGGTGGGGAACCTAAGGTATTGATGGTAGGTATCACGACTCCCTTGAGCTTGTGGACCCATCTTCGTCAATAATGCATTGTAAGGCGGCGTGTTCACCATTTGTCGACTTTCATGGGCCTGCATTCACTTGTAAGACAAAGGCTTCGTAGAGTGCCGTTGAACCCGTAGATGGTGTAGTATGGGGCCGGAGTTTCATCGTTAAGTTCCATGCGTTTGAATGTGTCAGAGCTTCCTCCCATCGATGATTTTCTTATGTTGCATCCTGCGATTGGCAATGTGAGGATTAATGGGTCGTTGTGATCTTCTTCCATGTTTGTTATCCGCTCCTCGTGCTCTTCTACTTCCTCGCCATTTATATCATAGAGTTCAATGTGCGATTACCCTCGAGTAGTTGGAATGAGACCCTTCTTTCGAAATAAACAAGAGCTTGATCCCATGCCATTTTATAATATCTTAGATGGGCTGCGGGATCCGTGGACCCGTCCATAATCATTCAAAATGGACACTTACGCGGGATGGTTGCCGTAGCAGGTGTTGATTTCTCTACTAGCCGTCTACCCGGCTCGGTTATTCCGTGGGACCTAGCCATACCGCTTCTCGAGGTTGAGGATTCATTTGTCATTTTGAGGCGATCATCTCGAGAGGTTCCTTCAGAGGTGTAGTAGCTTTGATATGCGCGTGAGGTCCACTTGCATTTTGTTTACTTCGGACAGTGTCTCTTTATCTTTGTTCCTTTCCATTGTAATATTCTGTGAAAAGGGGGTAAAACGAGGCAAAAAGTCCACTGGGTTACTTGTTAGTTCTTGATTTTTATTTTAACAAGCTGCGAAAATGTAGACGGGTGTGGATCAAACCGGGATAAAGTAAAAACAAATTATACACAGAACGCGACTTAGTTAAAAGGCTTTTCAAAGTTAAGAAAGTTTATATAAACAGAGCTATTTCACAGGAAAAGATAAATCTTTTTACCGGGACAAAGAAACCTGAAAACTTGTTCACAAACAAAAACAGCAATGTTGCATGCATAGGTAGAATAAATCAATTCCAAACCCCTCCAAATGATCTCCTTATGGATCGATTGAATATGGATATGTAAATGAACTTAATAAGTTTATCTTGCTAGGGGATTCATTATAAAATAAATGATTGTCACAAATGGGAAATGAGATTCTAAAGTTTGAAGCTAGGTAGGTTGTGTCAAAAGGGCAAATGATAGATGTTAAACTAAAACATGAATTAATTAGTGCAAGAATAAGAAAAGACAGTATGGTCTTATGACATACATTCACAAAGGCTTCAGGCTAGCCATTATCCGCTTTTTTGTTGTGATTTGTTAGCCATTATCCGCTTTTTGTTGTGATTTGTAATCTCGTTACCTTTCACCTTTTGATCATGTTTTTATGAACCAACTCACAAGACCTAGCCTAACAGATACTAGTAGTATAATTCATGGAATGTTTCAAGGAAGTTGACCGTACTGAAGCAACCAGCTCATAGAATTTTCTTCTGTTTATTCTTTTTTGTTTTCTGGTTTCCGCTTGTTATACAAGTTTATAATTCAGTTACGTGTGTTGTCACGGTCACGTTGAAGAATGCATTATAGCAAAAATTAGCTTGGTAACCTTACGTACTTCCTCAGGGTTTATGATTCATGCTTCATAATTCGCCAACCTCTTGACATTTTTTGAGGTCCTAATTGTGATTTCTCTTTTCGTGAATGACTCATTTGCTGTTTATTCTACTTCTTTTCTCCTTAATCATTTCGTTGTCCACCGATAATCTATGTCTACACGAGAACACAGTCCAGGAATGATAAAGAAGTTGAGAAATGCCAGCTTAACCTCAATCTTAATATGTTATGGCTTAAAGTTTGGAGTTTGTTCAAGATAATGTCGGCAGGACATTAAGATCAAATCGGCTAGTCCAGGTCAAGTTTCATGAATTTGTCAATAATTTTCGACAATCAATCACCATTCCATTCAAGTGTCTTTTCATTGAAAATATGTCAATCTAGAGTCCTAGACTCCGATCGTATCAAATATTAAAGAAAATCTTTGAGCAAAATCTAAATATGTAAACAAGTGATCATCTCATGCTTGAAAACTCCTAGCATCCTTTGGGGTTTTGACGTTTTTCATGAACGGAATTGCCATTCCTTGAGAGCTCCATTAGAGTTTAATGGTCTGATCACAAAAACTAAACGGAATTCAAGTGACACCTTGGAGTGGACCCTTTTAGGGACACAGGCCCTTCTGCAATGGTCATATCAGCTTTAGGCTTTGTTCAGCTGTAACCATCACCCTTTCTTTCTAAGTATTTTTCGATCAAAATGAACTGCGGGTCCATCCATATTATTTTTACCAATAGTTTTTTTTTTAAATTAAGGGCAAGGAAATTCCACGTGGAATTGTTCACCTATCAATCAACCATTTCTTTACGATTTAAGATTTTTTCTGAGTAATAATGGTTTTGACAATTATCAAAGAAGCATTCATTCGTACAAAGATCCAAACTCAGTCTTGGAGTATTGGCAAAGAGAGAGCCTACAGCCTTTTTGTGAAGATATCTTTGCCCTAAGTTTCTTATCTGATTGAGCTGCTCTTGTATATGTCAAGGTTCAATCATCATAAATTATTTTTGCTGAGTCTTTGCCACTAGGCAATCATGATTCTTGTTCCATTATTCTATTTTTAGTTTTTTTCCTCTTTTTAGGTAGGTTGCTATTTCAAAAACAAATGAATTGTGTAGTTCTTACATCTTAGTGTGAGGAAAATTTACACTTACTATTAAGTTTAAATAATGCAATTTATCGACTTTACACCAAGCCCGACCTTAGCTCAGTTGGTAGAGCAGAGGACTGTAGTGGTTGCCGGTCACTGGTTCGAATCCGGCAGGTTGGAAATATTTTTTCCTCACTCATTTTTTAGACCTTTTTTGGTTTGAATTGGTAGGTCGGCGCACCCTTGTTGCACATTGGATTTACTCATTTTTTTAGACCTTTTTTGGTTCGAATTGGGCAGGTCGGCGCACCCTTGTTGCACATTGGATCCCCCGTTTTTAGACCTTTTTCTCTTTCCATGCTCATTGAAGCGGATATGACTTATTATGATGCATAGATATGTTTTTTAAATAGTCCGACAAGGCACGTAAAAGCCCAAGCCTAATATGAGTATTATGGATGTTTTGCTCCTTTTTGTTTATTTCTTCTTTATGGAGATTCTCTATGCGCTCTCGTGGCGTTTCTTTGTGATTTCAATGGAGAGTTTGGGTGGAAGTTCAAGTGTGGTGATCAAGATCAAGACTTTGGGTATATTACTCTCAAATTTTTATGAGAACATTTGTTTTTTCAAGAAAAAAAAAAACCTATCAAAATGGTTGGATTATATCCCAAAACCATTCTTTCAATATTCAGATAGCTTGGTACTCTCGTTGATAGTTCGTTACTTCTCTTCACGAATTACTCTTTGTTAGTACCTTTTAATTATATTTCAATCTTTGATCTTGATGTTCTTGAAGTCCATGTAATCTCTATTTTATCATAAATTAAATTTTATGAGATTTATCTAAAAAAAAAAAAAATCAACCTAGATTTATCGAGTATATCTAGGTAATGTCTATATAACTATACTAGATTGGTGCTCGGTGCATAGTTAACTTCTCCTTATAATTTTTCATCTAACATTTGATGATAAAAATTGATAGTATCCTGTATTTTTTTGTTAGGACACCTATAACCGTTTGAACCACTAACCCATACACACCATTGATAATCGAAATGCAACTATTGAACAAAAACTGAAAAGTGCAAGGCCCAAAAAACCAAAGCGAAAGCCATAATTTATACACATTGATGGCTTTCTTATTTTCTTTCTTTGCATCCTTCAATTCTGATGTATTGTGGATGTCCCATATCGATATTGAAGCACCATTTATAGTCCATCCTAGAATTACTTTGAATATGCCAAGTAAGCCCTTGGTGCTAGTATAAATTAGAAGACATGAGGCTAAAGGAGAAAGTTTGAGTTTTAGAATATTGTGTGAAGAATGAGAGGTTCTCTTCTTTCAAACCTAATTGCTATCTCTAGGGGGAATTAGATCATCTAATTCTAGAGTATCAACTAGATGCCCCTCATAGTCTTATAGTTTCCAATTTAATTGGGTATAAATTATAAGTTATTTGAGAAGAATCTCCATTTTTAGGTTCTTACTTTCAATTATAAATTATAAGTTATTTGATTATTTATCCTTTTCAAGTTATCAATTTCAATTTATTTTCATTGTAAGCTTCCGCTTCTCATCATTTGGTATCAAGAGCTTTGGTTTGATTCTCAAGGGGAAAATGTGTGATTGGTGAAGATATTTGTTTTTGAGGTGAACACTACTAATCTCTTTCTCAAGTATTTTGGGTTGATTTTTATGTTCTTTGATAGTATTTTCAAATTGGGTTTTTCAATCTTATTTTGATTTCACCATGGTTTACGAAAGAGAAGTTAATTTGGGTAGGATTCATTCAAAGGATGTGTTAATGATTATTGTACATGAAGTGTTTGATGATATGTATCCAAGAATGGGAGAAATTTTTGAAGAATATTATTGGAAACTTGTAAGTCTCCATAACCAACAAAGGATTCTATCTAATGATTGTGATGATGTAAGTGAACTAGATGTATCAATTTTGGTTGGTGGATGTGAGGATAAACAAAGTGCCCACAAGGTGTTTGATAAAATGTCTCCACCAAAATTTGATAGTTATTTGTGTCATGAGGAAAATGAAATAGTGGGTGTTCTTCCAATCTATCAAGATGGCATGAATATGGATCAAATATTTGATTATTTTACTATCATGGACCAAGTGCTATCACGTAAAAATCAAGAGAAAGAAGAATACAATCCATTGTGTTCAATTTTTGATGAGGTAGTTAATGGTAGTGAAGTAAAAGATTTTGGTGTACTAAGGTATGATATTGAATTGGAAAATGCTATGTTAGAAGCATCTCAAGAACAATTTCAAGTATGTGAACCGACTCACCGGAAGCAAGCATTCACTCAAGCTACAACAAAATGGGAGGCAATATATATGAATCCAATTTGGGATTTCATTGAAGATAAGTTTCATGGTTGTAGTCTTCGTGCAAGGTTGAGAGAGATGCTTGGTGTTTCTTTACTACTTGGGGATACTCTTAACTATGACCACAAGATGCTACATTTGGTGAGTAACTACAATGGAAGGTGTATAGGTAGAATTGTCTTCAAACAAGGAAGAAGTTCAAGCACTAATGGAGAACATGCTTTGGAGAATTCGTGGACAAATTTGTTCAAACAAGGGGAGGATAACGTATTTACAAACGAAGAAATACTTGGTGTGTCATTACTACTCAGGGATGCTGTCAACTATGACCACAAAGTGCTACATTTGATGAGTAATTATAATGGAAGGTGTAGAGGTAGAATTGTCTTCAAACAAGGAAGAAGTTCAAGCACCAATGAAGAATATGCTTTGAAGAATTCGAGGACGAATTTGTTCAAAGAAGGGGAGGATGATGTATTGTGGATGTCCCATATCGATATTGAAGCACCATTTATAGTCCATCCTAGAATTACTTTGAATATGCCAAGTATGCCCTTGGTGCTAGTATATATTAGAAGACATAAGGTTAAAGGAGAAAGTTTAAGTTTTAGAATATTGTGTGAAGAATGAGAGGTTCTCTTCTTTCAAACCTAATTGCTATCTCTAGGGGGAATTAGATCATCTAATCCTAGAGTATCAACTAGATGCCTCTCATATTCTTATATTTTCCAATTTAATTGGGTATAAATTGTAAGTTATTTGAGAAGAATCTCCATTTTTAGGTTCTTCCTTTATTCAAAGGGTAGAAGAAACTAAATTGGTTGATTATTTATCCTTTTCAAGTTATCAATTTCAATTTATTTTCATTGTAAGCTTCCGCTTCTCATAAAATTCTCACTTATTGGTGAAAACAAAATATAGATATTTAATGGTTAATTTGCCACAGCTTCAGGTTTTTTAGTTTGTTGACATCAAACTGAACCTTATCTGCACAGGATCTGAGCTGACACCACTGCAAGCTTTTAAATTATACCAACTAAAACACTTGGCTTCGGCTATTCCGCAAGGCCACCTTGCACACAATAACCATGTCTGTTGACATTACTCCTCTAATGCTTGATCCTAGAATTTGCACTGCTACAACTAATATCGGTACTACTTGGTACACATGATTTCAAGCCTATATATCACATTAACTGAATTTGCATGGTTTGCCTCCAATTTTTTTCCTCTCTTAATTGGATTGTCGCTTTTTCAGCATGTCATGAACCTGACATCGGGCACCCTCACTTGAGCTATCTGACGTGTTACTGTTGATTCGCGATAAATTCCTTGCGTTTTATGTATTCTTCCTTCATTAGGTTCGATAAATGCCCTATCTTCTATCCTACCTTATAGACTCCTTAGAAACTTTTCAATTCTACAAGTGACTTCCAGGTACAACCAACATCAAGTTTGATATTAACTATACTTGTAGAAATATGCTCAATTTTATCCTCCACAAAAAATAATTGATAGTTCTACAAGTATATCTAACAAATTATAGTGCAACGGTATCCTGCCTTGCAGGCTAAAGATGCTTGCAAAATAAAGTATGAAGACATTATATTTATATTGAGATAACTTTTTTTTCTTATTCTGCCATTAATGTTGTTGCAAGAGCACTATTCCATCCTTGAAAACAACATCTACTTCTTTTCTTGGTCTGTCATTACTTAAATCTGCAATAAAGTGACTAATAATTCAGTAAGACATATCATGTAATTTATTTTATTAATTTCTTATAGTATGTAAGGATACATATCAATAAAACTCAAAATTGTGTGTAGCTTTGCCTCAAATCAAAATAACATACCTCAAATCTAATATATCTGCCTGCTGATATATTCAGTCGAATGCTAAAATGGTAAACTCAAGAAATATAATGGAACAATTTAAGATGACCAAATCGAGAATAGTTGACACTGGCTGACACTCAAAAATAGACTCAACATACTGAGAAGAAATAGTTCTGTCGACATTGTTAACAAATATAAGGCTAGTAGTTGGTCTTCCATCGTTGAACACAATGTCACCTATTGCAAACAAAATTCACACGGAACTTTGTTACTTTCTGCATCAAAAATTTGTCTAGTGAAAGAACTGCAAAACTGAATTTATTTCAATCAGGTCTATTCCCAATCCCATTGAGTAACCAAACTTCTACTAACACATATTGCGGATAAAACAAGGCGAATATCAATAATTTCATTTTTAAATGCCAATATTTTTCCATCCTCATTTCTAGTATAGACGAAAAAACCCGTGTACAACTAGCTCCATATTTCCATTATCGCTAGCAATAACATTGAACTGTTATTGATTTTTTTTCTATCCCGAAATCCCCCTTCAAACAAAACAGAGAAACAATTAAAAGATCACCCATATTTCATAAGAAGAACATGAAGACGGCTAACATCGCAGTTGTATTCAGATGAAGTGTAAATTCCAAAAATGTATACATTGGTTTGACATAAGTCTACGAAATGGGCAAAACATGTACGATAATAAATAGTCACACATTTTAGCTAAAATACAATGTAATAGGGTTCTCAGTTAAGAGGGCCTAGGGTGAGACTGAATATGTAATATTTTTGGGTGTGGTATTAGTCGGTAGCGTCAAGCCATTCTTGATGGGCAAAGAGAAAATGTAATAAGGTATTCAGTTAGTGTTCCTGGGATCACTACAAAGGACGTTATGTACATGGTTCTAGTAACATAATACTTCAACACAACAAAGGAAATTATTGCATCATGTAAAATTTGGAATTTGGGATGTTATCAAAAATTTGATAAAGAAACATGCTAGGAATGTTATCCTTAACACAGATTTGACTAAAAAAAAATCAGGGACGAATATGTTATACTTCCAACAGTAATTCCTTAAAAGGCATATTTTCCTTCAATGATTTTGGTTAATAGTAGGAAATTAGGAATAACTACATGTCATCTATTTCTTTAGCATGAGTAGAACATCATCAACAATTTTAGGACTCATTGAGAAAATTAATGTCTTTTAGTAATTATTAGAGCACCGCTCGGTCGAACTCGCATGTTTTGCTATCTCAAGCTTGTTGTCAATGTTAAATGAAAAAAACTATATATCTTGATTTTTAATATACTGAAGTCAAGTCTCGGACTAGGTATGGTGGTTGGTAGTTGAGTATCAGACATCACTGAATAACTCTCGAAGACTGAAGATTGACGAAGACATTTGGAGAACTTCATCAACAAAGAGGTAAAACTGAACCATTTTATTTACTCACATGCCTTATCATTCTATCATGAGACTATGTTGTATGACTTATAGTAGATTTAATATTGCAAAGAAGATATTTCAAATCAAGCTTGTCTTGTTAAACATCTCGAAATATTATTTAAGCAATGGATATTCATTGGTCCTTAGAAATCTTAATTCGAAAGAATTTATTGTTCAAGAACTATTTTTTGTTATATGGATCATTTGAAAATTGCCCAAGCAATTATATTTTATATCTATGGAAAATGAGAATATTTCATCATCAAAAGAGAGTGTATCAGAACTACTGAAATCTGTACTTAGGGTAGGTTGGAAAACCATCTCGCAAACCATAGATATCTAAGGTTAAAGTAATATAGGTAGGTTCGCGAACCGTAAAATTCTGAATGGGACAATTCACGAACCCGTTCACAAATTGTGGTGATTTGAATTTGTGAAATAGCCAACGGTTCACTAACCCAGTTCACAAACCATTTCACAAACAATCTCAGTACGTATTAGCATATAATCAAAGACTATTTTAATAAATATGTTTAGCGTTGCTATGACTCTCATATATACCTCTAAGACATCTATGATCACTAAAACACCTTGTGTATGTGCATCATGATTCAAATGAACATAATATTGCTTTCAAGTTCAAAAGGCATATTTTCCAAGAAGTATCATTGTACACGGTTCCGGAACCCGGGCCACAATATATATTCTCCTATGTGATTTAAAGATAAGTTTCACATGCTTACTTGAAAACCTAACTAGTGTTTCATCTAAACACAAAAAGTGTTTGCTTGATTCTCAAGTTATCTTAGCTTGAATTTTAAGCAACTCTCAATCTTGAAAATCTATAAATAGAGAGACTCATTCAACTGGAAAATGTAGTCCCCGACACTTATGTGTCCGAGTTGATTGCTAGAGTCGTCCTCTATTGACCTAGGTTTCCTTTGAGAAATATAATTAGGTCTACGGCTGAAAGACTTCACTTAAGGATCCGTGAAGCTAGGTCTGACTTTCTTTACCTTGATAGTTAGTGTATCATGATCTTGTTCATTATGTTATTGAGGTTTTAGTAATCTCTTTCAGGAACGAGATAGATAAAAATCGCAAATTTCTCTTTGTCTCCGACTTTGTGATTCCTCAAGATAGATATCTAAATACGATTCTTAATTGATAAGTTCGCGATTGTTCTCGAGAGGTGGTTCAAAGTCTTGGCTTCTCGGCTTCTTGGGTGTAAGTGTTCCGGGATTGTGAGGTTTGATAGTTTTGTCTATTGCAAATAGATTTTGATCAAGCCTTGATCTATTCGATCTAAATAGAAATCAAATAGGATTATCTGTTAGAGGCAGATTGGTAATAAAAGTCTTCACTTAGACTGAAGCTACTCTTAGGATGTAAAGGACGTCAACTAAGGGAATCAATTGCGTAGAGACGTAAGGAGCACGACCGAAGCTAAATTGTTTGGAGAGTGAATTCGGTCTCCTCTACATGCCAATCCAAAGTTTGATAGTAGGCTAGTGTCTGTAGCGGCTTAATACAGTTCGGTGTTCAAATCTGGATAATTTCCCGGGGTTTTTCTGTAATTGCAGTTTCCTCGTTAACAAAACTTCTGGTAGATTAAGTCCATATTCTAGTAGATTAAGTCTATATTAATTGTGATCGATTACGAGACTCGTTCTTGTAGAATTCGCATCTTGAAATATAGATAATAAGTTTCATACTTGGCAGAATTCCGATTTGATTATTTAGATACGACTAGATTGATCTTGGATATTGATTTTTGAGAACGTCCAAGTACTCTCGTTAATAATCAGGTTCATGGATTCTTGAGTCTAGACTTTCTGAGAAGAGTTACCGATATAAAATCTATATACATATTTCAAGGATCATTAAGTTGGTCTACTTGCAATTGTATTAGGTTTTGTCCATACAGGTGTCGAACAAAAACGTTGACGGTGTACTTGGTACCCTCTCCTTTTTAGTAATGTAAATTACTTACCTGCAAGACCACTAACTGATAACACAAAGTGTTGCAGTGATGATTGGATATTAATATATTTACAACGTAGCTAATCAAGAGAATATATGAGAGGAAAAAAGTAAAAGAGTGGTAGTTGGACATATAAAACTTTTCATCTAGTTCTAAACTCAATTCAAAATCATTTGATTTCATACACAAAGATCGGTTAACGCTCAACATTAATCTCCATCATCCACAAATAACACAAAAAATTGGAGTTCCGAATAGAGGACCAATGGGAGGGACTATTTTAGGCTACGCATGGTGTTTAGGGTTTTAGGATAATCAAATTTCATGGTAAACGTTTACTTAAAGAGGATAAAACCGGATCGTCGACGTGAGGTGTTGTACACTCACACTAGGTTACGCGACCCTGTACAATTAAATATTAGGTGTAAAGGAAGTGTAATAATTTTTAAGCATAGAAGCCAATTGGAGAGTGGGTTTCCATCACCAAATAGGAATTCCACTAATTAGAATTTGACAAATGTCCTCACCATTACTCCTACTTCAGAGAAGGCATATTTCAGCCAATAAGAAGCGAGGGTTCTATCATCCTTCACCGTGAGAGTTTTATTTTTCAAGGTCTTTAAGGGGGAAGATAAGTATCTCCTACTAGTACGTAATTATTTTATCTTCTACAATAAATTATAATCCCTATTTAGGTGATTATCAAACTATTTTTTTTTATATATTTTAGTTTGCATATTTGATGGTCTGTTTTAGGAAATTAAAGTACTTGTCATATATCTCCATAATAATTACATATAACCTTCAAGGTGTTTTTATCGACTGTCACAGTCATTTCAAGCATATATACGAGGAAGATATACATCAGCTTCTGTTAAGTTTTAGTCGATACCCTAGAAAATTCCATAAATTGGAAAAAAAAAAACCTAATGTTCGGCTAGATTTTGGTTAACAACCTAGATGGTCCTTGATAACCGCCTAGGTTGTTATTATCGACCTAGCCAATGTGAAGGTTTTAAAAACGCAAACTTACAGTTGTCTAGGCAGGAAATAAGAACGTAATCGGTTCTAGTACTCCAATTTTCTTTTAAAATAATTCAAGTTCCATAATCGGTTGGTTACGATCATAAACCTAACTGATTATGCATATCCCAAAGAGTTGAAATCTATTATAATTATCTATAGCCATTTGTGGTGGTGGTGTTCAAAACTAGGTTTTAGATAATGACCTAACCAATTGTGTTCATTTTTTTATTAAACAGTTGTGGGGGGATATTATTTAATTAAAAAGGACAAAGTACTTAGTACACCACCAACTTTTCGGTCCGTGAACCTGTATAGACAAATATTTGTGTAATTAATACTTATAGATCTCTATAAAAAAATCCTTATTATTGATTGTAAATCAAGGTCAACCTAGTATACAATCGAACGGTACAAGAATTCCAACAAGACAAATTCTATATACGAATTCGATAAGAACAAGTCTAGTAGGATCTTTACAATTGAGCTAAAAACTATCTAGGTTTATCACGTATTTCTTGTGATATTTCAATTATACAAACAAACAATATAATTAATGAGTAAAACAAAAACACAAGACAACAAAGATTTTGTTAACGAGGAAACCTGCAATCTAGTAGTAAAATCCCGGTACGTCGTCCAGTTTGATCACCATGATGCATTAAGCCACTACAAACACGCCTACTATCAGACTTCGGGCTGGTACGTAATTGATATCGAATCAAACCTTTAATAAATTCAGCTTCAATCGTGATCCTTAAGTCCCTTGGATCTTGTAAAATCCTACGCACTTGACCCCTCGCTGACATCCTTTACAGGCCTAAGAGTTATTTCAGCCGAAGTGAAGACTTCAACTTACCTGCCTCTAAAAGGAAGCTTATTGCTTTCCTTCAGATATGTTTCAATCAAGGTAATGGAAATATGTTTACTTTGAGGATCTTCAGCAGAAAGAAGATATCAAATAAATAGCTTACTCTCTTCAAAAGATTATAGAGATGCCTAATCGATTATACCTCACGAGATCATCTGATACAAGTTTAGATATCAATCAGCTTGTGGAATTACAAAGTCTAAGCGTAATTTGTAATTTCTATCAATCTTATTCTCTAATCAATATTTCTTGAATAGTCATATACCAAAAGATATGGACATTAGAATAGACAAGAACTACGACGATCAAGATACGGATAACAAAGATCTATCAGGTAAAAAATGGTTTGACCAGGCTTCACTAATCTTAGTGATGATTGTAAAATTTGTAACCTAATACAGTTTCTCTAGAAAACCTAGGTCTTTAGAGGATGATTCTAGCCGTAATTAGGGAACATGGTTCCAACATTGAGATTCTAGGTTGCAGAGAGTCCTTTATTTATAATGATAAATAAAGATAAATTTCTTAAAGTTCAAGCAAATAGTTTCTCGAGAACAAATCAAGTTCATGAACTAGTTTCCATATTTACAAATTACTTTGATCCCAAGCAAACTCAACTTCTCAAGATAGATTAATTCCAAAGAATGTAAACCATGTAAACATATGAGAAGTTTCCCTTGAGTTACAAAGAGGAATGTGCACAAACGTAGTTATCATTTAAGAACCGTGCACAAAATGAGCCCACGAAAAATAATCTCGTAAAGCTTGTGAACCGTCAATAAAATTTAATAACACCCCAAATCATGCCAGTTCGCAAATTGGAAAATCACTTTTCGTACAATTATTTGAAGTGTATATTAACGATCGTGAAAGTGTACAGTTTGCGAGCTGATGGATCAGCTTGTGTACATGAACAATTTCAAAGAGTTCAAGAACATACCCAACAGTTTACCATTTGCGAACTGCTAAATTAATTTGTGAACAAAGAACAAATTTGGTGTGTTCAAAAACATACCCAAAAGTTCACAGTTCCAGGAACAACAAGTTTATATGCAGTTTGTGAACTGGAAAATCAGTTCGTGAAACATTAGTATTACTTGATGTTTTTTTATTTATATTTTAGCAGACATAGTTTATCAAAAAATAAATTATTCTCAACCTCAAAAAGAAATTAGTCCTATGAACGTCCGTTGCTTGAATTCATTTTCAAGATTAATCAATTACAACCTTAAACTCGAAAATTTTTCTTTGCATTTCATCAATTATACTAAAGCCATACGACATTGTCCCAGTAAATAAAATGATAGAAATAATGAGTAAATAGGATAATCAGTCTCCACATACCTTTGTCAAATGAAGTTCTCACATATGTCTTCGTTGTTCTTCAGTCTTCAATCTTCAAGGTTTATTCAGTGAATTCTGATACTCAACTACCATGCTTTAATATTAGTTCTAGACTGGCTTTACTTTACTATAAATCAAGATATAGTTTTGTGTAACACTAACAACAAAATTGACACACCAAAACTTGTGAGTTTGACCGAATGATGCTCTAACACTAATGACACAAACACAATCGGCTAGGTAAATTTCATTAACCTAGACAATTTTAATATGAAACTGGAAAGATAATGCAACCATAAATCAGCGTATGTACTCTTAATCAACTTAGTTCTTATTAGTTCTGTTGAGGTGTATGTTGTCTATATCTTAACAACTGCAATTAAAAATAGGGATAACCCAAGTAACTCAAAAAAAAAAAAAATCAACGGCCCCGAGAATTTCTCTTTGGAATTTAAAGTTTTTAACTGGGAGGGAGGATCCCCTCACACTTTTATTCTCACAATATCTCACACATTGGACGTTATTTTTGTGAATAAAACCAAACTAATACGAATTTGAAGCTAATATTTTTGGAATATGTTCCTCGTACAAAGCTCTATGTTCTCACCAAAAATGATTATATTGCGACATGGATAACATCACTATCTATTACTTTGAAAATGAGCCGTTGAAAATTGACGGATTTATTTATAACCATTGAAATTAAGATTGGTAGATGATGTTGTAATACATTTCGGGATGTGCTCAATTTTGGTAGGTATGTAGAGCTTTGTAAGAGAAACATATCCCAAAAAATTTAGCTTCAAACTTATTACCATTTAGTTTTTATTTACAAAATAGGGTCCCAAAGTGTGAGATAATGTGAGAATTAAAGTGTGAAGGTATCCTTCCTACTTTTGCAGAAGCTGGCGACAGAACTGGCAGCTTGGCTAAATCTCCAGAATGTAATCATTGAATGAGACTGTCAGTTGGTTGTTAGATGTTTTTCAGGAGCAACGAAGAAACCACCCTGGAGATTTTAGAAGATGAAAAATGACATTAAAGAGCTCGTAACCAGATTCAACAACATTGAATTCAGATATGTTCCAGAAATGACCAAATCTATAGCTCACTCTCTAGCCGGTTATGCTCTTTCCCATGACGTCCAAGCTATACGGACTAAGCAGCTTGCTTCTCTCTAGTTAGAAGCTGAAAGCTTTTCTTTTCTTTTTTTTTTTTTTTTTTTTGGCGTTTTTCTTCTAGCTTTTCTTTGTGTTTGTTTCACATATACCAAAAGAAGAAGAACAACAAAATGAAAAAAAACTTCGAAACTTTAAGCCCAGCAAATTGTGCTCATGTTATCAATCATCTCCGAGAATTTAAGGGGAACCTTATCTCGAGTCACCTTCAAACTAAAGCGTTGAATTTGTAGTTAACTCTTTACATACGGTGTTCAGGTCGTGTTTGGTTTCTGTTTTTGACATAAAAAAGAAAACCAGCGAAAAGACTTTTGTTGTTGCGTTAAATTTCTGTTCTTTCTGTTTCAAAAAATTCAAAGTATCGAATCCACGAAATATTCAACTCAGTTAAGATCAGAAGAAAACACCAGCGAAAATGGTAAGTCTTTCTCTAACACATAAATCTGGTTTCTTCAATTCGATGATATCTGATCTTTGTTAAATTCTCTTTCGCAGGTTTGTGTATTTTGTTTAATACCACTTTTTCTCATCCCAATCGTTAACCTCTTACCAATACTATTTGATATTTTGATGGTAAGATAGATCCCCTATCTAATTTCTTGATTTTGTTTCTACTTTTCATTTCCCTTTTTGATTAATATTAATCTTGGGTTTTAATTTGGGTGGTTGTAGGCAAGAATTTATAGGCTTTTAGGTTGGGAATACAGGAAACCAGAAAGAGTTCCACCTGCTTGTCCTTACAAGCCTTCAGCAGCACAGAAAGATGCAATAGTAAGTTTTACTCAATTGGAAAAGTACCTTTAATCAAATTTTGAATTGTGTAAGCTGTTTCAATCTTACAATTATTGAGTAAAGATTCAATCTTTATTGTGTTTGGTTTGGTTCCCTTCTCTTTGTTATGTTGATAATCTCAATTTGGGACATGACATTGATACTAATGTAAAGAAGCTTTAGCCATCATGTTTCCTTCCGAGAGGGTTAATGACTGAAGAAAAAGATAGCAGTTGGATTTTAGGAGGATACCTATGTGATTGCTTCTGGATGAGTAGTTGGGTATCTTGCTAGGTCTTCCAAAACTTGATCAACCTGGACCCTAATAAGATAAACAACCAGTTGAGGAACAACTTATAGTCGCCAGTCTACCCATCTCTCATTAACACAGACGTGTCTTTGCTTTGCTTCCAAAATCTATTATTGAAGCTAAGTTTAGCTGTCTGAATAGCAATGGCAGACTACTTTAGTTTGAATAGATTCGTTTGAAATCGAGGAACACAAACTAACCTAGGGTATCTTTCGTTCTGTTCAGCTGGTGAAGTGAAACTAAACCAGGGTCTCATTAATTTCTCTGTAGGTAGGGGAGGATGTAAAGCTCATGCACGAAAAAATGGGAGTAGCCACTGATACCCCAGCAACGGCGCCGCCGGTGGATAGTGGCAAACAAGACTGAAACCGAAACTAAACTTGGTATTTTATATTTTTATCACTGTATTTCTTGTAATATCTCTGTTTAATGTTTGGGGTTGATCTAAGAAACTAAGGGTTGTACTGTTAACAAAGCTTAGAAAAATAAACTTTTTCAAATGATTATTGTCAAAGATGTTTGGTTTCTATTTCCTACACCTTAGTATCATGTAGTATGTAATATCTAATAATACTTTTCAAAGACCCATGTTGATCTATGTAAGTTAAGCTCCTACATTGATCATGCCTAGAAAACACTATAAACATGACAATGTATACATCCTAGAGAACAAGAAAATGAGCAACTTGACTTCAAAAGGGAACCACAGACTGTTTTTAAGCGATGCAGTATGCCGTCCTATTGTTGGTGCAGACACATTCCATGTCCTCTGCAAAGCTCTTAATAACCATATTCCCCTACAGTCCAATAGGATTTGTTAGTAAGCTAATCCTTTTTCACAGCAGTCTACTACTAAAGCTCCATGAATTTTATCTTCATGCCATTTGGGGTTCTGTGATCTGAGTACTTGAGTTGAAGTAATCTATACTTGAGTTCATAAATTGCTCCTCTGTAGGTTGGATCTTGGCATATTTAAGCACAATGTTAGTATATATATATATATATGTTAAAGAAAAGCTTTGACCCACATGGGTCTTCCTCTGAGAGAAGTAGGTTGCAATTAGGATTTTATTGGAATATCACTGTTTTGAGTGAAAAAGATGGCAGTTAAGATTTTGGTATCTTACCCGTGTATGCATGTCTGAATGGACTGTATGTGGCTTGAGGCCTAGAGCACTAGGCAGCTAGGGTAGGTCTATTTTTCTCTAGGTTGACTGGACTACGGAAGGTCTATTGACGGGACTCAGGCGTTGAGCACTAGGCAGCTAGGGTAGGTCTATTTTTCTCTAGGTTGACTGGACTACGGAAGGAAGGTCTATTGACTGGACTCTGGTCCAGTTTCGCTGAACGCAGCTGCTTTGTGATTTTGATTATTTGATTAATCATAATCTTTGTGCTTTTGATTATCGGATTAATCATAATCTTTGTCTTATCAGCTCTCATCAATTCAACTGTGGCTGAACTAAAATTGAGGTTCAGCTGCTTTGTGATTTCGATTATTGGATTAATCATAATATTTGTGCTTTTGATTATTGGATTAATCATAATCTTTGTGATTTCGATTATTGGATTAATCATAATCTTTGAGCTTTTGATTATCGGATTAATCATAGTCTTTGTCTTATAAGCTCTCATCAATTCAACTGTGGCTGAACTACAATTGAGGTGTAGTTGTCTTATAAGCTCTCATCAATTCAACTGTGGCTGAACTACAATTGAGGTGTAGTTGCTTGCATACCAGCCAGCTGCTAACAAAAACTTCAGATTGGTTTGGAACGTTTTGAAAACAAGAAAGCTCATGTTTATGTTTTAGTTTTAGAGCCACTTTTGCTCAACATGTTAAGAGAAGAATCTAACTTAAAGGTCACTGGCAACTGGCAACTTAGAAGTAGCCACTGATGTCGCCGAAACCACAGCCAGTTGTTTATGATGGCAGACAAGACTTGTTTATGATGGCAGACAAGACTGAAACTAGACTTCTTGTTTTTATTACTCTATTTCTTGTCATATATATCTGTTCAATGGAGAATGTTGCAAGAAACCAGATATTGTTAAACCTGGAGAATGTTGCAAGAAACCAGATATTGTTAAACCTGAGGAAATAAATTAGCATTCATCAATTTTCAATTTTGTTTAGAATCTCATGTAGTCTTGGTTATACTTGAACCTCTATTGTCCTATCATTTCATCAATTTTGTTTAGAATCTCATGTACTCATGGTTATACCTCTGCTGTCCTATGATTTCATCCCACAGTGATATGGTGGAACTTTTAACAAACCCAAGTTGATTAATGTAAATTCAGCCAGTACATTGATTATGCTTAAACAAACACTAAAAACATGAGAAAACTAGTAACTAGGCTTAGGAAAAACATAACTGTAATACTAAAAAGTTCCCGCAGTTACTACTGCAGACACCATTGTGTTCATTCCACACATAGCATGCCCTCTGCAAAGCTTATAATAACCATGTTCTCCCCATCTTTTACCCCATGAATTCTTTATGATCCAATAGGGTGTGTTCCTAAACCTAAGAATTGAATATCCTCTTTCGCTATAACCTACAAGTAAAACTCCATGATTTATAAACTTCTTTCCACAAATTAGTGGACATGAAACCCCACCTATGTAAGTCTGCATAAACACTGCATTCAATCCTACTGCAAGAGGACCATGATGGACTAAATGTGCTGCTATTTGATTCTCATCAAGAGGTATATTTGTGAAGTTCGTGATCCTAACTGCAATTTTCTCTTTATCAAATTTGCATTCTCCAGCTTTACCGACGTATGGGTATGTTTTCTCTTCCTGTAGTCCACCAGCTTCAATCAAATACTTGTATGCATTTGTCATTAGTCCTCCTTTACACCCATTGTCACATGCATCCTTCTCCTTCAAATCACACTTCACCAAAACAAACACATGATACAAGAAAAAATCATTTAGCAGAACACAACTGATCTTTGAAATTGATTGAATTAAAAATGGTAGAGTTTCTAACCTTGTGATCACAATCTACAAGTTGTTGCTCACTAAGACTGACTAGTTTCCCTGTTGCTATGAAATTTGCTCCTTCCACCACTCCTGTGGTGCTAAATGCCCAACATGATCCACACGTCCCCTGAAATCATGGTTTTGCATATTTTACATATCATAATCAAAACTTTGTTAGAAAGAGGAAGAGGTAGATGGAGAAGGATTACCTGCAACTTGACATCAGTAACAGCACCTTTTTCTCTCCAATCAAAATTATTTGGCAAACCATTAACATCCATGGTAGAAGCAGTAGTAGAAATTTCATTAGAATCTGGTTGAGACCCACTTCTTAAACCAGTATATAATCTTTCGAATTCATCTTCAGAGAGATCAGAAAATGGTGTAACGCCATGAATAGCAGTAGGATCTAAAGCTTGATGTTCTGCAGCTCGAATCATATTCTTTGCAAAAACACCTAGTCTATGTATATATTCTTCTCTTGTTGAGTATTCTTTACCATAATCTCTCATAAACATTTGGAAATTCTTCTCTGTTGATGTACCTAAATGAATTCTATTATCTTCAATGAATTTTCTATTCAAATTTTGTTTTTCTGTGACTTGATAAATTTTTGAGTCTTCTACTGAATCAACGGTAGAAACTGTAAGTAAATAGGTTAAGAATGCAATACCCACTGTGGAAATTAGGTCTCTTCCCATGTTTTTCAATTTCTTCTACTGCTTTGTTTTGAGATTAACTGAACAGAATCAGCTTTGAACAAAATATATATTTTGTTAATGCTTCTTTGCAATGAAGTTGGTAATCACATTTTTGTTCTTCGAAGCAGTAGTAATCTAACTAGGAAGGGATGAGTTAGATGGACCATGTGGCATGCATGCAAAGAATACTATTGCTTTTTAGCACCACGTTGAGAACTCTGAATACGGTGTTTTGGCCTTTGACTGGCGTCATCGGTTTGATTTTCTTTTTACTTCTTTCTTTAGTAGACCTTTCTTTTTCAAGCCTGTTATAGGGGCGGCATGGTTTATTAGAGGGGCGGCAGTGTGATAGTAATGTCCCTCTAGTTGGTAGGGGATATCCTATAGGGGTGTAAATTGACTAGATTACCATCCCCATTTTTTAACCTAAATCAAAGCTAAATTGAAAATTTGTTTTCTTTCTTCTTCTCTTCTCCTCCTCCCATCAACCGTAACCTCCATTAAAACTCAAAATTTCATCGTCTTCGATTAATCGACGATTCGAAAATTAATCGAGTGTAGTGTAATGACTTATATGAGGTATGTTTTGAAAACCCAGTTACGATTTGATTTATTTCGTTCGATTTAAGTTTAATTTCTATCAAAAATTAGGATTTTAGATGAAAATTGAAATTGAAATTCTCGGGTTTATGTGAGTTACGGTTGATTTTAACTCAATTACGAACCGAATCGGAGATTTTGATGTAGTTACGGTTGGTAATAGTTCAATTACCAACCGTATGTTCTTATATCTGAGAATTTTCTTCAGTTACGGTTGGTATCGAGCATTTGGTTACCAACCGAATCGCGGAGTTACTGATTCGATCGAGCATTTAGTTACCAAATCAGAATTGGTTTTAGGATTGGGTTTTCTTCAAATTTAACCCGATCACGGTTGGTAGTTCATCTTTTACGAACAAGAACTCGATTTTCTGGTTGGTTATGAGCAAAATTCCAACCGTAATTAGCTCTGAAAATGTAAAAAATTGAATTTTTTACGTACTTTAGATAACTTTGAGCAACAAAAAGCTAGTTGGGACTAATTTAGAAGTATACCCGGTCATTTTCAGGTCCTGGTTCTTCATTTTGTTGGTTAATTTTTCAATTGATTGAGATTGACCTTCTCCTCTAATTTTTTTGTTTTTTTTTAACTCTAAAAATCTGATTTTGATTTTGAGTTAATATAAGTGAAATTAATCATTAACACTAAACTTGATTATCATCACTAAACTAGGTTATCAATTATGAGGGTTAATTTGTCATTTCAGCTTTTTTTTTGGATAAGGGACACTTGAATTATCATGTAATGACCCTTTTTGTCCTATTACAATGCCGCCCCTCTAATAAACCATGCCGCCCCTCTAATAAACCATGTCGCCCCTATAACAGGCTTGTTCTTTTTTTTTTTTTTTTTTGAACAGGGTAACCATTTTATTTGATTAGCTAGATTTGTGCCGTGCTACGCAGGGCATATTTTTTCTTTTAACTTGGTGTGCGGGGCTTTTCACCGCCCGTGGCAATGCATTTTTGATTTGGCGTGCGCGAGACTTCCCTCGCCCCGTGACGATGTATTTTTGATTTGATATGGCGGGGCAAAATACATTAAATAGGTGGAGAATATCTGTAGATTTTATTTATTTATCCCTTTTAACTTGATGTGCGAGGGTCTTCGCCCCGCCCCGTGGCCGTGGCGATGCGTTTTTGATTTCGTGTGCGCGGGGCTTCTCCCCGCCCCCGGGGCAAATACATTAAATAGGTGGAGAATATGTGCAGATTTTATTTTATTTTTCATTTTTTCCCCCTTTTATATATTAATATGAGAAAAAAGAGTCATAATATAGTAGTTACTCGATTTCCAAATTGTACCTGGACTTCCATAAAATTCCAAACACGGTAAGTTAGGTTTTCCTTTTAAGTTTGTAATTTTTAAACCAATCATACGTTGATAAGTGTCTTCACCTAAATATTGTCACGTCATGAATTCTAAATTAAATTTGGTTTCATTTTTTTAATTTTTTTCCTATTCTTTTTAAACCAATTATACGTTGCCAAGTGTCCTCACCGAAACGCTTGTTTCACAAAACTAAAAAAAGACCTATTTCGACCAATAGGAAGTGAGGGTTTCCTCACCGTTCAACGTGGGAGCTTTCTTTGTCCAGGCCTTTAAGTCTTTAGATTAATAGTTACACCTTGAGAGAGGTGATTCCCCTACTATCATTGAATACTATATGTTGTATAAAGGTCGGATAAGCTTGCTCCCAACTGGTTGTCGTTGCTGGTTTTGTGCTTTGTAGTTAATCTTTGACCGCTTTGTTTGCCAGTTCGTCCGCCGCCTGATTCGCCTCTCTCAGAATGTATGTGAGTTTATAGTTTGGGATGTCAG
Source organism: Papaver armeniacum (assembly GCA_023531295.1). NCBI lineage: Eukaryota > Viridiplantae > Streptophyta > Magnoliopsida > Ranunculales > Papaveraceae > Papaver > Papaver armeniacum. Next base: position 515,416 of record JAJJWW010012450.1, read on the forward strand.
TCATGAGTGATTGGATTTCTTGTAGCATTTTGATGAGATACCATGGTTTTGGTTGGTTATCACCTTGGAACGAATTTACAGGCTATCACCTTCTATGACCAGATCTTCCAACCTTTTCACAATACAGTTCCCTGCAAGCGTAGAAACTTGATTGTATTAGAGTTACTAGTGCTTGAACTTTTCTGTACAAAAGGGATACTCATTGATATAGGCTCCCGAAAGGTATCACAGACGACGAACATAACAAATGACAGTATATTTTCCATTTTTCCTTCCAAAAAAATTCAAACAAATGACAATGTATTAGTAACCAACGGACATAGACCTATAGTGAACAACAACGGTGGATTCCCATAACATACTAATGAGGACAATTGAAATTTTGTAATAATTTCGATGCAAGATGCACGAAAAGACGCCAAAAAAAATCGACAATTAAAATTTTGTAATAATTCCGATATAAAAGACCGCAAGATGCATAAAAAGATGCCAAAAATATCTGCATTTTAGGGCACATGTAAAACTTTGGGGATACTTAGTAATTCAGCGATAAGGGGTGTCTAATGGGTAGTTACATTACATAGATACCCTTAATTAATTAATGTTTATTTTATATTTTTAACTTTCTCTAAAATAGTTTAAACTTTCTTTTCTCTAAATTTTTATTATTTTTTATGTTTTAATTATTTTTTCCCCTTATTTCTTTTCTCTTTGTGTGATTGATAGATTATGTTTAAATCGAAAAAGAAATAGGATTTTACGACAGTTATGGAGTGAAACAAATTATCATCCAAACTTCTCATTGTTCATCATTTTGAAGGTGTTGATGGTTCGGCTGACAATTTTTTTTTTTTTGATAGTAAAGGTGAATGTATTAACTAGCAAATGTAGTACAAGAGGTTTACAATTTCATTTTTATCGAAAACATTTGAACTAATGCTAGATTTCATGATTTTTTGTTGCAATTTAGTAGACATGTGCTGAAGATTCTTTATTCTTGCTTCTTTAGCAACATAGTCTGCTGGAGTATTGTGCTTCCTTTTGACAAACTTTACCTGAGATTGAGGGAGATTCTTCAGAACTTGTTTGGTTTCCTGCAAAGTATTTTCAGCTATACATGGATAATCCGTGCTTACCTTGTTGATGTTGTCTTCCAGGGCTTTACAATCTGTGACTATTGAAACGCTAGACAAGACGTTTTCTTTTAACCATGTAACTGCTATAAGTAAAGCTTTGGTTTCGCATGAAAAGCCGAAGAAGCCTGATTCTGCTCCATTTGAAATGTGCATAAAGGATTCGTGATCGGTGGAGTAAAGGATAAATGCATATCCCATTGAAAGATCTTTTTTCTTGAATGATGCATCGATGAAGATTATCCAGTATGTGTTTAAATCCGACCATTTATATGTATCCAAATTTGGCTTTTGGTTGCTAATTCATTTTTTAACTGTTTCATTGGGGATGGATTGCAAAAACCTATTGATCTGGTTTATTAGGTTAATCGAATCATGATTTACTTTTTTAAAAACAACTGAGCATCTATATTTCCAGATAAACCAAATTATTGTGGAGATTTTGTCTGCTAGATGAGAGATATCTGGATCCGATATCCAATTTTTAATCCACTGATCAATCGTATCTGTATCGCCTAATGAATTTATATTGTCTAGAGATAAACCAAACCAAATGGCTCTAGCGAAAGTACATGATCTGAATAGATGATTATCGGTTTCCTGGTCTTGAGCATGGGGATTGATATATGGATTATGGGCTCCTAGTCTTGAAGAAGTTGGTAGTGCTTGTTGTGTTAATTTCCAAATGAAAAGTTTAATTCTAAGAATTTCCTGTATCTGCCAGATTTTTTCCCAAGCGAAGTCAATCAAGGGGACATTATCTTGAGTTTTCCTTATTAAATATAATTATAAATGTTTTCTGCCGAGAAATTTCCAGAGTGGTGATGTTTCCAACAAATTCTATCTTGTTCCTCTTTGCTTGGTGTTATTGTCTGAATTTTTTCCTCTATCTTCTTGACTAAAGAATTTGTTCAATTTCTCTTGATTCTATTTTCTTTCCTCGGTTATGAGTTCTTGGACCATTTTGGGACCGGATCTTGAATATCAGTGGGTTGGGGTATTATCCCTTCATTTGGTATCCAATGGTCTCCCAAATTTTAGTTGATTTTCCATTTTTGACCTTCCAAACAAAGTTTCCTTTAATTAGATCTAATCCTCTTTGAATGCTTGTCCAGATCCACGATAAATTTGAAGTCCTATTTGCCTCCAAAGGATGAGAATTTGGGAAATATTTCGCTTTAAGAAGTTGATCCCATAAATGATCTTGTTCTAAAATTAGTCTACTAGCCAACTTTGTGAGTAAAGCAATATTGAATTTGTGAGAATTTTTAATTCTTAACCCACCTTCAGAAACAGGCTTGCAAATGCTTTTCCATGCTTTGATAAACCCACCTTGTCTTTTCTTTTCTTCTTTATTCCACCAGAAATTTCTTTGGATGCGATCCATTTGGTCTAAGGTTTCTTTTGGTAGAGCTAGAACTTGCATTTGATAAGTTGGGTAAGATTGAAGAATGGATTTAATTAAACTTGTTCTACCTGCTTGCGAAAGGAGCTTAGATTTCCAACCTCGTAGCGTAGAATAATATTTTTGGAGGAGCGGTTTGAAATTAGCTTTTCTATTTTTATCAAAGAATAGGGGAGTGCCTAGATATCTGTCATTTTTTGTCATTAAAGGAACTTTTAAGATTCTGGCTATTATTTTGCAGTGTTTAGGATGAATTCGTAGGCTGAAATAAACACTAGATTTTTGAAGGTTCACCATTTGTCCTATGATTTCCCCAAAAGTAGATAAGGTGTCAAGAAGATTTTTTTGCTTCCCCCAGATCGGCTTTAGTGAAAAGAAAGCAGTCGTCAGCGAAGAATATGTGAGATATATTTGGGCCATTTTTTGTTTATTTGGAATCCTGAGATCTTCCTATCCACTATAGCTTTATCTAGGAGTCTGGATAAGATTTCCCGAGATAAGAAAAAGATAAGGAGAGAGGGGGTCTCCTTTTCTTAACCCTCTTGAAGTATTGAATTTTGGTCCGGGTGCCGTTTAAAAGAATTGATAAGATTTCTACCGACAACTAAACACGAAAATATAAGCCGAACTTCACTTTACGAAAAACAATACTTAGTTCGCTTATCTTATTTTTTGCTCGAATCTGCCAAACCTAAGTTCGACTGTGACAAAGTTAATTTCAATCATTAATAACTTGTCAGCCGAATCTAGGTACGTTTTCGTAAAGCCTAGGATTGGCTGACAAGTTGTTAACTGAACCTCTGAATATTCTTCACATACAAAGAACACCCAACATTCGACTGACAAGTTATTGGACGAACCTAGGTATATTTTAATTTTTTTTTAGGTTTGTCTTATAACTTGTCAGCCGAACGTAGGTTTTGTAAATATAAAAACATATAAAACAAAAAAATAAATAATAAGGTCGGTTTTTGCCATTATGAAAAATTAGTGGATAAGGAGCTATGTAGTATTACTATTTTATGACCTCTTTTTTTCCTATTTAGTATGCCAAATATTTTGGGTATTGCCATAAATCACGGTTTAAAAAAAAAAAAAAAGAACATAAGCTTGTCAATCCAACAAAAGCAACAAACTAACCCATCCCACAATGACCCGACTAATATGTAAAACCTTCCCATGATGCAACTCGAACCGAACTCTCCCCGTCAAATTCGACACGGTCCTGGACAAAAGAGCCCTAGCCATCATCCTTCACTAGCATGTAGTCGAACCACCATCTTTTTCCTGCACTTATAGGAAAACAAACACCAAAGTCATCCCACCACTACCAATATCACAATCACCCCAAATCCAACACAATAATAACCATATCTACTAGCATCAAGATCAATCACCACTACCACCGGAAGAAACACCACTGGCGACGATGAAAAATCAAAAGAAAACAACGGCTCTGAATGCAACCCCACCATCAGACTTAAACCCACAAAAAAGAAACATGAGAAAACGAAACAACCCAAAGAAAAACTCTTATAAACTTAAGAACATATATCAGTGATGGAGGCTTCACCACCTATCGATTATCCATGAAAAAACCGACAAACTAGAAAAAAAAGTTTATTTTGAGATCGTTACAATATTTTTCATTATGTACGTGATGGTCGCACTCGACTTGGTCATAAAATGAACTAAATCGAGCAACAAAATGATGAACACAAAAAAAGGTTCTACAATCGGTGAAGGAAGAAAGAGAGATTTTTATTAAAAGTGCTAGGGCAGTACCTATGGAACTTACCAAATGAAAGTTTTTATTCATCCAAGTGGATAGGTATGACATGGCTGCAAGTGTCGCATAATGATTGCGCGTTACATTGTTGTGCCAAGTCATTACTCCACCGTAATGGCGCAATGTGAAGCCATAATAGCGCAACGTAAGCCATAATAGTGGTATACGGTATAGACTGTCAAGCACTAAGATAGTGGCACCCTGCAGGGCCAGTGAAGCGCCAAGGTGGTGCTACACTGTAAAGACATTTGGCTAAGTAATGAAGCTTATTGGCCGACACAATGAAGCTTCATTGAAGGAAAGGCAAGACGAGGCCAAAGTTGATGGATGCAACATACGATGTTAGCATTTAGGCATATCCGTGGAATTGAGTTGGCCCAAACTCAAGGATGATGCAAGAGTGAAGAATATGCCAGAGTTGGTCTATGGCATTAGTTCAAGGCTCGCCAAAGCTTGAATAATGCAAACAAGCTAGTAATGCAAGAGTGGCATTGCTATTGTCAAACAAATTGGCTAAGTGAAGCATATGACACATAAACAACCAGAATGAGCTTAAGGAGTTGGCCTCGATGATTGAAGCACAAGGATTGTCCGTGCATTAGCTTAGAGTGATAAGCATACGGGGCCAAGATGGTTGAGCTTTGGAGCGAGGAAGAATTCAAATAAAGCACAACGGTGGTGTAATACGGCTCAAGTGACGGTGACGAGTTGGTTATGTGCTTCACAAGCATGCCAATGACGCGAGACAAGTTGAAAAGGTTATGAAATGAGTTTACAACCTTAGTAGAGTGTTCCTCACTGTTCAAGATAAGTGTGGCTTCAATCTGCATGACAACACAAAGGTGGAAGTTGAAAAGCATATTGGCGGTTATGGAAACTACCCGATGGGACACATGGCTGTTCAATGCGTGTGCAAGTGTTGTGCATGGTTTTGGCTAGTGAGTTTGTTGTATAAATAGTCCTAAGGAGTGGGAAAATCAAGTAATCTTACATAGGAGAGAGTTCTTATGTTTTGAGAGAGTTAGGCATTCACCAAGAGGGTGAATGGCACATTTTTGGTCCATGTGATGGACGAGTTTTGTAATCTTCCTTTAGTGCAATAAAATGGGTTTGTTGCAGTATATATTTGTGTTCATTTTGTTCTTTGATTTTTGTGAGAATTGCTTAAGTGCATGGCGAGAACCTCTTATGCTTATGGGGGCATGAAGAGTTAGAGAGAAAAAGAAAAGACTTCCGTTGTGCAATGCCTTATGAGTGAAGGCAGATGCGTACTTTGATGCGAGTATTTGAATGATTTTGGGTGAAGTTGATTCACCGAACCACAATCATTGCCGGTCATGTCCCATGAAAATTTTAGGCGATTAAATGGGTGTGTGTCAATAGGCAAAGTGGAATTTGCACAATGGTAAAAGTGTTTGACGGCTTATCAAGAAGAGCGGTCTAGGCATGCAGCCGAGAAGCGGTTTTAGGAAGTCCACGCGGATTAAAATAAACTGCAGGCGCATGACTGTAAATATGACGGACCGGAAAACTACACCTGGCGTGCCTGGCCATAACTTCCTTGATGCGCCATGATGATACTACGATCCGGGCCTTAAAGCTAGGCAAATGCACGTCCATTTGCAATTGCAAGCATGCTCGTGGAGCATGATGCAGCTAACTTGGCTTCCACACCGTTCCAACTTACCTTTGACCGCAAAAGGGTAGAAGGCCAAGGCCAATGTATTCTTGCATGCATCACTGGCTCTACCTCAACGTAGGAATTTCATCTTGAATTTCCTATCTAGCCGAGCAACCGTCAAACTACCGAGTCTTGTCCAGGTATAGGGCATATGCCTTGGACTTAGTCATAGGTCGTTCTAAGCCTTTTGCCAAATCCGTACCTTACCCCACTTACCAACTCTTTATAACTTGATAGGAAGTATAATCATCCACTTGCTGACATGCAACTAAGCCTCATCAAGGTCACAATCATCTCTTGCATCGAGCTACCGAGCCTAGATGATAAGAGGGGCCAACGTCCGGACCGACAATGTCTGCAACTCATTGCGGCCTGCCTACGCACCCTTCCCTACTCCAAAAGGATCAAGCACAAACCGTAGTTCATCCACAAAGGGACATAAACTTAAGCAAACTCGTTTCCAAGGCCTCTGCCAAGCAATAATGGTAATGGCCTAGTCCGTTTAGGCCGTTCCGCCAAAATGCACAATGATTATGCATTACCGGGTCCGCAACATGGCATAGTGATGCCTTCGCATCATATGCCCCATTGGCAACGCTACGAAACTATAAATGAGGCTTACATATCATTTATACTCTTCCAGCTAAGCTATGAAGCTTACTTGGTGCATGGTCCGCATATGCACCTTCAACCAACTACCCCTCCCTATATATGTCTTAATGGAATTTCTACAAGCATGGAAAGGGGACAACGTTGACATGCATGCTTCACTATTCATGGGAAATGATTACGCGCAATGATTGCGTACAATGATTACGTAAAATGATTGCGCATAATGATTGCGCAACATTCGTTCGGCCAGCCCTCCCTGGCCTGATGCAAAAATGATTGTGCAAGATTGGCTCCAGGCCAATAGCCTTCATAATGCGCAATGATTACGCTGCAAGCTCAAGGACATCTACCGAACTGGCCTAATGCATCATTTGATGCAAGGTTTTTCCCTTGACCAAATTCCAAACATAATGCACCATTTTGGCGCGATATTGGCCTTAAGCCAATCTATTGCTTACCGCACAACAAAAGCTTTGAATGAAGCTTCCTCTCGTGCCATGACGCATCTTTTAGCATGCGCCATGCTAAAGACACACTGGGTGTTACATTATTACACCCTTTAAAGAATTTCGTCCACGAAATTCAACCAAATTAGGGTTCGGATTCCTTAAGCACTCGTCCCATACCAAACACTCAGGAATCCTCAAAGCTCACATGGCCGTTTGCCAACATTTTGACAAAATCCAACATGACAAGCAATTCTTTCTGCAGTACTGTGTGGCCTAGTGCCGAGTAGTTGGATTCACCGGTTTTCACCGTCCCCAACTGTTTACTCCCGTAATGCTAACTTACCGCCCCATACGGCATGTCCGCAGGTTTTGTCAGACGTTAGCAATGACATCACACTCCGTCCAATGAACGAGTACGAGGTGGTCAGCTCAAATGCCACAGTATGATGGATACTTGCCAACTGTCTCAGACAGTCTCCGGTGGTCAAGTGCCTAAATTAGGCCAAGCAGTGGCACAGTACTGAGCAAAGTCTATACTTGTCGCACAAATGTTGGCCTACCCTACCAACTTGCGCATAAGTTGGTAGGCTTTAGAAGTGGTTTGATTTTGCCTACTTGTTATAAACCGCAAGTGCACGGTGTCTACAATGCAAAGACTGAGCAAATACGGGTCGATCCACAGAGACTTGTGGTGCTATAGTTGATCTCTAGGCTTACTTAACTGAATTCTAGCAGGTGTGTAACACAGATGTAGGTTATTGTCGATGCGACTGAGTTGTAGTGACTCTAGGCTAAGGTATCCAAAAGGTTATAACAAATTGAGAGCACCAGGTGGTGAATCCACCTCTAATTTCATGTGCGAGGCAATCTAACTTAAGCCAAATTCTTGAGCTTTCCATGAAAGCTCAAAACTAGATGTTTATTAACTAGTTTTTGCTAACTAACCCCTAGTATGAGTTTGTCTTCTTACAACATGACTCATCACAGCTTGTAAGCTTCATTAGTTAACTACTAATCATTCATAATATCACACGAGAAGAATAAGACCTAATTTAGATGTGCTTGACATAGAAATCGGGGTTTCATCAACACCCCGATAAATTAAATTAGAACATTCAAACAAATAACAAATTAAATCTAAAGTGGTGCTCACAGCTGCTAGGGCATAAACCTCTAACATACAAAGTTCCATTCTATTTATACATGCAATTTCCAACCCTAGTTTTCTTCAAAACACAAATTAAAACAAATACACTCTCACCCACGTCTTCGAATCGTGCTCTCTCCTGTCATCGGGGCTCCGAGAACTCTACAATTTGCTTCCCCCAAATTTGCCGAAACCCTAACTTAACCCTAACTCTTCTATTTCTAACTTAGCCTCTAGGGAAGAAGCTATGAGAGAAATAGAGGGAGATTAGGAGCGGGCCGTGGTTGTTGGTGGCTGAGACGGCGGTGGCAGGAGATGAGGGAGGTGGCGTTGCAGAGCTTGGTCGGGAGAGATGGAGGTGAAGCTCTGCAAGTTCTGTCGGGTGAAGAAAGAGAAGGAAAATGAGAAAATGAGTGATGGTCGAGGGGATAAGGGTGTGGGAGGTTTTGCTGTGGAGCGGTATGCTGATATTTGATGAGCATCTTTGTAGCGAGCGTAGGATGAAGATAAGTGAGATCCGAACGGCTCGGAAAGGACGGGCTGTTTTGGTGTTGAGCGGATGCATCAAGGGACGATGAGCAAGAAGGAGCGACTGTAGGATGTAGCTAGGCGAGATCTCAACGGTTCGTGGTGAACGGGCTCGGATCCGGGTTGCGGGTCTTGGATAGCTTGGGCCCATGTCTTGTAAATGGTTTGCTCCTGATGCGCGCAGGCTTTGGCTTTTTGCTCCATAGATGCTCGCCTCCAATTTTCTGCTCTTTTGGCTCCTCAGTTTCTCCGAACTTTATTTATTACCTAAAAACACAAAATTAATTAGTAAAAATATTTATTCTTGAAAACAAAGAAAACACAGAATCTGGGATAATATCTGATTTATGAACACAAAAGATGAGTTAAATGCCAATAAATAGATGTATAAATATGCAATATTTGGCACTCATCAAATACCCCCAAACCTGAATTTTACTTGTCCTCAAGTGAAACAGAAATTAAGAAATCCTAACTATACCCCTGTCGCAGGTCTCTCGAATGCATTTAGCGTATGCACTAAGCCTTTAAACCGCTAGGTGTCCCTAGTGGACGAGTTAGTCTCGTGAGGGTTTACCAGAGGTGTACCCACAAAACCTTCTCCAACTTAAGAGTGTAAAAGAGTCTCAAGCATCCAAGGAGCTATGAGGACATAGAGTTTCGCATGCTAGTAACAATAAGTTAGAACTACCAAAAGAACGCATTCTCATCCTTAAGTGTTGAGCGAGAAGTAACCATACCATATGAAAGAATTCGGATTCGATTGTGATCATAAGCCTCGACTTCGCCTCACTAATAGGGTTTTATGATAATTGCACTCAAAAAGATCGCTTTTTAGTCTCTCATGTGTGCAGGCAGGAATAAAGAGAGAAATCCTGCACACGTTGTAGGTAAGAAGGATAACCTTCCGAAATAAATTCTCGGGAGACTCCACGAAGTGTGGACAAAAAGAATCTTTTCCGATGATCTCTAAGAAAGGAAATCAACCATTAGCAAGGATGGGAGTACTCACTTACCTTCTCACCCGATCGGAAATTAATATCACTCTCTCAAGCATTCATAGAAACGTCTTCAATCTTCGGTCTTCAATAGGCGATGATGAACTTCTGAACTTCACAAAAACTTGACAAACATTTTTTTTTTTTTTTTTTTTTTTAACTTGGAATGAAAATAACAATAAAAAAATAAGACTCAATTTTTTTTTTTTTTTTTTCACACTTGTCTTGATTTCACAAACTTCATTAATTCTCATCCTTTTTTCTTCTCTTTGTTGCACATAAACCTTGGACTATCTCAACTTTTCTTCAAATATTCTGATGATGCTCCGCTTGTTCGACGACGATGTGTGTCTATGAATCTGTTGATTGAGAGGGAGAGAGTGATGCTAACTGCAAATCGGTATTTAAAAGGAGTTTTCATCTTTAGACGTCACCCTCATGATTGACGGAATTAGCACTCAAGAGATCAAAAATAATGCTGAAAGTGGTGCGAAGTTGGGTAGCTCACCATTCCTACCCGGAATTGATGTACGGTGACACACACTCTAACAGCTTTTCTAGAAAGTTGCAAAAAATTGAAGGTTGGTGCCTCACTTGATGTAAATTGGGTAGTCTCCCTATGGGTGATCACAATTCTACTACCGAATATCTAAACAGCACCTAATTCGCCCTCCGGTATGGTTAAATCCAACTTTAACGCTCTAATCAACTAAGAAACCCGATTGTGTTCTCCAGGATTTCCAATTTACTCGTTATTTGGTCAGGACTCTCTATTTAAACATAGCTATAAGCATGCTAGTGACTCTAAAATCTCTAAAAGTTGGTGGTTTTTATTTGCAAAGAGTTTCGATTTTTTTTTTTTTTTTTTTTTTTTTTTTTTTTAAATAAAAGATTAAAAAGACTAAAAACTCTATATGCAAATGCACCCCCAAACCTAAATCAAACATTGTCCTCAATGTTTCAACAGATAATAAAATGAGTCACATACCATGAGAACTATCTTGATAAGAGAAAAGGGAAGAGATTACAGGATGTCTGCATGGGAGCAAGGTTAGAGCTTCATTTGTCAAGGCTATAATCCAACATTCTCGGTGGAGATCATATCGGATTAGCACAATATATGCGCAAGAAGACTCAACCGATTCAAGAAAGAAAAATTTAACAAGTCCTACCGGATTATATACAATGAAATTCACCATATACCAACAATCTAAAGAGTTGAGGATCAACCCAAAAGACAATATGTACAAACATCAACAAACCTTTATAGATATAACATGTGAGTGCAGGAAAGATTGCATACGTGAACAAGTTACCCCCAAACCTAAACTTGTCAACAGATGTGTTTTTGAGCACAAAATCTTGCAATTTTAAAGGTACATCATGCAAAAGGTCTAACTCAAAGTGAGTTTTGCTAAGAAAGGCAGATATACACATTCCAACTGTGGTTCCTTAAAAGTGTTATACTTTGATGCAAAATAGTCCAAGAGGACTTGGGAAGCACAAAGCTCTAGGCCTAAATTAGGCATTTTCTTGAAAAGTTGGTTTTGCAATTTTGTTACAAACTACACCTAGGTTTGGTGGAGGAGTTTCAATCTGTGCCTTAGGAGAGAGATTAGGTACATCTAAGTTGTTTTCATGTATAAGATCATTTGCACCATCACACACTTTCCTAAGGTCAGAAGAAGGTAAATCATGTTCACCTGCATAGAACAATTCATCAATCTCCATGTCATACTCATCAGAGGAGGCAACAAGTTGTGACATAGGCAGGGAATCAGACACAAAAATAATATCATGATCCAAAAGAACATTAGTGTCAACAGAAGATTCATCCTTTCTTAAGTCACAAACAAGTTGTGTAGCATGATCACTTTCGCTGAAGAATTTCACAAACCCAAACTCAGAATCAACATCACATATATGAATGTTAGAAGAAGTATCATTCATAGGGTTCACAGAAGAGACGCTTAACGTCTCTGAACCCAAAGATTCCATCATATTTTCAGCATGCACATGCTCTTCTAACATATCATAATCATCATCATAACAAAAATGCATTTCCCTATTCAAACTTGTAGCATTTCTAGTGTACTCATTTACCTCTAGATTAGGTTCATATTCAGTGTTAGTTGCATGAGTAGGAATAGAAACACTATTTTCAAAATTATCAGAGATAACAAACACCCTATCATGAACTTCTTTCCAATCTTCATTTTGTAACTCAATTAGGTTCCTTTGAAGAATCATCGTGAGTTGTTCTATTGAAGGAGAGTCTTCACTAGTGGGTATGCATGTTTCATATGAATGATCATTACATGGTTGTGCACATGGTTCACTAGAGAAGGGATGATCATGCATTTTCCATCCAAGTATATCATTGTTTGCTCTATGAGCTTTTCCATTAGTGAGTGCATACAAGGGGTTGGGGGAGTATAACATTGCTCATCCTCCCATGGTGGTTGATGATACATGTGCTCATAATGATTAGGGTATGGATATTCAAGGTCAGGGCCCTAAGAAGGTTCATAGTATTCCCTAAAATCACTATGGTATGTGGGGGGTTCATACTGTGAAGCATGCCCGTAAGCAAGCTCTCTAATGGATTTGTTTCCATCCCCAACAGACCAAAATCCCGACATGGTCTAGCAAATCAATTAGCCTAGCATGTATAACCAATAATGTTTCAAAAACAGGGAAGCTAAGCCCACGTGATGCAAATGCAGTAAACCTAAAGGTTATGCAAAGCCCGGTTGTTGTGGGCTCAAATTTGGTTTCAATGGGTTTTGGTTTATGTAGGCTTGTTTGGTTTTTGTGGGATTGATTTGGTTTTTTGTGGGCTTGTTTGATTTGGTTTAAGTGGGAATGCAGGTTGTGTGGGTCTTCACCAGGTTATGTAGAGTGAGACTTAGTGAACCGGGTTCTAGCCCAGCTGCAGGTCTAAATGGTCAGGCACAGGGGTTGGGCTTCAGCTGTATGCAGCCCACTACTTATGTGCACAGAATAACTGAGTTTTTGCACTTAGCTCAGCCTAGGTTGGCAGCTTAGGTTGCAGAACCAGCCTATGTTGGACTACTCTGCTCAGTCTTATGCAAGCTTCAGCTTGTGCACAGATTGGCAAGTTCACACAGCACAAGTCTAAGCTCAGCTCAGCTCATGCAAAGGCTATGTACACAGAGCAATACAACACAGGGGAAACTTATGCTCAGACTAGGTTTTATGCAGACGGCTCATGCAAAGGTGTTGGTAGTGCAGTCTAGGCAAACAGAACAGCACAGAGCAAGAAGAAAAAAAAAATAATTCAGGGTGATGTGCACAGGGCTTTGCAGAATTTAGCAGGTATGTCAATCAACTACTCATGCATTATGCTTGCAGGGTTTGAAAGGGCTATGCAAAATAACTAGTTAGAGCATGCATTCATGGCAATAATCAAGGCGAGCAACAATCAACCTGATCGGGTTCAAACAACCAACCAATTCTCACCTTAGGAAGCATTACGAGGTAAGATTTCAAGATCAGACAACGCATACAAGTTATGACTATGATTCACAGATGCACAGATGCAGGCCTAATAGCACAGGTACTTGGTTCAGCTGCACCACATGGCAATACAAGGCTAACCTCAAATCTACAAAGATCGTGTTCTCGCCTCCTTATTGCTTTCCTTGCTTCAAGAAGAAGTGTAGCATGCACTGCTGGCTCAACTGAGTTGGTGGGGCACTCGAAATATGCAATTCCCAAACAAACAATGAAGACAGTGGCTAAGGTGCTCACTAAGCTACAGCTACAGATAAAAATGCAGATGATAAAAGTTACACTAACAATGCAGATTATTATGCAGTGTACACAGATTGCTAAGTTATCAGCTAAAATGCAATGAACTAAATGCATTGAGATGAGGCAATGATGCAGGGATATACAGGGGAGCAATGCAGGGCTTAACAGAAATATGTGCAAGAATGCAAGTTAAGTGGCACCTACAAGATTTAGCTACACAGATGGAAATGCAAATAAAAAAATATGTACAGGGTTCAAACACATACAACTAAGCTACAAGTAAAGAGTACTAAGCTAACTAAGATATGCAGCAGATGGCATGATTTATGGTTACAAAGATCAATTTGGCTAAAATGTAATGACAAATGTAATGCAAGATGCAAGAAAGAAAAAGAGTGCGAGAAAAGAAAACTAACAGCTATACTACACTAACACAGGGCTAAAAATAACAATGCAAGGTGAGTATATACAGGGAGAAATGAAAATTCAGTAAAGACAAGCAATAATCAATCACAACACTCGCCAAGTCCCCGGCAGCGGCGCCAAAAACTTGGTAGGCTTTAAAAGTGGTTTGATTTTGCCTACTTGTTATAAACCGCAAGTGCACGGTGTCTACAATGCAAAGACCGAGCAAATACAGGTCGATCCACGAGACTTGTGGTGCTATAGTTGATCTCTAGGCTTACTTAACTGAATTCTAGCAGGTGTGTAACACAGATGTAGGTTATTGTCGATGCGACTGAGTTGTAGTGACTCTAGGCTAAGGTATCCAAAAGGTTATAACAAATTGGAGAGCACCAGGGTGGTGAATCCACCTCTAATTTCATGTGTGCAATCTAACTTAAGTTAAATTCTTGAGCTTTCCATGAAAGCTCAAAACTAGATGTTTATTAACTAGTTTTTGCTAACTAACCCCTAGTATGAGTTGTCTTCTTACAAGACAGCTCATCACAAAGCTTGTAAGCTTCATTAGTTAACTACTAATCATTCATAATATATCACATGAAGAATAAGACCTAATTTAGATGTGCTTGACATAGAAATCGGGGTTTCATCAACACCGATAAATTAAATTAGAACATTCAAACAAATAACAAATTAAATCTAAAGTGGTGCTTTGGCTAGGCCAGGGAATAAACCTCTAACATACAAAGTTCCATTCTATTTATACATGCAATTTCCAACCCTAGTTTTCTTCAAAACACAAATTAAAACAAATACACTCTCACCCACGTCTCGAATCGTGCTCTCCTCTGTCAGTCGGCTCTGAGAACTCTACAATTTGCTTTCCCCCAAATTTGCTGAAACCCTAACTTAACCCTAACTCTTTCTATTTCTAACTTAGCCTCTAGGGAAGTAGCTATGAAAGAAATAGAGGGAGATTAGGAGCGGCTGTGGTTGTTGGTGGCTGAGACGGCGGTGGCAGGAGATGAGGGAGGTGGCGTTGCAGAGCTTGGTCGGGAGAGATGGAGGTGAAGCTGCAAGTTCGTGTGGTGAAGAAAGAGAAGGAAAATGAGAAAATGAGTGATGGTCGAGGGGATAAGGGTGTGGGAGGTTTTGCTGTGGAGCGGGTACATCGATATTTGATGAGCATGCTGTAGCGAGCGTAGGATGAAGATAAGTGAGATCTGAACGGCTCGGAAAGGACGGGCTGTTTTGGTGTTGAGCGGATGCATCAAGGGACGATGAGCAAGAAGGAGCGACCGTAGGATGTAGCTAGGCGAGATCTCAACGGTTCGGGGTGAACGGGCTCGGATCCGGGTTGCGGGTCTTGGATAGCTTGGGCCCATGTCTTGTAAATGGTTTGCTCCTGATGCGCGCGCAGGCTTTGGCTTTTTGCTCCATAGATGCGCGCCTCCAATTTTCTGCTCTTTTGGCTCCTCAGTTTCTCCGAACTTTATTTATTACCTAAAAACACAAAATTAATTAGTACAAATATTTATTCTTGAAAACAAAGAAAACACATAATCTGGGATAATATCTGATTTATGAACACAAAAGATGAGTTAAATGCCAATAAATAGATGTATAAATATGCAATATTTGGCACTCATCATAAGTTGGCTTACCAACCAACTTAGAATTTCCTTCGAGGAAACACTCGCTACTGAGTCCATTATGCACAGTCCGTAGAGTTACCTCGGAACTTTCTATGATACCAGCTGTGACGGACCTGAAAACTACGCCAGGCGCGCCTTGACATAACTTCCCTGATGCGCCATGATGATACTACGATCCTGGCCTTAAAGTTAGGCAAATGCACGTCCATTTGCAATTGCAAGCATTCTCGTGGAGCATGATGCAGCTAATTTGGCTTCCACACCGTTCCAACTTACCCTTGACCGCAAAAGGGTATAAGGCCATAAGGCCAAGGCCAATGTATTCTTGCATGCATCATCTGGATCTACCTCAACGTAGGAATTTTATCACTGAAATTCCTATCTAACTGAGCAAACCGTAAAACTATCGAGTCTTGTCCGTGCATAGGGAATATGCCTTGGTCTTAGGCATAGGCCGTTCTAAGCCTTTTGCCAATTTCGTACCTTACCCCGCTTCTTTTGTTAGAGGATCGCTCGGTCGAACCCACAAGCGTTGCTATTCCAAGCTTGTTCGTCAATGTTTGTGATCAAAACTATAAGTCTTGATTTCTAGTCTACTTATAGATGTCTCGGACTAGGATAGATTGTGTGGTTGAGCATTAGACTTCACGGCGTTCATTATTGAAGACTTAAGAACTACTAAGGGGAGCTTGTGGAACTTCATCAACAAAAAGGTATGTGGAGACTAAAACTCATCTATCACTTGGAAAGTCTATTTCTACTCTATCTTCTATATTGAGACATAAGTCGTGTTAATGATATAGTTTTCTATTATACACATTTGAGATTTCGAAGTGAGTTTAACTCGCTTACATATTTCTAATATGTGTGGGCAAGCTTTCACTTCGACCAAGTTCATCGTATATTCTTGACGAAAGCCAAAAGATGATCATGTGAAAATTTCCGAGTAACATCTTACATGGTTTGTGTGATACAATCATTTGATGTAGACTTGGAATGTTTCGTTATGATTATTTCAATAACTTGAAAATTGCTTTGATGCTAATAGTGTGTGAAAACGGCTATTATCATCCTCTAAGAAAGTTTCAATGATTGGAGTAAGAGTTTAGAACACTTACCCATTATTGGATTGTGACATGTTGTGTACTCTTGCACATATGTTGTCCATGTCCGGTAACCATAGTATGCGTACACGTATGCTTACCTGTTGGTTTGAGAAGTCCGGGACCTAAGTATGCGTACACGTATGTGTACTGGCGTAAGGTTCATGTCCGAGATTTTCTGCTGGGATTGGTGGGATGCGTACCCGTTCGCGTACTGGCGAAACCCAATTTCAGTCCGGGTATTTCAAGTATGCGTAAGGTACATGAACTAATACATTTATATATTAATGAATGCATTCTTTGCAAACCACGGCTATAATGTTCATGATTGATTCGAGTGAATCAAGACGATTTTGCTTCAATTGTGTTCTTGTATACTTCTATGAGAATATAGAAATTGAACAACTCTTTAACTAGTTTCATTTGAGTCATTTGAACTAGTTATGGTTAAGATGAATAAGGTTGATATGAGAGTGTTCATATGGATAACCTTGGGTAACTATTGTTGAGCCAACATGGTGTACACGTTTAGGTACGGTTACATAAACCTAAATGAAGGTACATTTCATTTATGTGTAACAAGCTAAGTTCGATCTAACAGTTGAAAGATATTAGCTTGAATCTAATCAGTTTCATCTAACGACTTGAAGACTTCATTGGGATTGTAGCCAAACCCAACTATTTTCTCTAGTAGTTGCGTAATCGATCTTACATCTTCTATCGTGTTTGGGTACGATCTTCTTTAAGATTAGCTCGAGATTTATTCTCCGATAGGCAAGATAAAAAATAATCACAAACATCTTCGTCTCATCGTTTGTGATTCCACAATATCTTGTTTCGCTACCATACGATTAAGATTATTGTGAGGTGATTGATATTTCTAGGATGTTCTTTAGGAATATAAGTCTGGTATATCAATTGGTTCCCTGTTCACCTTGATTTATCAAAAGACGGAACAAAACTCGTAGGTATTTCTTTGGGAGACAGATTTATCTATTCCTATTGACTTTTTCTCTGTGAGACAGATTTGTTTATCAATTCTTCGACTTTTGGTCGTAGCAACTCTTGGTTGTGGGTGAGATTAACTAAGGGAATCAGTGCGTAGTATCCTGGCGGGATCGTAGACGTAAGGAGCGCAACTATACCTTGAATGTGTGAGATTGATTAGGGTTCAACTACAGTCCAGTCCGAAGTTCATTGGTAGTAGTCTAGTGTCTGTAGTGGCTTAATACAGTGTGGTGTTCAAATCTGAACTAGGTCCAGGGGTTTTTCTGCATTTGCGGTTTCCTCGTTAACAAAACTTCGGTGTCGTGTGTTTATTTCTTTTCTCGCATTACATTTTTATATAATTGAAATATCACAAAGTTGTGCGTTGAATCAATCAATTGGGAAATCCAACCTTTGGTTGTTGATTGATATTGATTGATCCTTAAACATTGGTCTTTGGTACCGTTCAAGTTATTTCTCTTATATTCAATCGGGGCTCAGCAAATTTTTATTTGTTGATCATAGATTGAATTGAGATATAGAGATACAAAACTCTTGGATATACTTTTCTCTAGATTGAGTCTAACTATCTAGTTGATTCTCTTGAAAGTATATTGGATTTTGTCTATTCAGATTGCCAAACGAATTGTTGGGTGTGGTTGTTGTACCCCCGTTTTTTCACTTACCAACTGAGCAGGGAAACACGTTAAAGACCTTATAAGTCTGTGTTTGTAGCGATCTGAATATGGAAAGAAGTGTTATCTCTGATAAACGCATTACCAGAAACAAAAAGGTCTGTTTCAATGAAATCTATAAAGAGAAATATTTGTCGATCTCGAATATAGAAGAAACTAGTGTTCCAACGAAACAGACTTCCATTGACAAGTGTTACCGGATTACCTTACTGACGAGCCTGACTCTGAAGTTGAAAGGGAAACAGCCAAAGAGAGTGCAGTGATTCTAAAACTTGTTAGAATCCAGGCTGATGATGTCAACCGGTTGAAACACACAAATAATATCCTTGTTGGTATGGTAAATGAGCGTGACTCTCTTCTAAAGGTCCTTCGAGAGGAAAACGCCTCTGTCTGTTCTTCAAGAACTCGCTTGAGGAAAACTCAAAGAGGATGCTTTGGAAATTGAACTTATTTTGAGTAAACTCTCTGCTCAAGAATGTTCCAAGGAGTCCACTATACTAACTACTTCGACTTAACTGGAAAAGATTCTTTTCCAGAAGCAAAATCGAAATCCTTTCCTGTCAAAAAAGATGTGCACGTGTCTTCCTCTAATCAAGGAATATCCACATCACATGGAAGGAAGATATCTCCCAACGATGGTATTAAGACTGCTTTGTCTAATCACTCGTGTGATCCGAAAGTATGTCTCTTTTGTGATTCAAAAGGACATGGTGACCAAAAGAGGAAATCTAGGTTGAATGACAATTCTATTGTTCGTCTTCAACACACCTTAGATTTAATTCTCAAAGGTGTAACCGACATTCGTATGTCTAAACCAATTGGTTTTAGTACTCACCCCGTGTACCCCATCAGAAAGTCGGTTCAAATGTGTTCCTCAAATGTTCAAATGCGAAATTGATCTTCCTAAACCATTTTTTCCAAGAAGAGCTCGAGGATCCTCTTCGATTAAAAAGGAGATAATGTTGTTTACGATGTGAAAAAGGTACCCAAGAAGGAAGAGAAAATGGAGAGATGGAAGACAACCTAAAATTGATAATTGCAAGTTATAAAGAGATTATTAGAAGGTTGTCAATTCCTCTAGTCAAAATTCTTCGTGTAAGAATACATACTATGCGTCGTGTTTTTATAACTTTTTGCATCATAATGGTTTAACCAAAGACAACCATCATTTGATGAGCTCAAGGCTCATACTTGTGCTAATTAATCACAAGGTTGAAATCTCACTCACAAAAAATCCTAGTTGAGTGAGAAGATATGATCAGGTATACTTGATGGCAAAATAATCTCTGATTGTCTAGCTATATTTTCTTATCGTTCTTAGCTGGAGTATCAGTCACAAAAATTTCTGCATAAGTATTTGTATGTTGACAAATCTTTTCATGTCTTTTTATTTTGTGTCAAAAATTGCTACTCTTATACTCTAAATTTTTTTCTGATGAGAATGTAAAATTTATTGAGCTAGAATGTGTAAAATCCTTCTTGTAGCAGAAATATTGCTGAACAAACAGCGTTATTTCATGTTTTTCGCTATTTTGGTATTTTCCAGCTATGGGTCAAGATTGTGTTCGTACGGGTACCCACGTTACTTGTCACGGACCCGCTTTGGAAACCCTAAACTCTATTTCCTTGAGAAACCCTTTAAATACCAAAACCTTTTTGTTTGAGTACGCCTACTACAAGTTTTGTTATTCAAGAATGGATGCTCCTCCATGCTCTTGGGATTTTCCTGAAGATTTTATTAATAACTCTATTTACTTCAAGTTCAATATAAAGAAGAAAAGAACCATTGTTAAAGTCACTATCTTCATCCTGGTGCATCATGCTTTTATGCATATTCTCATCAAGATCGAGAAAATGCCGAGATGGTTTCATTTAAGTGGTTCATGGTTTTCTCAATGATCTCGGGAGAGCAAAATGAAGCTTGAAAACTCTATGAAGGATCTTGATATGTTACGAACTCAGTTGGAAAAGGTTAATTCTGACCTTGTTCTCATGAAATCACATGTTAAGGACCTTCTCAAAGACGATATCTTCTCCGAAGAAACCGTCAATGCTGTCAGTCACGAGCTTGAAGGTCTTGAAACCCGTGTAGATACTGAACACAAACTCTGATTTACTGTTGTTTATGGGTGAAAACTACTCCTGCAGAATTTGGTAATTTGGGGTGTGGATGAGGAATGAATTTAAACCTTAAACAAATGCACTGCGCGATGAGTGCTTGTAGATTCGAGAGATCAATCTGTGCAAGTCCGGCCTAAACCAAGAAATGGTCGTTCCAGACTTGTTTCGGTCACAAAGTAAAGGAGATGGGGTTGATCTTAGGGAGGGAAGAAGAAGGTGTTGAGATTGTGAAGGTGTAGACTTGCTTATGACTTGCAACAGAAAGTGAACAAGCTTACGATTGGTGGGGTGCTCGGGTGTTTTCTTGTTGTTTTTCTCTGCTTCTCTGAAATAGGACGGAGAACCTATTTATACAAGTCATTGAGTCTTATTCACGTCTCTCGTGGGAAGTGGAGGAAGTGGAGTGATGGAGTAGTGGAGTTGTGCGTTGGTGATACACGACCAGCCTTGCCCACTTCTCCTGCACATCTCTAACCGTCCATGACTTCCTAACACGTTTGTGATGGCGCTGCTGCACGTCGCACACCGAGACCCGCGACCAATACCCCGCATGTATCCCCCAGTTTGTGACATGATTGATGTCCGAATGTGTGGATCGTGGGATCCAATGATAGGTAGCATGTAATGCTAATTTGAATAACTCGCATTATTCGTGAAGTTGATACTTGTGAAGTATCGTGTGTATTTTATGTGTATCGCATCATGGTGTGGTAAAGTGATGGGTAATGACACCTCACTAACCAATTAACTCCCGACTGGGTGGATAACCAAGTCTGGTGAAGTTGAACGGATGAGATGATCTGAGACACTCATCTCGACCGCTGATAAAGTTAGGTTTCAAGAGGCGCAGTATCACTCTTCGCCCTTGGTCGAAACAAGCATGGGATACAACTTTGGCCTAACCGACCATACATGCGTGTAGATGGCATGATGGTGTAGGCGCCATACCCCATTACCTCATGAAAGTATGATCCTGGGTCACTCAATTCATCCGGTGAAATCGAGTGGTCGAGATCGATTTACATAAAAACTAGTGCCGCAAGGGCCGCACGTCACGCCTCTTCAAAGACGTTCCAAGACGACCAATCTTGGTCGGTCTTGGTCGATTGGTTTGGGGTGTGAAGGTGATAGGCTAGTGTTTACGCCTATACCTGAATATCCCATGAAAACGTGATCCGAGCCATCCAAATCGTCCACATGGGTTGAGTGGCCTGAGACTGGGCCTATGCTTGGGAGGTGTGACCACGCTAGTTTGGGCGTGCGTTTTGAATTAGCTGTGCATGATATGCCTTGTCGATCGGGTTAGGGAATAGATGGGTCCACGGTGGTCATGTCAGGTGTGACCTGATTCGCTTAATCTAATCTTGACCCTCCATTCGTGTCGGAGAAGATGGACGCTGTGGATGCTCAAAACCCTAATTTTGGGTTTCAAAGCCGTGCGTCATCTCTTGTTTGGGCGACGATTTTGTCACGACCAAACATGGTTGGTCTTGACCGACAATAGTGTAAAAGGCCTAATGCGATCGTTGACATGCCGGGCCCTTTGAATCTACATCTACACACCTCCATCTATACCTGCGAAGATGGATGGTTGAGATTGTTTTCATGACACATGTAATATGCCGCAAACCCTAATTTAGGTTTTCCGTTCATAATGCTTGGTATTAACGTCGCAAGTTGTCCAATGGTCCACCATGCTGGCTCGGGCAGCGGGTATTCCATACCTGCTTGGGGGTGATGGAATTGATCCGGGGTCATCCAATCATGTTTGTGGAGTTGGATGATCAAGGATTCATATCCAGGATCGACACGGTCGGTCCGATGCTCAATCGGCTAGTATAACACACCGAGAGGGGCTCAATCGCAAATAGTATAACACACCGAGAGTCACCAGACGTGGTATTTCTGCACATGGTTTCATTATAATGCTTGGAGGTTCGAGCTGCTCTGTAAGAGTAACACCTCAGTCGTCATGCCGCACCGATAATGAGGCACAGAAATACAAGGCTAATTGCGCATTAATTAATAATGCTAGAAATTCATTGTGGTATATGGGATTGTTGCTACATGCTCCAACCTGGATGATTCCCTTGTGTATTCACTTAATGGGATTGTGCTACATGCTCCATTCTTGGTGAATTAGTAAAGTGAAGGAGTATCCAACACCTATTAATGGCTTTATCTTTTACAAGATGTCACCGCATGACTTTCCGGGTTTTTTTACAATTTTAACCTTTAAATGAAAATCCACCATCAACAACTCGTGTGCCTGGTTTTGCTTCTAGAGTAATTTTGTTTTTCAAGATATTTCTTTATGAGAATTTATTCTTGTTTTTAAGAAGGATAACTAGGGTTTGGAATAGCCATTATTGTGAGTAAACATAGCTATTGCCAACGTTTTTCATCTTGCAAATGTTTTTAGATTTATTTATTTAAATTCTAAAGTTTATTTGGAAGATGATTTTGCAACATTAATCTTTATGGTTTTATATATTGCAAATTGTTATGGGATATGTTGTTTACGTCCGTGAACCTTGATTGTCCCATACTTGTTCAAATATGTCAGTATGAAAGTATTGATAAAAGATAGAATGAACTTTGACTACAAAAGTTAAGCCTTTATGTCATTATTTGACGGAAGAAAGGATGAACTTTTGTTTACAAAGATTAAGTCTATTATAAGTCATTGGAAAATAGTGATGAAAATAGAATGAATCTTGATTGTTCCGCAGATATTGGTCTTTCCCGATCCACATCTTTGTGTATATATTGTGTTGCTCCATAAGTTCTCTTATGTTGAGCATGGCCAATTTAATTGATCATTTTCCTTGTGGTTAATTCAATTGAGATTTTTGGATACAAATATATTCTTATGTGATTTGTTAATTTCAAAGAAATCATTCTTTTTCTTGTAAAAAGTAAGGTCGCTTCTTGTTGTTCTCTCTGAATGACATTTTATGGGGGAGAGTTCTTATTTGAATTTGTGCTTAATTGCCAAGTCTTTGTGGGCAATGTGGTTGTAGAATATTATAGTGGGTTATCTTGTATCTTTATAAACATCTTGATGAATGTGAAAAGACGAGGGTACCCAAATATACCTCAAATCTAAAACTTTTCCACCTATAAGTCCTTTCTACGAAAGTGATTGTCTATGGAATGAGTCGAGACAATACAACTAATCGGTTCACACATCGTGTGATCGTCTATGGATACTAGATCGAGACAATACAACAACGAAGTATGTTTACTTGATAAGAGGTTCAGACTTAACCAAACACAATAGGATTACTATCAAGTAAATAGAATTAACGTTTGTGTATTTTTACTCTAATTATAATAAAAACAATTATAATCATGAAATACAAAAGTAAAAGACATAACAAGATTTTGTTAACGAGGAAAGCGCAAAATGCGTAAAACCCTGGACCTTGTCCGTAATTGAGTACTTCGTGATTGAGCCGCTATACAAAATCAAACCAACTTCAGATAGTTGATACCAAGCAACTAAACCTATAGTTCACCTAGTTCCGTCTCGTATTCCCACGCCCCAACTTATAAATAAGTCACGTACTTGGAACAATTCCTTTGGTTTGTATTCCAAACAGAAAGGGAACAACAAATCGTTTGTAGCAACTCTTTTAACCAAGTGATGTGAGTTCGACAAAAGGATCTTCCGTTTATCTCAATAAACTCCTTTGTCGGGTCCTTAGATCTATCCACCAACAATTACCGAAGTAATCGCTAGATTTTTGCAATCAATACCTTGGAATCAAAATGTATTGATGCCGATCTTCTCAACTAATCAATCTAGTATACCACAAGGATAAACTGATTATAATTGGATCCTCTTTTAACCGAAACAAGTATTGTGCACACCAAAGATTATGAACCCAAATCAGAAATCTTCAAAGTCTTCTTTTGTCTTCAAATCTTCTTAGATCTTCAATAAATACCGCACACAATCACTTGAATTTCTTGTGATCAATCACGCATAGAACGGAGTCTGTTGATAATGGATTATCACAAGACATCTTTAGATCTATAAAATTTAAAGATCCCCGTCGAAACTTCGATTTAGATTGGAGAATTATATCAAGAGAAAGATTCTCAAAGCATAAAACAAACTAGGTGCAATCAAAGTTCAACAACCGTTAGTCAATCAAAACTAATAATAAACCACAATTATCTAGTTTCTCACCAACGATTACTAAATAGAGCTTCTCAATCCCAAAGAAGTCTTTAAACCGAGCGGCGGTCGTAAGAGATTTCGCCTAATTAGGTTACTTTCCTCTCCGAATAGGCGGCTCCACTCAAGAATAACACAACCAGGTTGTTTTGTTTGACTCATAGGATTTGTTTGCTAGATTTGCAAACTTTGGTATTTATAAACCAAGGAAGTTTGGACACCAAGGAATTTCCAAAACCGAAAATATTCTCAAGATATGCAATATATTCCAGATTCGGTTTTCCATAATTTTGGAAATGCTTTGTCCAAACATTGACCGAAAATCTCCAATTAGTAAATGCACATTACCAATTTTTATTTTAAAAATAAAATTAAATAATTAATTAAAAAGATTCTCAACTTATTTTTCGATCCGGATTTTCCTTTAGCTATTAAGGAATATCTTTGAACAATAAAAAAAGCGTTACTGCACATGTTCAAATGATCGGTTCCCCTTTCCCTAAAAACTTGTTGCACATGGTCATAGGATCGGTTCCCCATCTACTAAAAAAACGCTACTTGCACCTCTTACAAGGATCAATCCCTCTTGTGATCGGTTGCACCTATTCATAGGATTGGGTTTCCCCTTTGCCTAGAGTTAGTCATACCAATAACACTAAATCGATCATACCATCTCAGGTGATTACTTAAGATCGGTTCACTAATAAAAGTATTACAATGCAAAAGTCAGACCTTGTGAATAGTTTTACCAAGAATATAAACAAGTCATGAGTGGTTATACTAATCACACATATTGGTAGTTCAAAGATATGCAATGAATAAAAATACCAATAAGCCTAGCGATTTCCCTTTCGATTCACGAAACAAATTCATGAATTTACTTCCTTTAAACTAATGTAAAACATTGTTTCTAGGATGAAATCTTCACCTCATACCCATACATAATCACAATAAGATTCAAACGATTATGTCGATGTCTTATATACGAAGTTCAAAAGATAAGTGTTATACTTCGTATTGTATTCCTTAATACTTTGTCTAACCAGAGTGTAATCATTCATGCTTGGGCAGATTATGTTTTCAATATGCACGACTTGAAAGATACGTTAGGGAACGAAACAGTTCAAGTTAAATATCGCAACCTCAAGTGAAAGGATGATGTTTTCTTTGTAACTTCTTACTTCTTCACTTCTTCAAGTCTTCGCATTACTTGTAATGTCTCATATCCTAATACTTTCAAGCTAACCTATACGAAGTTGACTCTATTTCATAATCAAGCGACTCTTTAAATGAGTTTTGGTTCACTAAAATATGACAACCAAACTTGACATACCAATGCTTGGTGGGTTCAACCGAGCTATGCTCTAACAATCTCCCCCTTTGTCAATTTTAGTGACAAAACTCTTACATCATATGGATAAACAAATTACAAGAATTCATTACACCTACGCTTGATTCCCAAATTCAACACAATAACTTATATACATTCAATCCATAAATGCCGATGTTGACATTATATAATAAAGCACACCCCCTAAAGGTAAGATAGGTAGATTTTAGCAATCCGCATCTTTGTTATTCCTTTGTAGTCCATATAACTACAAGTATCATATGATATGCTACTCCCCTTAGTCTATGATTTACTCTTTCGTTAGATAAACGTTTAAGCACCAATGTCCTTTCCATTAGTGATACCAATCAATATAAATCAATACCAGTATCACTTGTTCACTCCATATATTTCTCCCCCTTTTTGTCAAAAAATGACAAAGGTACGAGCAAATAAAGGACAAACCGAAAGGATCTTACAAATCTCAAAATAGACTTGCAAACCTATAAGAGTTAAGCACGAGGGTTCCACACACAATTTTTGATAACCAATATCAAAACTGAAACTACAAAGTAATTTTGTTTTGATATGTTACAAAGGAAACAATTGCCCAAAGAAATTTTCCCTAATAGTTTAGCAAACCAAAATCAACTAAGCACCTTAGTTCCTTTGTTAAGCCGATCGTACACATACAATCGCTTGTTCGATAAGACCAAAATATAAGATAACTATATTTTTCTCATCAGGTTCTAATTATCCATATAACTTAGACCTTTAACTTTTAAACAAGACAAGTACTAGGTTAGTTAACTAGCATTTCTTGTTAAGGCATTAGATTAAACTTGAATAACCGAAACCTCCACTTTGATAAGTCTAACTAAGATCAATTAACTTAGTTTTCTTATCCGGAATTGAATCGACTAAAAAATTCATCCCGTAAACCTTTTTCTTTCGTTAAGCCACAAAAATTCATACAAACCAAATAAATCAACTTGCATAATTATTCACCTCAACCGAAGCAATTGAAACAACATAGACATTAAAGCACCGCAATTGCACCGAAATTTTGTAAGCCTAAACGATTGATACCAAATAATAAAGGAAGATAACAATAGTTTTTCTTAACAGGAAACAGTTGAATCACATACACATCCATACACAAATAATGGAGTAAAACATCAATTGTTCCGAAATTTTGTTACAAAAGCAATAAATATACCCAACAAACTCAGGATTTTCTTAAACAGGAAAACGATTAACTAACAAAGTCGTTACCTCAAATTTCGATCCTCTTCTCCAATATGTTTGCATCTTCTTCCAGGGAGAATTTATATCGAAATATCATTGTGTTGTCATCCTTATGCAAAAAAAAAGAATAACAACAACCAACCTTTACCAGAGAAAGGTTGAAAAACCGGTTGTAACTATTGCAAGCAAAAAGTTGAAACCACGAAACACATATGCTTTTATGCTAAACCAAACGATTCAACATATTGTGACTTTTTCAAATATTGTTTCAATCAGAACCCCTCATGATCCTTTGATAAAGCCTACCAACATGGGCTAGAACTTAATCCTGCTAAACCAAAAGTCACCCAAACCCATAAGGGTTCACATCATATGAGATCAAATATTAAGGTTATGAAAACCGAAATCGGACATCTCATAAATCCAAATGCAATACACCAAAAATATTAAACAAAGAATCAAGTATTGCCATTACCTCAATCTTGTAGGGAATTGAATTATGAAACCAACGTAAAAGAATGAGGTCATTCCGAGTTCGGACGAGAAGTTATAGGCAAAACAGCTTTACACTCCTTCGTACTGCACCTCTCACTAGATCGACACCATATGTAACTAGTGAAGGATCACAATACTAAATGTTTTGGCATAACTTTTGCATACGATGTCCGAATTCATTGATTTTTGACTCATTTTAACCGTATAAACAAGAGCTACACATATATGATCAATATATATCAACACCATAAAGTTCAAATTACCGTTTCTATCAAAAGTTCAAATGTATATATAGAGAGTATGAGAATGTAAGAAAAGAAATCTCCCTAAAGATGTTAATTAGTCATATAATAACCGAGATATCATGTGATCAGCTTTACGTGCTTCCTCACCTTCCATAAGATTGAGCACAAAGGTGAGCATACATTCCAACACAACTAGGTCAGGTTTCGAGTTGATCCTTGTCTTGTTCGGTCACATGAGTGACTAAACCGAATCATCATTCTTGACCTCTTGCTTGGTTTGTTTTCTCTTTGTTCCATCTCTTGTTTTTTTATTTGACTTGTGATGAAGAGTGTCATTATCACAACGTCCACTAGTACAAGAGAATTCAGACATGATGTCTTTCTTTAGTCTTTCAAGAAAACTCATGTAATTATTGTCATCATCAAATGTAATTGGCAGTGAAATCCTACAATACACACCTCATGAATTTATAATATCTAACACATATTTAAGATCAATAAATCAATCTTTTATTAATTGAGTTAGAAATTTTAAGCAAGAAGGGAAGTGAAATCAAGAATTTTATTACAACTCTAAACTTTCTCTCCTCTAAAATTTCTCTCCACTCTCTAAAAAGATCCCCTTTCATAAGCCTATTCATTTTTTTATATAGGACATTACATAATGGATGACAACTAAGTTATCCCTATTTTGGATCTGACTTGCGACATTCTCGCAAGTGTACAAATGTAAACCTCGCAACACTCCTAAATCTCGCTAGGTCTTCAGCGCCTTTCCTTTCGTGTTCTGGCTGCCGTCATCCGCTTGCGCCATTTATATTACTCCGCCTCAAGGAGTATCTTCAATGTGTCGTTATGGATTTCACAAGGGCGTTGGTGTGCGATACCTCTGATCCTACATCTGCCTCTTCTCATGTCTTCAGGAGAGAAAGTCATGAGAACTAATCTATTCAAAATGCCGCAACTGTTCATTCTCAATCGCTTTGACATGACTCCGTACTTTATACAAAATTTATTACACGTATCCCTTTTCCCATTCATTTCTTGACACGTCTTTTTCAACCGTCCTTTCTCAACCGGTTCATGTCTACTCTTCGCATTAAATGTGTTTGCCTTTCGAGAATCCTTCTCTCTATATATTTTTTTTACTCCTCTCTCTTTTTTTTTTTTTTTTTTACTCTCTTTCTTGTTTTCCGCAATTTCTCTTCTTCATCTCTGTAATTTCGCTCCTTTACCGTAAATCTTCTTCTTTTTACTTCTTTTGATCTTTCATCTTCTTCATTCCCATACTCCGAAAGACGCTCCAGTTGGTCGTAGATATGAACATCTTTGGAAGACGCTCAAAAAGATTGCTAGAGAGAGGTTTCACATTATCCAC
Source organism: Papaver armeniacum (assembly GCA_023531295.1). Classification (NCBI taxonomy): domain Eukaryota; kingdom Viridiplantae; phylum Streptophyta; class Magnoliopsida; order Ranunculales; family Papaveraceae; genus Papaver; species Papaver armeniacum. Next base: position 544,783 of record JAJJWW010012450.1, read on the forward strand.
TATTCCCAATCAAGAATCTAACCATTCTCTCGCCAAATCAAGCATCGATCATCATTGTGATGATCAAAAATCATAATTTGCTAGGTCAGATTCTCGCTGGGCTTCCCATTCCTCTCTACAACCCTGATCTTCCCTTGTTTTATGAAATTCTTGCTCATGCGAAATTCTCGCGAGCCATCTATCAATTAAGCGGAGATTGTATCCGCTTAATGCTTGAGTTCACCAACCGTGGTGCTGGTAAGGGATCTCTTTACCCCAATGAAGTCAGAGATCCTAAATTTGCGGACTTAGAGATATTTGCTGAAAAGTATTCAGTAGAGAGTTTCTTTGAAAACTATGAAATAATAAATATGAAGAACGATAGAACTCGCTGGGGTGCACGTTTGAAGAGAATAGAAAATATCCCCAGCGACAAAATACTTATGCAGGATATCGATTGGCATTCTAGCAAGAACAATGTTCCTCGCCATTCCAAAGACGACAAATGGTGCGTCTTTCCACTACTTTTGAATGGACCTTATATTTCGGGTTCAAATGTGCTCCCTGCGAATCTCGCCAATTATCGACCTTGGGTATTTAATTGGCACGAGAAAGCAAAAGAGGTATGCTTCTAAATTTCACTCAATTTGAAATCTTCTCTCATTTTTATACCTACTAACCTTGCGAAATTTTCAGATTATCAAGTTGAGGAGGAGTTATAAAAGGAATGCTATGGAGAGTACCATAGCAGCACTCCGTTCGATCACGGATGAATCAAGAAATACTTTTCTTCATTATTTTTAAAAATATTGTTGCCTCTGTTTCTTATCTTCATTCGTGTGCGAAGGTTGGTGCTGAGATCGCTGGAGAGGAAGAAAATCCTAAGAAGACCAAAGGTAAAGGTAAAGGTTCTCTTCGCAAGGAGAAATCTACTGTCCCACCTTCTAAAAACGAAAGATCCATTCCTCTTCTCCTTCAAGTCCTCAATCCAGCGAAAGCTCGATGAAGATAATGATGATGTTGATATCTCTCTGCAAAGGAGAATCCTCCAAGCTGAATCTTCTATGGCGCAACTTGTCTAGCATCTTCTCGACTCCATGCAAGGAATTGGAGATGATCAGTCTTTCTAGTACATGCGAAGCTATCGCAAGTATCTGTGATGCTCCTTTACTAGAGGGTAATGATTCTCTTCATGGGGTCTCCGGATCGGTGACTCCCGACTTCCTAAATGCACTTGGTGTCTTGGTACGTCTTTATTCCCTTATTTCTTCATAATTTCGATTTTAAATCATATCTTGATAATTTCTTTACTTTCCTTTGTAGTCTAGGAGAGGTTCCTTTGTTGTTGCCTCGGATCTTGAGAAAAGGCGCAGCATTCTTGAAAAGAAGAATCTTCAACTTCGCAAGAAGAATGGAGAATTGGGAACTGAAGCTGTTGCTCTTCGCAAGAGAAATGAAGAATTTGAAAGTGAAACTTCTATTCTTCGCGAGAAGACCAAACAACTGGAAGTTGATTCTTCCACTCAGAAGAATAAGATATCTAGTCTTCAAAGCGCTAATCAACAACTTTATGGTATGAGACTCTTCCCTGATCCTTTGTTTTGTTCTCTCATTACCTTTCCTTATCTGACTTATCATTTTCGAGACGTTTATAACCTTTACGATGAAGCCATTCTTCTTCACTCATTTCCGAACCTATGGATAATGATGCTCTTCTTGTTCACCTCAACGATTCTTTAGATAGTTTTTCAAATAACAAGATTAAATCTCTTCCTCTAAACGAACTTCAATCAGATTTCGTCCTCTTAGAAATTGATCATAGATCTAGTTTGGGTTTAGCCAACCAACTTAAACGTACGTATCTAAGTTCCAAAGAGAAAATTAATACTTTAAGGAAGAAGATTAGTGATCTTATAGATGACAAAGATCGCATCGCTAGTCCAAGGTGCCCAAGCATTAGCGAAATTTCAAAAACTCTTCTTGAAGTTCAAGTTGAGCAGGATGAATCCATCAGCCAAAATGCTATACTTAGCGAAGAGAGAATCAAATTCGCTCCTTCTTCTCATAAACAATGACGATGAATTCGGCTAGAGCTGCGAAGGTTCTAGATGACCTTGAAATAATTTGGAGTGTTAACGTTAGCCTTCAAGGCGAGCATACGGCCTTGATTAGGGATATGATTTACGATAAAGAAGGTTGATTAATTATTCTTTTTTATTTTTCTTGTTTATTTTTATGAAAGCGCCATTAAGTTACTAATTCATTGTCATATGTTTTGCGGAGAGTGAGCAGAGATTTCGCAAAAGAATTGAAGAACTTGAATCTGAAGAGAACAACTGCAAAGATTTGTCTCTTCGAAATGACAAATATTCCAAATTGAAGAAGCAACTACAAATTACTGTAGCGAATTTCAAAATGGCGTTGTTCTCTTCGCGTAATCAGTACTATTAAGACAGATCTGTGATGACAATAGCATTCCCCATTCTTCATACCCTTGTCTCCTCGACGAAATCCTCGAGAATGTGCCTTCTTTGGATATCTCCGACGGTGATGCTAGCGAAGAAGAGGAAGCAGATGAAGATGAAGAGATATAAGAGTACGATGAAGACGAAGAAAATGAAGAGGAAGAATCGAACAAGAAATAATTCTTTTTCTTCTTTCTCTTTTTGTAATATCTATATATTCCTTCTTTTAATTTTTTATTTTTGTAATCTTTTGTTGCAAAATTCTTGGATCTTCAAATATTAGCTCTACCTTTGTTGTTCCTTTCTGCACATGTTAAAAGAACAATTCTTTTTTGCAATACAGTTAATCGATATATTATCAATCTTTCATTTTATGAGCGCGTAAATCTATCATATGAAGACAAATAACATGTTTTTATTCTATAACTGACCCTTGATCTTATGTATCATTTTTTATGTTATTTGCCTCTGCAGAGATAATTTTATTTGCGGCAATATGACATGCTGAAAATGCTGAAAATAAACCCCGTGACGTGCGATCTGCGGCGAAATAAAGGGCGTCTTACGCATTCATTATCTTGACCCGTTGATCTGCATCTTATCTTTTATTTTTTGTATTATTATAACCAGGATTATGCTTTGTCATGACGAAGCACAAGTACTGCTGAAATGAGCCGCATTTCGTCTTGAAGGCATATCAGTCCACGATAGGTGCGTGTATTATCTCCTGGTTGACCATGAAGGAAGCGTACTTCTGTCCTGCAAAGCTGCTCCCCATAAATTAACATCTTTTAACCCGATTATTTCAAACCTCTTATCTTTTTCTATAGAGCTTATAATTCTGAACTTACCTAAAATGGAAATTTTCTTACAGGCGAAAATGTCACGGCATAATAAGGAACTTACCAAGAATAAGCGAGACATAAAATACCGAACTATCTTGGCTCAACAAGTGTACCTCAGTATGCTTGATCAAATCTTGACTCATGAAGAACCTCGATCATCGATCAAATCTTAAACGAATTGAAAATCAAAGTATACGAATAGACTGTGATACAATTCTCATATTTCCAGGTTCAAAGGAGTGTAACCTTTCCTGAGCATGCAACCGTCACTATACATATTGTACTTTAGTCTTGCCTCTTGAAATTTTTATTTAGCGAACAAGTGTGCATATAGTTGGTTTGCCTGCAATACGATTGATTTGTTGATTCTTTTGCATATAATTCTTTTGTAATTTCAACGTATCTTCTTGTATCTGCCCTTCTTGCCTATCGACTTACCACCGTAATCTCATCTCTTTTCTTCATAAGAAAAGTATGTGTATTACAAACCAACTTACATTCTAAATCTTTATCCCCTTTTTGTGACAATCAACAATACCTTTATTCACACAGTCTCTTGTACCTTAACTTTGCCTGTATTTTTGGACCTACTTGTCATTTCTTGCTCATTGCGGAAACCTTATCTTCTTTATCTTTATCATTTTTGGTTTGGCTGCATTTCTTTATCTACATAATACATCTGCATTAATCTTGGCATATATTTTCTTTGATGTTGTATTTAAATTAGCTGCTATTATAATTCTTTTTCTTTTAAATTCTATATCAACTTATAACACTGTACACCGTATCTCTATATGCCAACTCAGTAGAATGAGGGAATTTGATACATTGATGGAAGAAGTCGATGCAGCACCTGAATCTCATGTAACCATATTAAATGCAGATCAATGGCGTTGTATGGTGATTCACATCAACTACACAGACAATTTAGGAAGATAAATCTTCATTAGATTAACATGAACTATCGCTTTTGGCTTGTTACGATACCATTAAACATAAAATTTTATGCGTTGGTATTGAATCTTCATCTTTCCCTCACGTAGTTTTATAAATATGAAAAATATTCCACCAGGAACTCGTATCAATCTAAAATTTTATTAATTCAAAATTCTAAACTTTCATCATCTTCATCTACCTTCTAAATTTTGCGTTGATCTACAATCTTTCCGACATTATCATACATTATCACCTAAAGTACTAACCTGCAATAAAAAAGAATAATGCGCCATTCTTTCACGTCGTGATGTCTTTATGATATTCATTATTTCTTATCACAAGAATCTTGCGGCTTTCTGAAAGTATTATCGTGAAATATTTTAGTAAATAACGTATAATTAATACGATAAGATTTACAGCGATTCTTGCGCTAGCGACTTGATAAGATATTTCTTTATTACAGCTTGCGAACCTCACGGAGGAGGTAGTAATGCTTGAGTGCATTTATCCTACCGCAAATGATTGTTTCACGATCTATCATTAAAGGGAGCGATTCTCTTTTTATATTTACTGCGATCATTTGTTGTATATCCATGGAAACCGATGATAAGCAATTCATTACTCTTGTAGCAGGAGGTAGTTACATCTATGTTCCATAGTGCGGGTATGTTTTCATTGGGATTATGGCCATATCTTCTACTAGCATTGAGTGGCATTTTGATTTCTTCATATTATCTTTAGTTTATTTTATCCTCTGTAATTTTGCCTCGACCTCCATAAGTTCCTTGCGGTGATGACCTCTATGCGTTTCTTGTGATGACCTAACATCGTTTCTTGTAGGCTGATCAGTCTTTGGATTTTGTTATTTCTACGGCTATAAATTTCTCTCTCTCTCAAATTCTTTATGATCGCTCCTATAGCTGCTTTGTATCCATCTCATACCCTCTTATTGCCCATGGGGTATATGCTATTTATTAACTTAGGTAATAAACTTGCATTAGCTGCTCTTGTTTTCTATGTTAGCAATAAGAAATGCAATTCATCATTTTGCTTTTCATAGAGAACATTATATCATAATTCTAGCAACTTTCAAGTCATTGTGATTATATTTTGATTCTGTCTGAATATATAACGAATTAATTTGCAATGTAGTAATAAATAATGAAATAAATATCTACAATCACGATAAACCATATCACTACATTGTCTCATCACGATTAGAAGTATAACTTTATTAATATACTATTATCATCTCAATATTGATCACGAGATATTACTTATATATACTCTAAAAATATAACTTGCAAATGAATTTGAAAAGATATTATAATATTCTTTAGCAGGCAAACCATTTTGGCAGCCTCTCATCAAACTTGATCTGAGAATATTGCAATATTGCATCATGATTTACTCCCATTATAACATACATCTCTAAGCGATGTGTTGAGCCTTTAAATTATTTCATCAAAAATGATAGTTGCGCGAAATAAATGCATTTTGAAATATTCACTCCTAATGCTGCTATGTAAATAGATTACGCGCTTTACTCTAACTGTCCGTGCTCTACTATCCTCACTTTATTATTATTATCATTATCTCATTTAATTAACTTATATAAAATTTGTTCATTATAGGTGGATCAAGTAGTCTTTTAAATATACTTCTCTAACTATACTAACGTGCATACCTGTATTACGACTTTCTTATTCTGCTTTCCTCGTCTTTCTCTGAATCTTCTCTTTTAAATTCTTTCATTAGTGGCATAAATCGCGTCTTTTATTTTCTCCTCTTACGTATATACAGAATTTCTCTTTATTATCATATTATTGCATTAATGTAACGTATTAATTTGCGTATTATCGCCTATAATTATCATGAATTGTGTCCGAGTATGCCCATAATTCTTGTTCTTCATTGCACTCACAAAATCTTTCTCTCTATGAAACCTAAATGTGTTTGTTCAGCATAGTATCTTTCAATTTCATCTAAATTGCTCATTCATTTCTTTGTATTTCTCTCTCATGTGGAATTATCATTAATAATATGATACTCTTGGCCGTCTTGATTATTGGCCCTGAGCGTCTATTTCATAATTCCCATCATTACTTGTTCATTTTGAATAAGCCGCACATGCGTTGAATATGCGATCTTTGATAACTATCTTTCTTCACGACGTTGACCATGCGGATTTTGTATTCCTCAAGCCCTGCCATTATGGCACCTTGAGCAAATTTTGTTTTGTTGTACCTCTTAGCGTCTTGAGCGTGATCTTGTAGTAACGTTATCCTATTTTGTAACCT